>PISX010000364.1:36873-298016 GCA_004024625.1 Mellivora capensis | reverse complement strand
CATTAAAAGTATAGATTGCTCTAGGTAGTATAGACATTTTAACAATGTTTATTCTTCCGATCCAAGAACATGGAATGGTCTTCCATCTTTTTACGTCTTCTTCGATTTCTTTCATGAGTGTTCTGTAGTTCCTCGAGTACAGATCCTTTACCTCTTTGGTTAGGTTTATTCCCAGGTATCTTATGGTTCTTGGTGCTATCCTTACTGGCTTTCTGTCTAGCTTTTGTATTAGAGTATTGAAATCTCCATCTATAATGGTTGAATTTGTCTCTTCTTCCTTTGAATTGTTTTTGCTCCATATATTTTAGTGCTGTTATTGGATGCATTTATGATTTTTAAATCTGAAGTTTTGTCCCTTCTATCATTATGAAACATCTCTCCATTGTTTCTAGCAGTATTTTAAAAAGTCTACTTGTCTGATATTAATGTAGTTCTTCCAGCTCCTTTGTGGTTACTGTCCTCATGGTACATATTTTTTTATCCTTGTATATTCGAGCTATTTGTATTTTTGAATTTAAAGTCTTTTCTATATAGTATATATTTTGGATCTTATAGTTTGACACACCTTGCTTTTGGTTGGAATACTTACTCCATTCATATTGAATGTAATTACTGATATGGCTAGGTTTACATGTACCAATTTGTTATTTGTTTTCCATGACTCAACATTATCATTAATAGATACACAGACCCAACAGTATAAATAACCATAATCTACTTAATCAAATTCCCTATTTTAAATTAGGTTTTCAATTTTTCACTCATAAATGATGTTGAAATATTAAATAACCTAACATATCTATTTCCCTGAAACAAATTTAAATGGAATTCCTAGGTCAAAGGTTTTGTACATTTTACATATGGATATATATTAGCAAACTGCTTTCCAAAGAAGCAGATTCACTAATACTGCTACAAACAACTATTGAGGGAGCTTAGTTCATCAGTCTTTTGCTCAAATTGGATTGTCTAAGTCTTTTTTTTTTTTCCTTAAGATTTGAGAGAGCAAATGAGCAAGCACACAAGCTCTGGTGGGGGGAATATCAAGCAGACTCCCCACTGAGTGCAGAGCCCAATGTGGGGCTCAATCTCACGACCCATGAGATCATGACCTGAGCCAAAATCACAAGGTGGATGCTTAACCAACTGACCCAGCCAGGCACCCCGTCTAGGTTTTAAATCTTTATCTTGGCAATCTGATAATATTTTATTAATTTCCACCTCTTTATTAATGTACCTGATTTTTCTCTTTAAAATTTTCTTCTAAGGGTCTTCTAAGGGTCTAATCTATTCCAAAATTCTAAACATAAAAGCCTCATTTAAAAAAAAAACTAACAAACCCAGTTAATAATACACATGCTGAGGTGTTTAAAGGGGAAAGAACACAGATATCTAAAGTTTACTTTGAATTAAAAAATCCGGATTGAAGAAGGACTACATGTGATACAGCAAGAACACTGAAGGTTAATGGTAGCATCTAGGTCTAGGCATATGAATGTTTACTCTAAAATTTCTCCAACTTTTCTGCATGTTTAAGAATTTTTCATAATAAAATGGTGGTGGGGCAACTGGGTGGCTTAGTTGGTTAAGTTGCCTGCCTTTGGCTCAGGTTGTGATCCTTGGATCCTGGAATCAAGTCCTGCCTTGGGCTCCCTGCTCCAGGGAGAGCCTGCTTCTCCCTCTGCCTCTTGCTTGGTCTCTGATGAATAAACAAAATCTTAGAAAATGGTGGGGAAAAACCTACATATGCTTCTGATATTTTAGTGGCTTTTTAATTCAATGCTCCTGCCAGAGATCCAGTTTTATGTACTGCAGTACACTCTAGTATCTTACAGAGAAAGTCTTTTGCCCACCTCATCTTCAAAAATTTCTAGGCTCTTCTTTTTTTAACTTATTTGTCAGAGAGAGAGGGAGAGCGAGCGAGCGAGCACAGGCAGATAGAGTGGCAGGCAGAGGCAGAGGGAGAAGCAGGCTCCTCGCCGAGCAATGAGCCCGATGTGGGACTCAATCCCAGGACGCTGGGATCATGACCTGAGCCGAAGACAGCCGCTTAACCAACTGAGCCACCCAGGCGTCCCTAGGCTCTTCTCTTCTTGATGAACTTTTTTCCTTTCAAGAGAGAGAGGGAAAGAGACAAACAGAGGCTGCAGGGAGTGGAGGAGAGAGGGAAAGAGACTCTCAGGCAGGCTCCATACCCAGTGCAGAGCCAACATGGGGCCTGAACTCACGACCCTGAGATCATGACCTGAGATGAAATCAAGAGTTGGATGCTTAACCACTGAGCCAGCAAGGTGCCCCTCTTCTTGATGAACTTTAAAAATAAACTTATTAAACTAAAATACCTTGTTTTTTCTTAAAATAAACTCAAACTTCCACATAATGCAATTCCAAACAAATCATAATGGGATTATGTACAAATATTACTTTAGGAAAGTGTTAGAATACTGTTGTGCTATTTATTCAAAATTTTCATTTCCTTTATTAAAATTCTATAATTTTCTTCAAATATCTGTACATTTCTTATTATTTTTCCCAGGTCATTATAGTTGTTGCTATAGAAAGTGGGGTCTTTTCTTGTATTTTATTTCTTACGCTGTTAGTTCTGGTGTATAGAATAACCAGTACTTTTTTTTTTTTTAATCTGCTTATATTTGGCTGTTAGTGCTCTTTGATTCTTTTGGATTTTCAAAGTACCCATAAAATATTTGTGTTTTAATGATGCAATTGGATCTAAACAAGTGATAGGCGATAAAGAGAGACAATAGGAAGAGGAGGTTAAGAGTTGCCTGGGTGGCTCAGTGGGTTAAGCCTCTGCCTTTGGCTCAGGTCATGATCTCAGGGTCCTGGGATCAAGTCCTGCGTCGGGCTCTCTGCTCGGCAGGGAGCCTGCTTACCTCACTCTCTCTGCCCGCTTCTCTGCCTGCTTGTGATCTCTCTCTGTGTCAAATAAATTTAAAAAAAAAAAAAAGCTAATACTTAATGTTTAGGACAAGAAGATTTGCTTCATTAGAACATATGGAAGACTAGTCAGAGAAGTAAATAGTTATACACAGAAAGGGACACATTGCTAAAAGCACTTTAATGAATATAATTGTGAATGCTTTTATAGACACTGAGATGCTATTATGTTAGTAATAACTGTATTATAGCTAATGCTGTTTTACTATATACAATGTTATTTTGAGTATTTTAATCCTTCAAATCTAAAGCCCAAAATTCTAGTATTCGAAGTGTAAAGTATGCTTTGTGCTTACTTAGGAAGAAAACAGATGTTCTTCCGTTGCTAATTTATACATTTAAGACAATTTTAACTTAGGATGTCTGGGTGGCTCAGTCAGTTAAATGTCTGCCTTCAGCTCAGGTCATGATCCCAGGGTCCTGGGATTGAGTCCTGCACTGGACTCCCTACTTGGCGGGGAATCTGCTTCTCTGTCTCCCTCCGCTCCTCCCCCGGCTCATGCTTTCTCTCTCTCTCTCTCTCTCTCTCAAATAAATAAAAACCTTTTAAAAAGTGACCAATTTAATTTAAAAAAGAAGTTTCTGATTAGTTAGTACTGGGCACTATTTTGGAGGGTTTTGTCATTGTTCAACTAGATGGGACAACTCAAATGTTCATTTGGAAATAAAAAAGGTAGAAATATCTAGAAAAACTCTGCTGAGGAAGGAAAGAAAGAATGAAGGAACAGGGCACTGGCTATACCAAACAGTAAAAGCCTTAATTAAGAAAGTGTGGTTCCAGCACGTAACAGGCAGACAAATGAAACAAAACTGAAAGAATGGAATTGGACTCTACATGGAAAGTTAATACATAGTGGAGGTAGCATTGCAAGTCACTAGGGCAGAAATAGGCAATTCAGTAAACCATATTAGGATAACACACTACTTAAAAAACTATACACCAGGATTCCGTATGGAATCAGTTAAATGTAAAAAATGGAAAAATGCTTTACTAAAAGACACTAGAAAAAATATGGCAAAGCTCTGTAATAACTTTAAAAAAAAAATGGCCCTTCCCAGTCTAAAGATTTTATTTGAGAGAGAGAGAAAGAGAGAGAATGAGCAGTGGGGAGGGAGAGAGAGAGAAGCAGACTCCCTCCTGAACAGGGAGCCCGATGTGGGTCTGGATCCCAGGACCCGGAGATCATGACCAGAGCTGAAGGCAGATGCCCAACCAAGTGAACCACCCAGATGATCCTGGGTGAATCTTTTAACTAGATTCAAAATCCATAAACTGTGAAAGATATTTAACCTTATAAAAACAAAAAAAGCTTCTATACAGGAAAAAAAGATCACAAAGCAAACTCAAAATACAATAGACAAAGTGGGAAAAATAGTTATAATTCACATTGCCAAGGGCTAATATAGGAGACCGGCAACTTAATAGAAAACTAACTAAAGGATAAAACTAAAATAAGATAATTTTGGTAAAAATCCAGAAACTTGGTAACACATTTTGTTGGCAAGGCTGAGGGGAAATAGTCCTATTCACGCAACAGTGGTTAGAAATATAAATTGGTACAATCTGTACTGGTGGCAATTTGCTAATACTACTCTTCAAAACTAAACATGTACCTTTCATTTCACCCAGCAATTCTGTTTCTTGGAATCTTCCCTACCGATACCCTCCACACACATGAAGTGGTTTTGCCTTGCAGCACTGTTTGTAAGAGCAACAAAGTTAAAAATCTTAATGTCCACCAGAAGGGGACCAGTTACATAATAACTTATGTACTCAGTGTTAATAGAAGCTGTTAATAGAACTTCTAGGCCAGTGAATAAAATAAATGCATATGTAAATTTTTTTCAGAGGGTACCAAATTCCCCTACATGAGGGTTGTGCCATTATGTACTACCACCAGTTATGGATGAGGTGCCTGTTTCTCCACAGCATCTCCAACAGTCTTATTTTTTGCTAAGCTAGTAAGAAAGAAGTGACATTATAGTGTGGTTTTGATGGTTTTAAAATTCAAGGTTTTTTTGAGGTAGAATTTACAAACTGTAACATTCACCTTCTTCAGTGTAGTTGGTTCGGTTTTGTTAAACATGTTCACATGACTACCAACATAACCAAACTGCAGAATATTTTCATCACCCCAAACATTTCCCTCCTGTCCCATCCCACCACCCCCAGTCCCTGATAACCACAGATCTGATTTTCTAAATTTTTGCTTTTCCAGAATGTCACAGAAATGGAATCACAGTAGGTAGCCTTTGTGGCAGGCCTCTCTCACTTAGCATAATATCAGTATCAATAGCTTGTTCCTGTTTATTGCCAAGTAGTATCTCAGATTGTGGTGTCCATTTGAACTCCAGTTACTCTGAGTGGGGCTGAACATCTTTAAAATTCAAGTTCAAATGTCATTTTGACTCTTTCCTGTGAGCTGGATGTTCAAGCTTCTGCCCAGTCTTTTACTGGGTTTCTGATCTCATTTTTTGAGAGCTCCTTGTAGTTTAGTGAGATCAGCCCCTGTAACATAGGTTACAAATACCATTTCCCAATTTGCTATTGACTTTACTTACAGTATTTTTGCTATGCAAATGCTCTTTAATTTTTATAGAGTCACAGTTATCAATCTTTTTTTTTATTGAGCCAGAGTTAGAAAGGTTTTTGACATCACCAGGTTATAAAGGAAAGTCATCCATTTTTCTTTCTTCCAGCTCTTGTATGGTTTCATTTTTTACATTTATCTCTGACCTATTTGAACTTATTTTGGTGTGCAGTGTGAGGTTTAGATCCAATACCTTTTTCTTAAATTGTGATCCGGTGATCTCAACATTACTTATTAAAAATACCATCTTTAATTTGAGATGGCAACATCCATATACCAAATCTCCAAGTTTATGGTTCTATTTTTGGAGTTTCTCTTTTGTCCCACCAATACATCTATACCGTTACCATCTCTTTTTGAGTTGTAAAGGCTTTATGGTACGTTTCAATATTTGGTAGGGCTAATCCACAATCCAATCACTACCTTTTTCAGGGATTTCCTCATTATTTTTGCTTACTTATTGCTTATATGTATTTTTAAATAATTTTTGTTTCCTTGAAAAAAAATTTGTTGGTATTTTTACTAGGATAGTGCTTTTTTTTTTTTTTTTAACATGGAGAGAAACTGACATCTTTGTGATACTGAAACATCCTTCTGAAGAACACATAATATCTTTCCATTTGTTCATGTCTACATTTGTGTATTTCAAGAACGTCATAAAGTTGTCTTCATGTAACTTTTAAACATTTCATTAACTTCATTCCGAAGTACTTTATTGTCTCTGAAAATGAGAATTTCTCTTTCACTGGTCTAGGTGGTCCTTATATATATGAGAAGGTTACAGATTTTTGTGCATTAATTTGAAGAAAACATACTCTGAGCTATATAACTTACAGCAATTTGATTTCAAATTAGATTTAAAAATTGTTGAATCAAAAGCATTTTACACTTGAATCAGCAAATTTAGAGTTTTCATCTTGTTCTCTGTAGAAAAGCATTTACATCAGAAAAAGCATCCATAACTACACATCTATTAATAATCCTAAGAAGCAGCTAAGGACAAAATAAACCTGAAAGAAAACTAGACATCTTTTCTTTAAGATGGTATTTTGAGATTAAAATTAATACAAGTAGAGAAGAATGCTTATATTATTGCCTGTGTGGGGAAAGAACTTTAGAAATAATCATGTTAATATTGTCACTTTTTAAAAATATGCAACAGACTTAATTTAGTAGAGAAAGAAGCAGTTGGTATTTCTCCTGTATGACAGAGATATTAGTAAAAGTATTTGAATTAATATCTGTCTTAAGCAGACACAGAGCATATAGACTTTATACTAACATTTAATGCAAAAACATTTTCATGCATTATATTAAACTGACCATCAACCAGCCACAGAAACGAGGACTTAATTCCACGGAAAAATCAACACATTAAATAGTAAAGGCATGTCATAGAAGAAGTTCATTGTTGATGTACACAATAGCAATAATTTTACTATGTATCCATTTTTAATAAAGTAGAACATGTTTTTATTGACTATGATTTGGTATTATTATGAAGGGTAAAAATTGCATGGTTTTTCCTTTATTTTTTTCTTCCACCACCCTGTTTGTTTTTCACTTTATAGGTATGCCATCAAGGTACTCCAGTGCTGTAATGCTGGCTCAGTGATTATTGATTGCTTCCTAACCAGTTTAATTTAATAACAAATATTTTAAAAACTTGACACTTAAAAAACTGTTTTCTGGAATCTCTCTCGCCACCACTTAACCTTATGAGAAGTGAACTGTAGGAAAAATTAGAGAAACCAGAAAACTTTACTTATTATAAATGGCAAGGAAAGGAGAATTCAGAAGTCACTGTACTCCTCCCGTTTAGCAGAATATTCCCTCCAGCACCAAGTCTTATCTCTAATAGATAAAATGTGAGAAGATTCTACATGAGTGAAAACAGAAAATGCAATTACATTTTATTGCAAGAAATTTGGAAAACGTATTTTTAACAAAGTTAGCTATTCAAAAGTGTTACCTTAGGCTGTCTCTTAATAGCTCCTTTTCACAAGTGTGAAATTTAATGAAGGCAACTGCACTTACAAGCAAGACCAAAATGGTATCTTAATTACTAGCTGCATTTTCTTAGGCAACAAGAGATTAAATGGAAAGAGAAATTAGTTTTACAAATGGCATCATACATCTTTATGTTACACCCCCCCCATCAAGTCACAGATGGTTATGTTTCTGAAACTTCCTCATATCCCAGGCAATTTTCTTTTCCTTGGGCACACCCAAATCCATCACTGCTCTAAATTATATAATATTTTGAATCATTTACAAGACTGAAGCGGTTTCTCATAATGATTTAACATTTACTGACCACAGGGAATGGACTTTTCTCTCCCTGGACTCTACATGAATACAAAACTTAAGACCTGTTGAAACTCCTGGCCCTATAATGTTGTAGCATCCTCGTGACATACAGTTCAGAGAAATAACTTAACTTGATCTAATGCTAACAAAGGGTTCCTGGCCCAATTACTACTGCCAAATCTCACAGCCAAAGTTTATGGTAAAGTCATGTCTAATACTGTTGCCTATCATGTAATTCAGGTCTTAAGACAGGGACTCATTAGAGTCCATGTGGAACTGCTCTCCTCAAATGTCTACAAAACTAAGGCATTAAAAAGAGCCCAGAGATTTTGCTTCTAATCATGGCCAAGCAACACCTACAGGAATAACAGTTCCACATATAACAATTAAAAACTCTGGACAAAATTTTTTACAAATTACCTAAAAGCACTGGAGAGCAATCAAAAGAAGGGAAATTCTATAGTGGAGTGTTGAGCACTGGGGTGGGTTTTGTATTTTCTACTATGGGCAGGTCCCAATCCATGCCATGTCAAGAGGCAAAAATGCAGTTTTTAAAAATCTATAGTGTTCCATGTCCAAGAGGAAAGATTTCAGGGCAAATGCAGCAGCTGGTGAGGAAGAAAATGCTACAAAGGAGAGAACAAGAGAGGAGTACTCCCATATCGTGTCATAAACACTGTCCAAATCTCTGGCTAACCCCTGAAGCACACACATGAATTCCAAGTAACCCAAATAAGGTTAAAAGAACCAAACAAAATTTTGAGCTGCTCCCCACTATGGAGATGAATTTCCAGTTCCAGTTCAGCCAACCAAATGGACTGATTAAAAAAAAAAAATCCCAATACTTTTAGGAGGAATATAACAGAATCCAAAGTCATTATACTGCAACATTCACAATGTCTAGGATAAAATCCAAATGTACTTCACATAACTAGAGACAGGAAAATACAAGCCGTACTTGGAAACATTCAATGGAGCCCGACCCTGACAGGAAGCCACATGTTGAAATGAACAAACAAGGAATTTAAAGTAGCTATTACAATCATGTTCAAGGACACAAGGAGAAAACACTTGTAAGAAATGAATAAAAAATTCAGTAAGAGAAGTGGACACTATATAAAAGGACTAAAAGGACATTTTAGATTTGAAATTACAGTATATAACATAGAAAAAATTCCCTGGATGGGTTAATATCAGTTTGAAGATAACAGAAGGATATATGAACTTGAAGAGACATCAATAGAAACTAGACAATATTTATAGAGAAAAAATATTTTAAAAAATTAATGGAGCTTTGGGGACTTGGGACAAAACGAAAAGGTAAAACTGGATTCCTAAAAGAGAAAAAAATCTGAATGAATAATGGCCAAAAACTCACTCTATAGGGTAAAAGACATTAACTTTAAAGAAATTCAGAAAACCCTAAGAAAGATAAATACAAAGAATATGCATAGGCACAGCCATAATCAAAATAAAAAAAAATAACCAAATAAAAAACCAAAACTAAACAGAAAAATCTTGAATGCTTTCCAGAGGAAAACACCATATCACACATAAAGGAAAAATGCAGGATTCAAAATGTCTGATTTTTTAATCAGAAAAAATAAAGGTAAGGAGAGGATCAAGATGGAAGAGTAGGAGAATCTTGAGCTCCCCTCCTCCCATAGACACACTATGACTACAACTATTTACAGAGTAACTCTGAGGTTGGCTCTCCCACAGCTAGAGATATAAAGTGAATGACACATTGAAACAGGCAGGAGGGCAGAACATGGTCTGCTCAGAACTGACACCCCTGGTGCAACAACCCATAGTAGGAGGGATACCACAGATACAAAAGTCTTCCCGGAAGCATTGGGGACCCTGGTACCGGGAAGACAAGCCCCATAACTTCTGGCTTTGAAAATCAGTGGGTCTTAACTGTGGGAGTGCTGGAGGGCTACAGGAAACTAAAACTCTGCTCTCAAAGTGTCCTGCACAAATTCACTAGCTTCTAGACCTAGCACAGAGCCAACAGATTATAAAGCACCTAAGTCATATGTGACTTAGGAAATGTGCAGATAGTACAGGGATCTGTAGGAACCTTCTCTGGAAACAGAAGTGCTGGTGAAAGCCATTAAAATTTTTTTTTTTAATTTATTTGAGAGAGAGAGAGAATGAGTTGGGGGTGGGGAGGGCCAGAGGGAGAGGGAGAAGCAGAGTGGAGCATGGGGCTGGATCCCAGGACCCAGAGATCATGACCTGAGCTGAAGGCAGATGCTCAACCAAATGAGCTACCCAGAAGTTCTGGTGATTTTTTACCCTCCTTCTACCTAGTTGTTCTAGCACTAGTGGGTGCCATTTCTGACATTTTCCATCTACCTTACTAGAACTGCTTTCCTGCCCTGGTGTTCACCTTTGGATCTGTCCCTACAACCCACACGCCCTAGCAGGCAACCCTCCAATGTGGTTCCCACCCTACTGGACACAGCAGGGAGCCTTGGCTGGAACTCCTGCACCCTCAAAGTGGCTTTCGCCCGGCAGCACACCAGCCATACCAGGGGCTAGCCCTGCATACCAGCACACCAGCACACCTGCAGCAGCTGAGTCTGGGCCTCTCAGCCAGCTGTGCCAGGAGCCAGCCCCATGCACCAGTGTATGTGTGTGCAGCAGTTGCTGCCGGGCATTGCAGCCAGCAGGCTGGGGCAACAGTCTTGCCCACCAGCATGCCTGCGACAGTCACAGACCAGCCAACAGGATGGTGCACACAGCCCACACAAGGGCTACCCCTGGAGCACCTGGTTCTGGTGACCAGAGGGAATTATCCTTTTGGGCCCCCCAGGACACCTTCTCTATAAGGTCACTCCTTCAAATCCTAGAGATTAAACTGGTCTACCTAACAGACAAACACACACACACACACACACACACACACAGTCAGACAGATGAAGAGACAAAGGAAGATGTTCCAAACAAACAAAAGAACAAGATTAAATCAAAACAAAACAGGAAACTACAAGAACAGAGGTAAGCTGTCTACCTGATAAGGAGTTCAAAGTATCAGTTGTAAAGATGGTTACCAAACTCAGGAGAAGACTGCATGAATATAGTGAGAATTTCCAGAAAAAGAAAATATGGAAATGAACCAATCAGAACTAAACAATACAATAACTGAAATAAAAAACACAGAGACTCAAATGCAGATTAGATGATAGAGAAGAACTGATCAGCAGTCTGGAACACAGGATAGTAAAAATCAAGCTGAATAGCAAAAATAAAGAATTTTAAAAACTAAGGATAGTTTAAGGGACCTCTGGGACTACTAGATCAAGTGTACTAAAATTCACATTAATAATTTCTCACAGAAGAAGTGAGAGATAGATAACTTATTTGAAGAAAAAGCTGAAAACTTCCCTAAAAACTCAGGAAGGAAACAGGCTCCTGGTCCAAACAAGATAAATGTAAAGAGGCCTACACTGAGACACACAGAAATTGTGTCAAAAATTAAAGGGAGAGAATCTTAAAAGCAGCAAGAGAAAAGCAATTAGTTACACACAAGGGCACACCCAGAAGGCTATCAGATGACTTTTCAGCAGAAACTCTGAAAGCCAGAGGGAGTGGCAGGATACACTCAATGCACTGAAAGGAAAAAAATCTAAAACCAAGAATAATCTATCCAGCAAGATTATCTTTCAGAATTGAAGGAGAGATAGAGTTTCCTAGATGAAAAAAAAGTTATAGGAGTTATGAACTCTAAATGGCCTTATATGAAATGTTATAGGGACTTCTTTAAGCAGAAAAGGCCATAACTTGAAGTAAGAAAACTGTGGAAGAAAAAAAATCTCTCTGGTAAAAGCAAACATATAATAACAGTACTTAAAAACCAAAGTAATAAAAACAACTATAATAACCAGTTAATATATATACAAATAAAAAGATGTAAAATAGGATATCAAAAGCATAAAATGGTTAGTTAAAAATGTAGCACTTTTAGAATGTAGTTGAACTTAAGCAACTTTCAAAGAATAGACTGCTATATACAGGGGGTGTTAGAGATGAACCTTATGGTAACCACAAACCCAAAACCTAAAATACTTACATACAACACACACAACACACACAACACAAACACACACACACACACACACACACACACACGGAAAAGAATCCAAACATAACACTAAAGTCACCATTCACAAGGAAAGAGCAAGAAAGGACCAAAGAAAAGTTACAAAAACAACCAGAAAGCAACAAAATGTCAATAAGTACATACCTATCAAAAATTACTTTAAATGTAAAAGGACTAAATTGCTCCAATCAAAAGACACAGGGTAATCAAACAGATAAAAAACCAAGATTCATCCATATGCTCCCTGCAGAGCTTCACTTCAGACCTAAAGATACATACAAACCGAAAGTGAAGAGATTGAAAGAGATACTCTATGCAAACAGAAATGAAAAAAGCTGTAGTAGCAATACTTGTATTAGACTAAATAGACTTTAACACATAAGACTGTAACAAAAGAAAAAAGTGCATTATATTATGATAAAAAGATAAATTCAGTAAGCCGATATAATAACCATATCTATGCACCAAAACAGGAACACCTAAATACATAAAGTATTAACACTTATAAAAAAAACAACCTGACAGTAATACAACAGCATGGGACTTTAACATCCCACTTACATCAATGGACAGATCATCCAAACAGAAAGTCAAAAGGGAAACAATGGCCTTAAACAATACATTAGACCAAATTTTATTGATATACACAGAATAATTCACTCCCATACAGTGGAAGACACATTCTTTTCAATCGTACATGGAACATTCTCCATGACAGATCATGTTATACCACAGAAAAAAGTCTCAATAGGTTTAAGAAGACTGACTTGGTATTAATCATCTCTTTTAACCACAACAGTGTGAAGCCTAGAAAATCAATTACAAGAAAAAGACATGAAAAAACAAACCCTGAAACAAATAAAAATGGCAACAACTTCCAAAATCTATGAGATGTGGCAAAAGTAGTTCTAAGAGGGAATTTTAAAGCTTTAAAGATGTAACTCAAGAAAAAAAAAAAAATCAAATAATCTAATTTTACAACAAAGGGATGAGAGAAAGAAACAAAGCCCAAAGTTACTAGAAGGAAGAAAATAATAAAGATCAGAGTGGAAATAAATGGAGACTAAAAAAAACCCAAAGGGGAAAAAAAAAAAAAAATCAGTCAAACTAAGGACTGCTTCTTTGAAAAGATAAACAAATTTGATAAATCTCTGGCCAGATTCTGCTCCTTTCCCCACTTCCCTCCCTCACAATGAACCCAAAAAAAACAAACAAAAAAAAAAAAAAAAAAGGAAAGAAAAGTTACAAATGACACTACAAAAACACAAAGGATTAGGAGTTTACTATGAATAATTATATGCCAACAAACTGGATAGCCTAGAAGAAATGGATAAATTCCTAGAAACAAGTAATCTTCTACAACTGAATCAGGAAAAAATAGAAAATCTGAACAGACTGATTACTAGCAATGAAATTGAACTGATAATCAAAAAACTCGAACAAAAAAAAAAAGTCCAGGATTATACAGCTTTAGGTGAATTCTGCATAGCATTTAAAAAGTTTATACCTGGGGCGCCTAAGTGGCTCAGTGGGTTAAAGCCTCTGCCTTCGGCTCAGGTCATGATCCTGGGGTCCTGGGATCGAGCCTCACATCGGGCTCTCTGCTGAGCCGGGAGCCTGCTTCCTCCTCTCTCTCTGCCTACTTGTGATCTCTGTCAAATAAATAAATAAAATCTTTAAAAAAGTTTATACCTATTCTTCTCAAACTACTCCAAAAAGCTGAAGAGGAAGGACATTTCCAAATTTATTCTACAAGGCTGGCATTAGTCTGACACCAAAACCAGACAAAGAAAATACAAAAAAGAAAATTACAGGCCAATATCCTTGATAAGTATAGATAGATACAAAATCCTCAAGAAAATACTAAAGGAATCCAACAATACATTTAAAGGATTATATGCCATGATCCAAGTGGCATTTATTCCAGGGATGCAAGAACAGTTCAATATTCATAAATCTATCAACATGACACACCACAGTAAAATGAGGAATAGGGGTGCCTGGGTGGCTCAGTCATTAAGTGTCTGCCTTGGGCTCAGGTCATGATCCCAGAGTCCTGGAATCGAGGCCCAAACTGGGCTCCCTGCTCAGCAGGAAGCCTGCTTCTCCTTCTCCCACTGCCCCCTGCTTGTATTCCCTCTCTTGCTGTCTTGCTCTCAAATAATAAAATCTTAAAAAAACAAAAACAAAACGAATAAAAATTATATGATCACATCAACAGATGCAAAAAAAAAAAAAAAAGGCACATGGCAAAATTTAACATTCACTTATGATAAAAACTCTCAACAAGATGTGTATAGAGGAAATATACCTCAAGCCATACATGACAAGCCCACCGCTAACATCAAACTTGACAGTAAAAAGCTGAAAGCTTTTCCTCTAAGATGAGGAACAAGGATGACCGCTTTTCATTCAACAGTTAATCACCACTTTAATTCAACATAGTACTGGTAGTCCTGGCCCACAGCAATCAGACAAGAAATAAGAAGCATCCAAATTGGTAAAAAAGAAGTAAAACTGTCACTATTTACAGAGGACATGACATATATAGAAAACCCAAAAGATTCCATCAAAAAACTGTTAGGACAAATAAATTCAGTAAAGTTGCAGGATATAAAATCAATATGCAAAAAAGCTGTTGTGTTTTTATACACTAATAATGAACTATCAGAAAGAGCAACTAAGAAAAATGGGCAATTTATCAAAAAGATTAAAATACCCAGTAATAAATTTAACCAAGGAGGTGAAAGACCTGCATTCTGAAAATGAAATGAAAATGAAATGTCATCATGTAAGAGTTTCAGAATGTATTTTAAAAATCAGAAAATGAAGGCTAAACAAACAATCTATTAACAAGAGCCACACTTAAAACAAAAGGTTGAAAGTCAGGGAATGGAAAACAATAATACTTGTAGGAAAAATTATATGGTATCTTGAATTTGCTTTAGAATATACCCCAAAATAAGTAACCTGGGAAGGAAGAGTGGATGAAACAAAAATGCCAAATTCATCACTGTTAAAGGTGGGTGATGGGACACATGAGAATTCATTACACTCTTCCAACTTGGATATTACAAAATTGCTTTTCTAATAATAAGCAGGTTTAAAAAGACACAGAAAAAGACATCCCAGGACAATACTAACCCAAAGCAACTTCGTATAGCTATAGGAGTATCAGAAGAAAGGTAAAAGCATTGCTAGAAGGGTATTATACAGAATAAGAGCATCAATTCCTGTGAAAGATGTAAAAGTTCTACGTTTTATGTACCTAACTGTATATCCTCAAAAATAATATGGAGGGGCGCCTGGGTGGCTAAGTGGGTTAAGCCACTGCCTTCGGCTCAGGTCATGATCTCAGGGTCCTGGGATCGAGCCCCACATCGGGCTCTCTGCTCAGCAGGGAGCCTGCTTCCTCCTCTCTCTCTGCCTGCCTTTCTACCTACTGTGATCTCTGTCAAATAAATAAATTAAAAAAATCTTAAAAAAAATAATATGGAAAAAAATGGAAAGAACTAAAAATGAAGAGGAAAAAAAAAATCATTACATTGGGAAATTTTAACATGTCTCTTCCGGTAATTTTATCAAACACACACACACACACACACACACACACACACACCCCACTAGGGGTTAGGAAATTTAAACCACACAAAGAATATATTTGACCTAATAGTCCAACTACAGGAGAAAATGGAGTTTAAGAATAGTCACACATTTACAAAACTGTCACATGTAGAGAGATCTTGGAAAAATTCTGATATATCAGTATATATCAGAGGAAAGACTGTTCAAATAAACTATGGCAAGACTTATCCATGTGAGGGGAAAAAACATTGGATCCCTATAGCTCACACCATACACAAAAAATAATTCCAGGTAGATTAACAGCCTAAATATAAAATGTGAAACTTTAAATTTTAGAATATCTTTATCATCTCTGAATAGAGAAGTCTATTATTTTTGAAATAATATACTATTAGCTTAATCTACAATAATTCAAGATGGTGATTCTTTGAATAGAAGGCAAGAAATAGGAGGGAGATGCAATCATACAGGTATACATGAGGGCTTCAACTTTACTGGCAAGGATTTCTTCATTAGCTGGCAGGCACAAAGATATTCAGTATTCTGTGTCATTCTTCATGTCAGAAGTGTTTTACAAGGAATTCTTAAGAGAAAACAAACACCTGTCTACACTATGCAATACATACTATAACAATAGTTCAATCATGACATTAAGGTGAAATGGATTAGATAGTACCTATGTAAATGGAAAAGAAAACAACGTGGAAAAAAACTTAACAAAGGAAATCCTAGTTAGAAGACAGAAGAAGTGGCGGGGCACCCGGGTGGCTCCGTTGGTTAAACACTGCCTTCGACTCAGGTCATGATCCTGGAGTCCCCGGGTTGAGTCCCGCAGTGGGCTCCCAGCTCCATGGGGAGTCCAGTTCTCCCTCTGACCTCTTCCCCTCTCATTCTCTCTCTCAAATAAATAAAATCTTAAAAAAAAAAAAGAGAGAGAGAGAAGAAGATAGAAGATGTGGGAGTAGTTAAGAACATCTTTTCAGGGGTGCCTGGGTTGCTCAGTCAGTTAAGCATCTGACTCTTGATTTTTGGCTCAGGTCATGATCTCAGGGTTGAAAGACTAAGCCCTGTGTGAGGCTCTGTGCTGAGTGTGGAGCCTGCTTAAGATTCTCTCTCTCCCTCTGCCCCTCCCTGCACTTCCCCACCCCATGATCACACATGCTCTAAAATAAAATCTTAAAAAAAAATAAAAAATTTAAAAAAAGGAACATCTCTTCAGATACGGAGGTTAAGAAAATGAGTGGAAACCAAGTCTCTGAGTAGTGTTAATCTGATGTAACAAATTATGTATTATTACTATGTTACCATATTACAAATAGGACTCAGGTACTATAAATGGTACAGCCAGAGTTTTCTCGGCTCCCCCAAAGCCAGTACTTCCTTCCATTATAACATGCTTTCATAAATAGAAATAGCCCAGAGGGAAAGCTAGCACAAATTCACATACATGAATTATCACCAACTAGTCTTAAAAAGATGTTTGCAGGGGCTTCTGGGTGGCTCAGTTGGCTAAACGTCCAACTCTTGGTTTCAACTCAAGTCACTGGGTGGTGAGATGGAGCCTGCCTCAGGCTCCATGCTGCTGAGCTTGGAGATTGCTTGGGATTCTCTCCCTCTCCCTTTTCCCCTTCCCTATGTTCATGTTTTCTCTCTCTTTCAAAATAAATAATTAAACAAATAAAAGATTTTTTTTTAAAGATGTTTGCATACAATAAAAATTATAGGTCTTTGAGCACAGTAGTGTTAGTTGCTTCACTGAGATCTTGTTACACAACCAGCCTCAACCAAATATTCAAAAGATTTTGGAGGTTATTCAACCTAGCATAGTTCTGGGGCTTGATCCCAGGATCCGGAGACCATGATCTGAGCTGAAGGCAGATACTTAACCATCTGAGCCACCCAGGCACCCCAAGATCAGTCTTTGCATGCTAGATCCTATCATACCAGATACAAAGGAAGTTATCAAAGACTATCAGGAACACTCAAAAGGACTCAGACAACTTGAAGAGGGTTGACTGGCCACAGATAGGAGAGTGTGGACAACAATACAAATAGTATAGAAAGCAGCACTTCAAATTTGTTTAAAGCTACACTAAAAAAAAGTAATTGATTACTTTTAGAGGAGGACAGAAAACAAATTCTCATTTTGAAAACTGGTTTTAAAAAAATGGATAAAAATCAAAGGTTTACTCTTCCTTTCCTATATAAATTGTGCACTAGATGGCCAGTTTCTCTTTATAGAAGCATTCTAGCCAACACATCAAGAAATGATTGAATTAAAAAAATCATGACTTTGCAATCCCTAGTAAATTAATGGATCTAAGCCTTTAGCAATAATGGTAATGGCTACTATCACTACAAAAAGATAAACTGTGATCAATAGTCTCCACAACAAAGCATCATCGGACCCAAAATGTCAACACTATAGAGATCAAGACACCCTGCTACAAACAAAGTGATAAACCACCCACAGATAGAATCCAAAATGGCTATGTAGATATTCTTCTAGAAATCAAAAAAGGAAAACAAAACCAATAGGAAAACAAGCAAATAAGAACACAGACAGTAAGCATGGAGATCCTGACACTGCAGGGAAATGCCAAGTGAATACATGAGAGAGCATTCTAAAACCAATAAAAGCCGCAAAAATGAAAAATTCTGACAATACCCAATGTTGGTGAGGATACAGAAAAGAAATCTGTATTATGCTCTGTAGGTGAAGGGGTAAGTTACATATATGAATATATGAATACATACAAGCACTCTTAGTCATACATTAGGATGAACAGTGATTAATGACAGTAGCTACCTCTAGGAATGAAGGGAGATGGATGGGAGGAACTTAATTATATATTTACTGTTCTGCTTTCTGAAAGCTATATGCTTTAAAATGATTCCCATTCATTGAACATCTATTATGTATCCGGTGGAAACAGGGTCTTTACACACTTCATAACTTATTCTTCACAATAATTCTATGTTATAGATATTCCTTATAGAGACAGTGTCTCAGAGATTAATTTACTCAAGGTACATAGGCAGCAAGAGGCAGAGCCTGGATTCAGGCCAAGGGTTTTCTACTGCAAAACCCCATCCTAGGTCCCCAAAGTGGCACAATATCATGACCGATGCCTTAAGGTTTGACAAAATTTAAGCGTTCTTGGAAATATTTCTAGTTTTCATAGAAATAGTCTCAACCGAGATAATTCTAGAATGGGAAGAAGGTAAAAATAGGATGGCAAAATGCAGACTAAGCAAGGCAATGTAAGCTATGGACTTCTCCCCAGGAAAAACGGACATAAAATTATATAATTTCAGTGGCTCACAAATTCCCTAATATACACCAAAAAGCCCTGGTTAAAAACATCTCCTTTGGGAAAAAAAGAAAAAGGGGAAAATTGAATTATAACATTTGAAAGACTGTTTGAATTTGAGAGAGTCGTACTTTACAACTAGTGTGTACATGTTCCAAATATAGCTCATGGTCAGAAATCTTTTTGATCTGTCTCAATAAATCTATGACTATTCTTACTATAATGAGCTCTTTGCTCCAGAATGATACAAAAGAGATTGGTGATTATACGAGACATGTGGAATTAGTTAAATTCAATTGTACATCTTGTGTGTAAAGTTACCTGTGTTGAGGGCTGAAAGTTAGAACAAAGAACAAGGGACATCAGGCTTAAAAGATATTGGATTTTTTTCTATGTCCAAAAACAATTACTAGTAAGTTATATCCCCTATTAAGTCCATATTTACAAAATGCACAAGATCTAACATCTTCAGTTTTAAAATAAGAATATGCCACACAATCTTTATTTTTTATGTGTAATGATCTTTTTCTTGGTATATCCTTTCTCATTTTGGGGTAACGGTGCATGTCTTTGCTGCTCCTAGTCTTCTTCAATATTCCCTCATTCTGCCACTTTTATCTCCCAGGTAGACAGAAAGCACAATATCCAGATTTCATGTTTTCTATCAACCTAGTTAATTTTGAATTAGTATTTTTTACCCTCAATAAATACATCTAAACTGGTTACTTTATCTTTGTAGTTTGTATTGAATGTTTTTATATATATATATATATATATTATAATTTTTTTTTATTTTTATTTTATTTTTTTTTTTTTTAGAGAGCATAAGAGGGGAGAAGAGAGGGAGAGGGAGAATCTCAAGCAGACTCCACACTCGGCTCCCGACCCCAACATCATGACCTAGGTCGAGTGAAATCTAGAGTCTGACACTTAACCAGCTGAGCCACCCAGGCACCCCTGAATGTTTTATTTAATCTTTGAACGGCAGAGAAACATCCATACCGTATAATGATTCAGAGTCATGCTCCATCTAGCACACTGTCTCTTTATTTTACAAACATTTTAGTGCTAACTATGAGCAGCAACTGTGCTATGTAGACTATGGAATCAACAAACACTTGTGGGAAAACTTCAATTAAGTTATACAACATCCTAATTTTTCTTAATGATTGATAGAGGATGTCAACTACAAGTTCATCCACGAAGTTTTTAAAGCTGTATTTTCACCCTGCTTAACATTTAGGGAGAAACTGTGACATAAAATGGCTATTTACAAGTTTGACGATATTACCTCCTTGGATCTTAGAAAATATTACACCCGCACACATAGGCATACTATTCTAATTTGTACTTTCTCTTACTGCTAAGTAGCTTCTAGATTTTTAACCATAACCTTTTTCTTCCTATAAGTGAGAACAATTATTTGTCATAAAGTTGTCTGCATGCCCCAACTTAATTTTTTTCTAAACAAAACAAAACAAAACTCAGGGTAGTGGAAAAACCAGACTTTGGGTTTTCAAAACCCAGATTTGAAACCTGGTTCTGTAAACAAGCTGGCTGAATGATGTCTGCACAGGTCACTTAATCTGGCTCCCTGAACTTCGTTTTCTTTCCTTTCTAAAGCATGCTAAAATACCTCCATCATTGCCTTCTTCTCAGGATGAAATGAGATAAGCATATCCATTACCTAGCACAGTACCTAGCACGGGGATAGGTGCCCAGTCAATGGAAGCTACTCTCAGCTTCTAACCTCCTGGAAAGGGAACGTTTCCTTGACTCGTCACCATCGTAATACCTAGCAAAGTGCTTCACACATCACAGAGATGATCCCCCAGATAGTGCCTTGGGAGGAAATGTCTAGCTTTTTAGCAAATATTTCATTTCTATTACTTTTGAGGCAGCCCTAACTCCACTGGGTGTCTTCTAGTACCAGATACACCACACAGGTTTGTAGCAAACATTTTTAATGTTCCTTTCATTCTTCTAATAACTTTCTAACAGCTTCCCATGGTTCTCAGAATACAACTCAAGTTCTTTACTACGGCCTAGTGACCTATTTAGTAGCAGCTTATCTTCTCCCCTCATTTAAAATGTTCTAGCCACACCTACCCTCTACCTGCCCCTCAAATACTCTGAACTTCTCCCAGGCTCAAGGGCCATCTCCCTCTAACTGGAGCGCCTCCCCCAACATCTTCACCCGCGGGGCTCCTCCTAACCGTACACTCAACCTTCGCTTCCTCAGAGTCCTTGTCTTGATGACTCTGCGTCCTGGGCAATTATCCTGTTTCACTCATTTACGGAAGAGCGCTTCCCACTAAACCGAATGCTCTTATTGATTTGTTCCCAAGGGAGGTCAGAGACCGTGCGGATTTTGTTTTCAGATGTATCCCCAGCGTCTGCAACTGTGCGTGGCGCAGAGTGAGTGAGTGACCCCCGGGTCACCACTTATCCGAAGGTCGTTTTTGGCTTTCAGGCAGGCTGGAGCCTGGGTGTGGGTAGGAGACTGTGACCGAGCGACCGGCCTGCCACCAGCTCCCCTTCCTGGGTCTTCTGCGCGAGCACCCCTTGCCCTCACGGGGGACGTCGTCGCCAGTGGCGGGCGCTCCTCCCGTCGAGTCACTGGATTCTGGGGTGGATTCCGGCGCTGGGGAGGTCGTGTGGCCACAGCTGCTGGCCCTAGCCAGGTGAGCAACGGTCACACAGTTGCACTCACGAGGCTGCCGGAATATGCACGTGAGCCACCAGCCAGGTAACCTTTTTCGGTCCCGCGGAATCCGACAGAGCCCGCCACGGGAGAACGCAGTGGCGTCGGCCTCCCCAACCCGGAGTGAAAGCTCAAGGAGAGGACCTCCTCTCAAAAGCAGTGGGAGAAAGTCTGACGCTGGTCACTAAGAAACGACTTCCAGAGAACTGACTGAAAAACTCACCGAAGAGAGTAGGTTCCCCACACGCCCCGGCCAAACTCGACCGGAAAGAGGAATCGCAAGAAGGGGACTAGGCAGCGCGCGCCTCTTGTGCGCAGCGGCAGTAAAAGCTGCACCGCCCCCTCTCAGCCAGCCGCGCAGCCGCAATGGAAGCTCCGCGAGCCCAGGGTGGGGCGCGGATTAGGGCGGAGCTAGCCCCTCGCGCGCGCTGACGCGACGAGTCGCGGCGGAAGGGTGTGGACGCGCAGGCGCCGCGGTGGTTCGGAGGGGGAGCGAGGAGGCGGGGCCGCGCAGGCGCCGTGAAGGGCGGTAGCGGCGGCGGCGGTGGTAGCGGCGGCAGCTGTGAGGGGGTTCCGGGAAGATGGTGCTGATTAAGGAATTGTGAGTGGGTCGGTGGGCGCGAGCGAGGCTACGCGACGGCGGTGGTGGGAGACTCACTGATTGAGAAGTGGTGGAAGCGGAATATTTCTAGAAAGGAGCGAACCTCTGGCTGGCCGCTCCCTGCGCGCGCCCCCTTCCCCCCGGCCCGTGCCCCCGGCCCACCGAAGGCCTCACCACTGCGCGTCCTCAGACCCTTTCCCCAGGCGTTGCCGTGGTAACACCGCCGCCCACTCCCTTGGGGCGGAGGCGCCTGGGTCCCGGCCCGGGCGCGTGGCTCGGGAAGGCGAGGCCGGGAGTTTCCGCTGGGACCCTCCTTCTCCCCATCTCCCTCCCACCTCCCACATCCAGTCCCAGCCTGGGCCCACTCGCAGGCCCGTCGCGGGGGTACCGAGCCCGGGACGGAGTCGGAGCCCGAGGGTGGGGAGGCGCGGTTGGTCTGACAGTGATTTGTCGTGTGGGGTGGAGCCTACCTGTAGCCCGCGGAAAATGGGTTTGCCAGGTGAAGACAGCCGCGGTGTCGCGACTCGAGGTGGGACGTAGGCGCCCTGAAGTTCAAGCAGGAGCTGGGAGTTCGGAGAACTGCGTCGCCCAAGGCAGCGCAGTTGTCTTAGTCCGGAGAGCCGTCTCTCTGCTTTGAGTCTCAGTTTTCACATCTTTAAGATGGGGTGACGCTGGGTTCCACCTACTTCACGAGGTTGAGGTCACGAGGTTGAGGTCAGGAATCGTTAACACGTGGCCTGTCAGATGGAAGGGCCTTCAGGTGCGTTAGACCGGAGTGCTTTTACTGAAAAGTTACGGCGTTTCCCACCAGCAAGCACTGTAGCTATCACAGGAAATCTGTTAGCCATGATTGTTGAGCTGTCACAGCTGATTCGTATCCTCAGCATCCTGTGGGCAACTAGGGATTTCGCGTATGGCCTGCTCTTAGGTTTTTTCAAAAGCTCGTCTCACTTTGAATTCTTAAACGTACATTTTGGCTTAATTTAGTTATCTTAAGACGACTTATCTTTAGTGTTCTCAGATTTCCTTTAGAAAGTCACTCCTGTCACTTCTCTGCTTAAAACTCTCCAAAGACACCCCCCTCCCTCCCCCCGTGAATAAAAAAGTCCTTATAGTAGCCCACGAGGTCTTTTATTTTCTGTTCTGGTCTGATCGCATTTACTATCCTGCACATTCCCGTGTCCATTTCAAGCTCAAGCTTCCTAATAGTTTTTTCATTACTTCAGGAAAAAAGCTCAGTTCAAGGCCTTTCTGCTTGCTGTTCCCTATGCCTGAAGTGCTCTCGCTACCCTGCCTCCTTCAGGTCTTAAGTATCACCTTCTTAGGGAGTCCCTCTTGGAAGACCTAATTGCAACCCCTACCGTTTGGTATTTGCCTTTCCTGCATTGTTGTCAGTAGCAGTTATGACTGGCTAACAGGCAATACAGTCACTTTTTTTTTCTATTTTACGCATGTATTCTCTTGCTACATGCAAGCTCCATGAATTTGTCTCTTTTGCTCACTTCCATATTCCCAACTCTTACAATAGTTCTTGGAGCATAGTAAGGGCTCAATAAGTACTTGTTAAGTTAATGAAAAATCACAACTTTAGTCAGTCACAGGGATCCTGAGAAAAGACACGTTTTTGGATAAAGTTTATTTATAGTATTGAACTCTGGGTAAAGCTTTTCTTCCAAACCCTTTATGCAATGTATCGTGAAAGTTTTATTTATTACTCTGACATCTTTGTAATGTAGGTAGGTGGCAGATATTAAGACAGATGGAGGAAACAAGACAGAAGGAAATTGACTTGGCCCAAGTCACATAGCAAGTAAGTTGCAGAACTGATCTTACATTATAGATCTCGTCATTTTTATTGGAGTTATTTCCTCCCTTCTAAAATGTGAATTAAGTGTTCAGTAGGTCCCTTTGACAGGAGTATCAGGCTAACTCATGGAAAGCATTGGGAATTTGCATAATATGCTTTTTGTGAAACCATTACTTTCATTATAAAAATTTAAATGCACCAAGGTAACACATGCTGAAATGTGCCCAAACGTAATTTTTTTTCCTAAGCAGTTTTAAATTACATTTCTTGATGTTCACCCTTCATGTGTGTCTCCCTAGACTTTTTTTTTTTCTCTCTCCTTTTAGACTTCTTAAAAGCAGAGCTTGTTTTTATTTTGTTTCTAGTACCCGGCATAGCATCTAGGCCAGCATACTGTAAGTGCTCAATGTTGTTGAATGAAAAACAGAATTCTTCCTATTTGTGAGTCAACTTTCTAAAATCGTTTTTGGTCAGGAGCACTGAATAGGTCATTCCTATGTGAAGATGTTGGTAAACTGTAAAATACTTCAGCAAATGTTTGTTGTCTTAAAAAGTGTTATTTATTTTTGACTAAATAAAAAGGTTAGAAATGACTTTTCAGGGTGGGGAGTTCCCTTAAGTTG
This sequence comes from Mellivora capensis, assembly GCA_004024625.1. Classification (NCBI taxonomy): domain Eukaryota; kingdom Metazoa; phylum Chordata; class Mammalia; order Carnivora; family Mustelidae; genus Mellivora; species Mellivora capensis. The sequence continues at coordinate 273,415 of PISX010000364.1, read as the reverse complement.
TTACTTAAGCAATAGATGAAGTTGCCATTAGTGTAGAGTCCTAGTTTTAAAGAACTAGTTGCTAGTTCCATTTGAAAAATTATTTTCCTGAGGATTTTCAGAGAATTTTGAAAATTTTCAAATTGTTGTAAAAGATTACTGAGGCTTTGAGAAAAAGATAAAATCAAACCCTGTCTATTCCTTTTACTTTTCATAAGCAAATAGTGAAGAATTTGACTCATCATTCATTCAGAATGTCTTAATCAGTCACTTTGATTTTGTGAAATAAGTTTTGCTCTAAGTGTTGTTGTATTAAAATAGGGATCTTCCCACTAGTGAGTAGTTGTTAAAATTACTCAACAGTGATTCTTTGGTTTTGTGAATGTTCCAAGAAGTCTTTAACTCTTTCCTCTCTATTCCTTCCATTTCTTCTGCAGCCTGTCTTCTTGGTTCAGGCCTTTGTAAATCCTTCCCAGCCTCCCCAAAGATGGTTTTTTTCCCCACACTCCTGCCTCTCGATGTTTTTTAAACAGCTACAGATGACTTCTTTAGATTAGCTATAGTCATGTCACTTCCCTTTTGGAACAACCTTCCTGGATCCCTTGTTGCCTAAAAATGAAATAGATTTCTTTTCATTGTATTCCAGGTCCTAAAAATATGCTCCCAACATGTATCTCTGTCTAGATCTTTCTTTATCTTTCAGAATATGCTCTCAAGGGGCACCTGGATGGCTCAGTGGGTTAAAGCCTCTGCCTTCGGCTCAGGTCATGATCCCAGGGTCCTGGGTATGGGCTCTCTGCTCGGCAGGGAGCCTGCTTCCCCCTCTCTCTCTGCCTGCCTCTTTGCCTACTTGTAATCTCTGTCTGTGAAATAAATAAATAAAATCTTTAAAAAAAAGTAAAAAAATAAAGATAAAAAAAAAGGAATATGTTCTCAACCTATATCTTAGTCTGCCTCTACCCCCTACCACACCCTCTTGGCCCCAGTTTATTTTCTGTTACTGAGACAGTGAGGAAATCAGTGTGTATTTTGAGGAGACAGTTAAGAGGATTAGGTATGCAAGGATTTTTTGTATAACAAGTTTATTTTTGATGAGAATAGGAATTAGTAATCATGGTGTTTGAGAATGTTCATTGTTTTTAGGTGACAGTTGTCAGAGAGACAAAGAGTGATGAGTGACCCCTGATAGTAACAGAGGGGAGAATAGCAGGAGGCATGTTTTATACATGTTGGAGGTCAAGGTGATGTGAAGACTCAGGCATAGATGTTTGAGGAGAATAGGGAGAGAGGTATGGGTGGACGTGCAGCTGAAGAGAAGTTGGAATGAGGAAAAACTACTGGGAATTTTCTATAAAATGAAAAGGTGACCATTGTGGGATTTTTTTCCCGTTTTCTTATAATAGAAAAGTTAAAATGAAAATTTTACATAACACTGCTATGGTACCCTAATAGTTAGCAGGGAAAAGTCTGAGAAAGACTAGGCCAAAAAAAGAAGTTGCTGTCTTGGACACCAGCTGTTATCATGAGATAATTGATAGGGATTTTCAGAGTTTATGCTGGAGATAAGTGAAGGTACTTCCCTATAAAAATCTGGTGATAAAGTGCAATATTCTGATATAATTTACCATAATATTCTTTTTTTGGTTTATATCTTCAGGGGCATTATGCCTCCATTTCAGTCCTTTTGTTGGTCTAGTAACAGACTCTTGGACAGAATCAAACACCAGTCAACCTTACATTGTGTTTGCCTTGGAAGGGGTTCTATTTCTAAGGTTCAAAGTATTTCCCTTGGTAAAGTTTTTTCTTGTTACATCTAAAGGAATTTTTACTTGTTTTTCTCTTAATAGAACTGGGGAGTAATCAGGTACTGGGGAACAATTTTTGGAAGCATTCATTCAAGACATATATTCTATGAGAAATAACATAAAAACAAAATATGTAGTACATAGATGGAGAATGAAACCATACTAAAAATTTCATGAGGGCAACCTGACCAGACAGTCTAAAAATAATATATTCAGTACCCTGTAATTTTCAGTGATGAGTTTACTCTTGTTCCTTTTCTCCTCACAAGAATCTCTTCAGCTGTGTTTTTGGGGTCCTGGTACAATGAGGTCACTAAGTGGGAGTGATCATTGAGACCCACAAGTGGTAGTTTTACTTCCCCAATTTAAAAATTCTTATTTAGAGCCCTAGGCATTGCAAAGACAATAACATCCTTGTGTTACGCTATCATTGGATTTAAGCAAAAGTTCTTCTAAGTGTAGAGATCTGTGTTTTAAAGCCAAATATTTCATATGTGACATATTTTTTTTTTCTTTTGTTGTTTTAGCCGTGTGGTTTTGCCATGTTCTGTTCAGGAGGTAAGTTTTGCTTTTTTTCTGTATTATTTTGCTGATATAGCTTATTTCAATATGTTAATCTAAAGTAGTATTTTTGTTGTATTTCCTTACCTTTACATTCCAGCTTGTGGGACAAAATGAATTGTGGTATATTACAGATAATTCATTGTAAACGAATTTTGATACATTCCCTTGTTTCAGAAAGCTCTAAAGACTGTGGTTTAATCTTCTGCCAGTTCAGAAATTCTGGCTACGGTATCCTAGAGAAAGGAGGTTCCAGCCTCAGCATAAGCACTTTAAGGCTAAGTAACTTGCAGCTTAGAGAAATTTTTTACTGTTGGATATTTTAAACATTTGTCTTTAAGCCAAAATTTGCTTTCCTGTAATGTTTGTTGTTTACAATTCCTTCCACTTGTGCAGTGGGAAATAAGCCTCTTCTGTCTGGCATATGGTAGCCCATCAGGTTTTCTCCTGGCCATTCTCTCTGCTCCCCTCAAGTTCTTTTGTTCCATCTTCTCTGCATGAGGTCACAGGGTTAAACATTCCCAGCACCGTCATTTGGCCTAGTATAACATGACCTCTAGATTTCCTCACCAGCTGGTCTCACTACCTCTTGCGTTGTAGTTGTTGCTCTTAACTGCAAACAGTATTCCAGATGTGGTCCGACCACCATGTAACTGTGAGAGATTATTGTCCCCCTTGATCTGCACATAATAGAGAAATATGCTACCTGTTCAGAACTTGCATGTCCTTCAGTTGTAGCTATTTGTGGTAGAGCTGGGAAGAGGATAAAAGCAGAGAAACTGAGATATATGTAGCAAACCCTGCAAAGCCCGCTGGGTCGTTCCATAACTTGCACACAGTTTGCACTTGCTCAGTTATCTCGTTTTCTTGGAGCTGACAGTAGATTAGATGCAGTGAATTGGAAGTGGAACAAAACAGACTGATAACCTAAGAAGTGACAGCTGACAGAAGACAGAAAAAAACAAAAACAAAGTAAAATGCAGGAACTAAAAATGAGTAGCTGTCTGGCGCAGCTTAAAGTAGACTTGAACATAGCTGTATATATCTCAGTAGTGCCCGCGGTTTCCCCATATTTAAACACTCAAGACAAACCAGGCACCCCTATGCTTTGCTTGGGTAATTGATTATTTGAACTTGAATGTAGAAATTGACATTTGTTTTTGTTAAATTTTTTTCTTTTGTTTCAGTTAGTTGGATCAACTTGCTGAAATCTTTCAGAGTCTTGGTGTTGTCACTGACAATAAGCTCAGTTTTTTCTTCTTTTCAGGCTTACTAACCATGCCTTCTGTCTCTATTTAAATTAGTCTTAAAAATGAGAATGACAGGCTACTGGCATACCACAAAATAGCAGTTCATTAATAACATTTTTGGATACTGTTGTTTAGTTGTTTCTTTGTAAAGTTCTGTTATTCTGTTTCTGACCAAGATTAAATTTACCTTTTGATTGAGACATTTTAATTATACTTTAGAAATATGACAGTGTTGAAAAGTACATTTTAAAGGACTTAAAGATTGTAGCATTATTGGATTAACCTGATATATCACAAAAACCAAAGAAATACACCCTCTCTGCTGTCTAAAATCCCTACAGAAATTATTTCTGTTGCTTTTTTAAGAAATGTGTTTGGTTCTACCCTCCTAAACCCAAACGGAGTGATTGAGTTAGTGTGTATTTAATTTAACCTTCAAGATAGTGTCATATTCTCATGGACTTTTTAGATATAAATATTTACTGAGCTTACAACTACTCCTATTTTTTGTCTCGCATAAAATGTTCATTTTGAATGATTAGTTTTTAGAGATAGCTTTTCTTTGAAAATATGCTTTAAAACAAAAGCATTTCTTCAGGCTGTCCTTGCCGGGAGGAAGAAACTTAGCCAAATTTGAAGAGATTGGAGACAGTGCCATGGTTGAGTCACTAGAACAAATTAGAACATGAGAACTTTGCTTTTTATTATTTGTTGGAACTGTTAGCAGCTCCAGATTGGCACAGAACAGTACTGCCCACTTACAGGTATTGGTTCAGGCCATTGAGAACTCTGGTTCACTTTAAAATGAAATAGAAACCGCTGTCAGCAATTTCTTGCCTTTTATAGTAATTCTTGTGTATTTGTAATACTTTAAAAACAGTTTCTGTTTACTGGAGAACTTTACAATTAACAGTTTGGATCCTGGATACCCAGTACTGCTTCTGTTGAGGTTGAGAATGGTGAAATTGGGCATGTCAGGCATAAGTCATTAGAAAAAAGACCCCAGAGCTCTACTGAAATTTGGACTGTAATAGTTCTTTGTATTTTCAGGCTTTTTTATTATACTTCATATACCTTCTCTTTATCATTGACCATGGTATTCTGGTCACTCATCTTTCTTAATTAGCAGAGTAGCAATTATATTCCTTCATGCTTTTTTCCCCCCAGAATTCTGTGAAATTAAATGAGATAGAATAGATCTGAAAGTGCTTTGGAAAATACAAATGTACGTTATACAAAAAGTTGGGCCAGGCATCAAGATGTTTTCTTGATAAGTGGACAGGACGTATGAGGGCACCCCAGAGTATTTGTAACTAGCAGTTTTCCCAAATCATGGAAATCTCGTAAAATATAGTTTCTTGAGATTGTATGATCATCTAGTGATCATACAATCTTTTTACAGTTTTTTACAATTGATTGTACAATTACAATCAATTAATCTAAAAAATTAATCTTCCTAAGCATGTTAATTTTTAATTTGAATCATGTTTTCATATGGAACAGATGTGCTGAATGGTTTGGATAAGCTTTTCTATATCATATATGGTAAGATTTTAGCATGGGAAATTTCTGCAGGTACTATTGGCTTAATGAAATTCTGTGCTCTGAAATTCCAGTATCAGGTTGGGCAGCTTTACTCTGTTGCAGAAGCTAGCAAGAATGAAACTGGTGGTGGAGAAGGAATTGAAGTCTTAAAAAATGAACCTTATGAGAAGGATGGAGAAAAGGGACAGTATACACACAAAATCTATCACCTAAAGAGGTAAGTTCACATCAGATGCTTAGTCATTCTATTGAAGACGATGCTTTAATTCTCTAGCTTATTTATTAAGCGGGTAATTCCCTAACTTCCTGGGCTGTATGCTGAGATAAACTTTTTAAATTTTACTCTAACAGTATGTTGCATTTTAATTTTTTGAGAGACTCCCCCATTGATTATTTTTAAATTATAAATGTGATATAATTGTTTATAAAAAAAATTGAAACAACAGGGAATGTTATAAAATAAAAACTTAGTCCTGCCTCTTGCCATCACATATGCATAACCCCAGGGAGAATCACTAGTAACAGTTCCTCCTTCTGGATCATTTTCTATAGATATTCAAATAAGTTTTTAAAAATAAACATACAGAGAGCTCTATCACTTGTGTCATTTTTTGTTTTCTGTGGCAAACGGGATCCTGTCATACGTATGCATCTGCAGGTGGCTTTGTTTTTCATGGAGTGACACATTGTGAACACCCTGCTGTGTTATTTAATGTCCATGTCCTTGTTTTGAAGGCTGAGTGACCTTTCTTGCTGTGAACAAAGCATAGGTGATTTGACCATTCCCTAAATGATAAGTCAATTTAGGTGTTTTAGGTATTTTCCTTTTTGCATGTTACAAATAGTATTTCTGTGAACATGGTTGCACATGTCTTCATGCCTTAGGTTACTGTTTCTCCAGGAGAAATGTATAAAAGTGGAATTTTGCTGCAAAGACATGCTTATTTAAAATTTTGATATTACTGCCAGATTGCTTTCCAAGAGTTTGGTAGTGTTCATTTTCTGTATTTTTCTCCATTTATTTATTTGCCAATCTGATACACAGAAGTAGTCTCTTGTTCAAAATTACATGCTTTATTAGTGAAGTTGAATGTATTTTCCTATTAGTAGACCATTTGAATTTCTTGTGCGACTTGACTATTGAAGTCTTCCATTCATTGTTTTTATCTCTTTGGTTTATAAAAGTTCTCCTGAATTTGGCACAAATATTTTTTGAAAAATATTTTATTTATCTCAAAGAAAGTGAGTAAGTGGGAGGAGGGATGGGGTGGGGGGAGAGAGAGAGAAGGAGGATCTCAAGCAGATTCAAGCAGATTCTGTGCTGAGCTTGGAGCCTGACATGGAGCTTGATCCTACAACACTGACATCTTGACCTGAGCCACCCAGATACCCCTAGCTAGCATAAATATTTTAGAATAGAATATGCATGCCAGTATTTGTCCAAGGGCAAAAGATCAGTAATGGTTTTTAAGAGTCCATTTTGTCAGTGGTCCCTCTAATTTACTAAAAGTAGGAGGGATTGGGACAATCTAGGTGGCTCGGTCACTTAAGTGTGTGCCTTTGGCTCAGGTCATAATCCCAGAGTCCTGGGATCGAGTCCTGCTTTGGATTCCCTGCTCAGAGGGGAGTCTGCTTCTCCCTCTCCCTTTGCCCATCCCACTCTGCTCATGCTCCCGTGCTCGCTCTCCTTCTCTCTGACAAATAAATTTTTTTAAAAAGTAGGAGAAATCTTTGGTCTTTTCTTGGCTTTACTTCTTCATAATGAAATGAGTAACACCCATTTTTGTAGTTTTTTATTTTTTTGTAGCGCTCCTTAAAGTTGTAGGTGAGCTGTGTGATAATCAGTGTTTTCTGTTTTCTCAGTTTAAAACCACTTTTTTATACTGACACATGAATATAAAGTAGGTTATCATTTTATAGAATCTTAAACTTTTTAAATTTATTTATTTTTTCTCCTAGAATACAGTGTTTCTTTGTTTCGGATGCAGCTTTGAATGAAGGCAGTAATTCTGATCAATTATCCATAGAGACTGTCTTATTTATTCCTGTTAATTTGTTAGTCCCCTAAGTCTGTCTAAAAAAAAAAAAATGTGTTATTTGGAGAAAAGTGTGGCATTCTAGATAGTATGATCTACATAGTATTTATAGTATTGAGTTTGTGTATACTTAGTTTTATTTTTTAGTATTTTACATTTACTCATTAATCGAATTTTACCAACACATAAAACTTTTTATTTTAAGCATTTAACTTTCTTTGAGGATTCTAAAATTAACCAGAAAGTTCAATATATAAAACTTTCTGTTGGTGTATGATGTCCATATGTGAGTAATCATGAAATAGATTCAAAATACCCTTCATTTGAAAACTGAGAGTTGGAAATTGAGGAAATGTTTGATGTATCATTAAATGGAAAAGAATAATTGCTAAATACTTATATAAATATGAATATGCACTACATTACATGTGTTTTTAAAAAACTAATCAGAGAAAGGCCTAGAAAGAGATTCATTAAAATGTTAATGTTTTTCTCTTGGTGGTGGGATTATGGGTGATTTAAATTTTTTTTTTTACTTTTCTGTATTTTTAATTAGAAAAACAATAAATATTTTGAAGCATCTGATTCAGATGACATTCCAGCCATAAATAATAAATCTCTTAAGTTGAAGAGGGCTGTATGAATACAGTTAGTTCAAGAGATGTTATTGTTCTGAAGAGTGTATTTGGGGACAAGGTTCAGAATTCCTCTCAGGCTTTTAATAGATTAAGTAAAGGAAAACCATGGCTCTCTGGAGGCCAGCCTCCCAGTGCTCTCTTGGCTTCTTCATTCCTAGAAGGAGCTGAAGTTATTCCCAGTATCCTTTGGTTTTACCCTGTCATGCACTCATTTACTCCTCATTACTCCTATTGAAAAATAGGGGATGTGCCTGTTGTACCTAAGAGGATACCAAAGTGCATGTTTGCCCAAAGTCACACAGCTAGTAAGTGGCAGAATGGTAACTGTGATCTGGATTCTCTGGGTTCTAATCCCATGCTCTTTTGGTCACAGTTAGGCAGTCCCAACTCCCTGACAATAAGCACTCAGGACCTGATGAGCACAGGTGTCCCATAAGAAGGAGGGGAGGGGGTCTGATTGGATGGGAAGGGCTGTTTGATGCCCATAGAAGGCTGGCTTTGTCACACAAAGAAAGATGGCAGCTGGGGACAGAGCGTGGAGAGGGCTGAGACTGGAAAGGAATAAAGGAAAGAGGATGGCATTAATGGGTCTCAGTGTGGTGGGTAGTAGCCTCTCTGACAGTGGTGAAGAACAACCAGAAACCTGTCCGGTATGCAGACAAAACCAGGACCAACTGTTGTTGTAGTCTGGGGGAGGGAACAGTCACAGCGCAAGGCAGTCACATGTCCACATGCTCAAAAGCATCCGTGTTGTGCTGAAGGCCCAGTAGCCCTGGAATAACTAGATTATGGAAGGGCAAAGAATCATTTAGCAGTGAGTGCTGAGGCCTTCACTGTGCCATAGGGAAGAAAGCAATCATGACATAGGGCTGGCTGCATAGCCTGTCAGACCTCAGTATCCTGCAAGGACATCCTGCAAGTTCAGCATGTGGTAGACCTCTCCACAATTCCTAGAGAGTTTTAGAGCTCTCTTCCTGAGGAAGTTAAGTTTGTGTCCAGTAATATATATTTCCTTTTTCAGCATGTGCTCCTTGGGTAACTTCTAGTGTTGTGTGCACTATCACTGTATAGCAGCAATAGAATTGCAGACTTGACTGGCTAAATCTCTTGCCTGAAGCCACCCATGCTTTATTGTACATTTGAAATACTTGAAATTCTGAGATCCACTCTACCCAGTGGAATCAACATCTCTGGATTCTCTGGCCAGTATGCTTTCCCATTTTGGCAAAACACTTCTTGGTGTAAGATACACACACTTCATCTTAACTAGAAGATTGAGAAACATCTTGGGAAGGTATTAAAAAAATAGACCGTAATTTAGTTACCATTGACTTTTCCCCCCCTTGAATCTCAAATAATAATCTTAGAGGATAATGAGATTCTCTCCATATCCTTTGATAATTTACAATAAGAGCTGCCCATTGTAATTCTAAGCAGAGGATCTAGTCCTTATTGTGTTCTTACTATGTGCTGGTCACTGTACATGCTCTAGGTGGGAGCTCAATGATTCCCCATAGGAACCTTTTCTTTCTTTCTTTCTTTCTTTTTTTTTTTTTTAAGATTTTATTTATTTATTTGACAGACAGAGATCACAAGTAGGGAAAGAAGCAGGCAGAGAGAGAGGAGGAAGCAGGCTCCCTGCCGAGCAAGGAGCCTTATGCTGGACTCCATCCCAGGACCCTGGGATCATGACCTGAGCCGAAGGCAGAGGTTTAACCCACTGAGCCACCCAGGCGCCCCTAGCAACCTTTTCTAGTGAGGAAATGAAGGTCCAGAAAGGTGTAAGTAACTGGCCCCTCTGTCACAGCTGTTGGTAGCAAACATGGGCAATGAACCCAGGCAGGCATTGTGACTCTAGAACTTGCCCTCTTAATCGTTTTGCTCTACTGCTGAGCCCTGTAGGAGGGTTAGAATATTTTCCATTTTCTGAAGTGAATGTCAAAGAGGTTTGCAGAGAAATTCTCCCAAGGCGATAGTTTTCACGGATTCCCATGTTCTCATAGTCTTTAAAGTCTCAAGTCATCTCCCAGAATAAAGTTAAGTTTAATAAGCTACTCGAGATTATCCATGTCTCCAGTTGTTATAACTGTCCAGAATAAAAACAATTATTATTATGTTAGCTCTTAGCAAGCCTGACTCTTCATTGTCTTCTAGAAGTGCCCTGTTCAACCCCTAAGGTTCTTTTCTTCTTGTGATGTGGGGTTGCCCATAACCTGTTTCCTGAGCATAGCTCAGCTCTGTCCTGTGTAGAAGCATTCCTAGACTACTTTTATTCTTCCCTAAACTTCGTCACTTTTTGTCACATCTACTCATTTTAACACCCTATTTACCATAAAAGTTTGAGTATGTTTCTTTATGATGTTCAATATACACTTAATAGTGGATGGTGGGGAGAGAGGACAGACTGTCGGGCAAAAAATTTTGAAGCAAGGCAAGGAAATGTGTTGCAACCTTTGAGATGGTTATTTCGGAGAAAAACTTGCAGCTCTCCTGAGACTTTGTAGGAACGAATACACTGACCAGTCCTTTCGTTGTTTTTTCTCTCTTCTTGGGGAAAATCAACTTTACTGTTTTATTCTTTATAAGCATTATATCTTCACCATCTCCAGTCAGTCCTGAATGACAGAGAAGTCATAAAACCATGTCCCTGAATGGTCTTGTTCCCCAAAGATTGAAACAGCAGAGGTTTAATTGAAAATCATTTAAAAATTTCATGTAGTTCCAGTTAAGAGCTCATTTTTGTAAGCAAAAGAGTCATTTGCCAGGAACTAAAGTTACATTCATGTTTAAAAATGAGAAGTTTAAATCACCTGAGAATGCAAAGATTGATTATATCTGATGATTCACAACAGAGCATCTTTGCATAAGTATACATAAGAAATTTATAAATACCAGCCCGATATACTAATTCATTCTTTTTTTTTTTTTAAAGACTTTATTTATTTGACAGACAGAGATCACAGGCAGGCAGAGAGGCAGGCAGAGAGAAAGGGGGAAGCAGGCTCCCTGCTGAGCAGAGAACCTGATTTGGGGCTCCATCCCAGGACCCTGGGATCATGACCTGAGCTGAAGGCAGAGGCTTTAACCCACTGAGCCACCCAGGTGCCCCTAGTAATTCATTCTTTAGTCAAGAATTAGTCACCAACGGAAAGTTTTTTCATTGTGTATAGTTCTAAGTCTTCAGTTTTGCACAGTTCAGAGTTTTCTAAACTCTGGTTGGAATTATTGGGTCAAATATCAGAAGTATTTCTGATATTCCAGGAGAATATCAGAAGTCTTCAGTTTTGCACAGTTCAGAGTTTTCTAAACTCTGGTTGGAATTATTGGGTCAAATATCAGAAGTATTTCTGATATTCTCCTGGAATATCAGAAATACTTCTGTAATGCATTGTTTCCTTTTTATGGTATGTTTCTTATTGGTATTCTGTTTCGTTATGTGGAAAACACTTCTTTCCCTCTCTCTTTTTGTTATTTCTCCAAAACTTTAAAGTCTTGTTTTATCTCCTGAAAGTTAGCCAATTTGTGTCTGGTTATTTTACTCACTTCCTACAAATCAGAATTTGAAGTCATTTTGTAATGTTTTCCTGTTGTTCTACCCATTTTTTCCATCTCCATACCCACCACGTTAATGCAGATTACGATTATCTCTTTCTTTTGAACTTTTCCAGTTGTTTCCAGACTGATCTCTTGCCACCCATTCTTTTGACTCTTATAAATAATGCTGCTGTGAAAACTTGTGTACAAGTTTCTGTGTAGACATATTTTTATTGTTCTTGGGTGTGTGCACATGTGCATGTGCACACACACACTCATTCTCTCTCTCTCCTAGTTAGAATTATTGGGTCAAATGGTAACTCCTCACTTTCTGAACTCCCAGACTGTTTCCAAAGTGACCGAACCATTTTACATTTCCCCCAACCATGTGGGAAGGCTCCAGTGTCTCCATATCCTTGCCAACACTTGTTATTATCAGGATTTGTTTTGTTTTTGTAATAGCCATTTTAATGGGTGAGAGGTGGTATGTCAAGGTTTGGATTTGCATTTCTTTGCCGATGCATGATGTTGAGCATATTTTCACACGTTTACTGGTAATTTGTAGATCTTCAGAGAACTATCCTTTCAAATCTTCTACCTGTTTTTTTAATTGGGTTGTCTATTTTTTTTTAAGATTTTATTTATTTATTTGACAGACAGAGATCACAATAGGCAGAGAGGCAGGCAGAGAGAGAGGAGGAAGCAGGCTCCCTGCTGAGCAGAGAGCCCGATGCGGGCCTCGATCTCAGGACCCTGGGATCATGACCTGAGCGGAAGGCAGAGGCTTTAACCCACTGAGTCACCCAGGTACCCCTGGGTTGTCTATTTTAAGAGTTCTTTACATATTCTAGATACTAACCCCTTGTCAGGTACATGATTTGCAGTTTTTCCCCTGTTCTGAGTTTCCTGCTTTTCTTGACAGTGTCCTTTGAGGCATTAAAAAGTTTATAATTTTGATTAAGCCCAATTTACTTCTTTTTCATTCATCATTTATGCTTCTGGTGTCCTATCTGCGAAACCATTGTTCAGTCCATGGTCCCAAAGATTTATATCCACAATTGCTTATAAGAATTTTATAGTTTTAGGGGCGCCTGGGTGGCTCAGTCAGTTAAGCATCCAGTTCTTGATTTCAGTTCAGGTCATGATCTCAGGGTCATGAGATCGGCCCCACACTGGGCTCCCTGTTCAGCAGGGATTCTGCTTGAGATTCTCTCTCTCCCCCTCCCTCTGCCCTTCCTCCCACTTGAGCTGGATCTCTCTCAAACAACAACAACAACAACAACAACAAAGAATTTTACAGTTTTAGCTCTTAAATGTAGATCTTCAGTCTATTTTGAGTTAATTTTTGCCTCCTTCCACTCTTGACCTCTCCAGTTAATTTTCATTTACTAACACTACTCTACTAAATTGACAAAGAATGTTCTTAAAACTTAAATCTGGTTGTGTCATTCTTCTCCTTAAAGCCTTTAGTAGCTTCTCGTCATACAAAGACTAAAACCCAAACCCTTTGGCTTATAAAATGGGCCTCATTGTGATCTGTCTGCCCTCTGCTCTCCTCACCATCCTCAACTTACGTCTGTCCCTCTCTTCCTCCTTCACTACAGTCTAGCCTTGCTGGAGGCCTCAGAGTGACCCAGGCAGGCCAAGTCTTTAGCTATTTTAGGACTTTGGGGCCTGTGTCTTCATGTGGCTGGCCCTCCTCACCCTCGATCACCATTGTATTATCACTTCCTCAGGGAGGCCTTCTTGGGCACCCTTAAACACGGTGCTCACAATGTCCTGTGCTCTCTTCCTTGACTTTACTGCACTTCAAGAGAGGTAATTCACTCCTTTTGTTATTTCCTGCTCTGTTTCCTGCTTCTTTCCCTGGAAGGTGAGCTCAGAGTAGGAGTTGTCCATTTGCACACTGTTATATATGTAGCTCCTGGCACAGTGGACACTCAGTAAATAAATACTTGAGTGAATGAATGAGTGAGGTGGGCATGTATTTTGTATATTTCATTTGATTATAAAATGAAAGATTATTTATGGCATATTAATCTCATTTTCATATTCTTCCATATGTTTTTCTACATTTTGATGTTTACAGTAGGTTGTAGGATGGAAAAATAGAACTGTACAGTTTGCTCATTTTGTTTATAAGTGGATGTAAATCTTTCACAGGAAAAATGCAGTTTGCCAAGATGTTATGATTTTCCAAGATGTTATGTCTCAAGAACAGATTTTTTTAAAAAAAGAATGCTATTAGATCAGAGGTTCAGTGTACATTATGGTCATTTATTATGTATCTTTGAAACCATATAAGGCTCTTTGTTTTACTCTACCACTATGACAAAGTTGTCTTACACTTAACAGGTTCACAGCCTTTGTTGTAGAAGTTAGATCTTCATGTGATCTCCTGTCAACACAGTTGATGGAACATTTTGGTTGAATTTTACCCTGAAGTTAAATGTTCTTCATATACATTTAGAGTTGGGATGGAAAAAGGACTATGTATGGCAAAGAACTTTTTGTGCTCTTGGACATTATTTTATGCCTGACTCTTAGACAAATCTAGAAGTGTTTAGCTTGGGTTAAGTTCTGTCATGAGTATTGGTTTGTCATGAGAAACTATTTCATGATTGTTGGGAGAACAAGAAGAGGAATGTCCTTATTCATCTGTTTTTGAAGGCCTATCTCCCTTTTGTTAATTCACTTAATATTTGTTCTTTTTCTGAGACTCTAAGCTTCTAAAACAGAATTTCCTTGGTAAGTAGATGATAGAAAACCAATGTGTGTGCTGTCAATTATATAAATGGCACATTTGCACCGCCTTGTTTGGAATATTTTAAAGTTGCCACTAATGAAAATTTCTCTCCTTTAGTTTTATTTACTCCATGTATGCATTTTCCCTATGTTTAGCCCATAATTAGATTCACTGAGGGGAGAGGTTTGTTAGTATTTTCATGTTAAATGTAGAAAGCGAGTCAATTTGAAATAACTGTCTCAGAGGTTTGGTCATTCTTAAGTCTAAAAGTTGATTCTTGGAATTCACATAGTGGAAAAGTATCCTGGTGGAAGTAAGAAAATAGGCATTTGGGAGCAAAATGAAGACATGTTAAAACTTTCTTTTAGATTTGGTTCTTGCTGGCCTTTAGTGACTGCCAGTTTTCTGTTTGGGTCAGCATATTTTAGAGCTTTTGATGAATGTTTAAGGTTTTTAGACTATTGGGCACTATGGGAATAAATAGGATAATTAAAATAGGTTTCTGAGCTGGTATGCAACTTTTTTCCCTGCCTTTTTCTTTTCTTTTTAGAAAATGTTTTTTAGAAGTTTTATTTGTCAGAGAGAGAGAGAGAGAGAGAGCGCAGATGCATGCACAAGCAGGGGGTGCAGCAGGCAGAGGGAGAAGCATTCTTCCTGCTGAGCAGGGAACCCTATGCAGGGCTTGATCCCAGGACCCTGGGATCATGACCTGAGTTGAAGGCAGAAGCTTAACTGACTGAGCCACCTAAGCATCCCTCTTTTTTTTTTTTTTTTTTTAAAGAATTTACTTACTTGTTTTAGAGCATGCATTTGCCTGTTGGGGGGAGAGAGAGAGAAGGGGGAAGAATCTTTAGCAGACTCCCCGCTGAGTGCAGAGCGAGAGTCCCAGGACCTTGAGAGCCTGACCTAAGCTGAAACCAAGAGTATAGAATGTTTAACCAACTGAGCCACACAGGCACCCCTTTCCTGCCTTTTTCTACATTGACCACATGAACCACTGATAGAGCTGTTGGTCACACTTTCAGATTGATAGGTAATCTTGTAGGTATATTTTAAAAATCACCCAAACGTGTTACATTATACCCAGATGAGACCTCTCCGAGTTAAAGGGATTTTGGTTTCAGTACTTGAGGAATGGCAGAAATAATTAAGATTTCAGGTATTCATTGACTTTAAATGTGAAAGTATTTTCAGGTATCTTGGCTTTATTTTTGGGAGGTTGTGCCCCTTTGCATGAATCTTCCCTAGATTTGAAAAGAATAGGTGCTCGAGGAATTAGTTTTCCTTTATTGTTATCTTTTCAGGTGTAAAGGCATAGGTAAATCTCTTTATGCCATTGGACTCTTATTTATAATGTCATGTAACAGTGCTTCAGCTTTTCTTTCCCAGTGGTTTAATTTGCCACAGTAGTGGAAGCTCCAAGACATGCACATGATTTTGTGTACTGAGGAGTCAGCAAAAGGGCTGTCCAGACTACCTTTTTTTTTTCTTTTTTTTTTTCTTAAGATTTTATTTATTTATTTGACAGACAGAGATCACAAGTAGGCAGAGAGGCAAGCAGAGAGAGAGGAAGGGAAGCAGACTCCCTGCTGAGCAGAGAGCCCGATGTGGGGCTCGATCCCAGGACCCTGGGATCATGACCTGAGCTGAAGGCAGAGGCTTTAACCCACTGAGCCCCCCAGGTGCCCCCAGACTACCTTTTCTATAGTTGCACGGCCCTCTGGCTGGTGCAGGTTCCTTATATTCACCTTACTTAGCTTCCAGAATTCATAGGGATGCTGCTGGCTACCTGCTCCATCTTAGTACAGAGGCAGAAGTCCTTTCTGGGCCCCAAGTCTCCTTAGTTTGTTCTTTTTCCTAACTTAGGAAATGAAGTTGTGTGTGACGGTTCTCAGAGAAGCAGTTCTGATACAAAAAAAGTATATAGGGCTTCAAGTTGGAGGAGGTAGTTTTGATATGTAGTTATTTAGCCACTTAAATGCTGGTTATATGGAATAATAAATGAATGTGTACCTTGCAGTGCTGTTGGAAGATATAAGTGAAGAAAGGCACGTGAAAGTACTCAGCTTTATGTCAACTTATAAAGAGAGTACCTTCTGTTTATTGAGCTCTTCCTCTATTACACAATGTGCTAATAAACACATTATAGGTATTATTTGATTGAATCCTCCCAATAACCTTGCAGAGGAGGTAATAGGACCAGTGTTCAACTCATGGGGAAGTTCAGAGAGCCAAGTGATGTGTCCAAGATCACACAGCTTCTAAATGCTGATGTTGGGATTTGAATCTGATCTGTATGAAAAGCCTGTGCATGTAAAACTGCTTTCTTTAAAATCATTAGAAGTGGTCATTCCATTTGCATTTCTCTGAAGACTGAAAGACTGATTTTTCCATTTGTTAAGCAGTTTTGTTTTCTATTTGTAGCGTGTTTGTGGATGTCTTTTGCCCACTTACCTGTTGGGATCTTTGCTGATTACCTTAGGAATTGGCACAAACTCCTCATGTATTATATACATAACCCTTCTCCCACTATAGTGGAGGCATTCACTTTCCAAACATACAGAATTTTATACTTGGATATATTTTAAGATCTCCTTTCCATCTGGGTTCCTCAGATTGTCACTTTTTTTTTTTTTTTTTTTAGATTTTATTTATTTGACAGAGATCACAAGTAGGCAGAGAGGCAGGCAGAGAGAGAGGAAGGGAAGCAGGCAGGCTCCCTGCCAAGCAGAGAGCCCGATGCGGGGCTCGATCCCGGGACCCCGGGATCATGACCTGAGCTGAAGGCAGAGGCTTTAACCCACTGAGCCACCCAGGCACCCCTCAGATTGTCACTTTTAAGTTTATTCTGCAAAATATATTTGAAGACTTTTATTCAGAGATACTCCCATATTCTAGGGACTCTTTCATGTTAAACAATGAGTGTGATCTAACCACATGCACAGTCTGAATAGCCTCAGTTAACTCTCAGATTTCACCTTAGGGGAATAGAGCAGAAGCCAAACACAAAATTGTTTCTTTTTTCCCCCGTTACATCTTGTATACAACTAAATGTTTTTAATCATGTTGTTTTTACATTAATTTTCCACTTGATTACTTTGGGATTGAAAATGAAACTTATTGCTAACAATCTTGAACATGGGTTCATGTTCATGTTCATGTTCATGAACTTAGAACATAATCACCTTTGATGACAGTACTCTTTGAGGTAGCCCAATAGATGCCAACAAAGAAGCGATGGTACTATTGAAAATATATTCACTGTTCCTCTCTTCACAGCAAAGTTCCTGCATTCGTCAGGATGATTGCTCCAGAGGGCTCCTTGGTGTTTCACGAGAAAGCCTGGAACGCATATCCCTACTGTAGAACAAGTAAGCCTGGTTGCTGGCAGTCATTCCACCCTGCTGTCCCACTGCTGATGAGGAGAGGGACTCTTGGTGCCGATGCCTTTGAGAAGGGTGGCGCCCAAGAAAGTCCTCTGTGGGTTCTTGGGTAGTCCCTGCAGGTGCTGTGGCAGAGGAGAGATTTCTGTGTTCCTCCTCCAGACCTTTGTGAGGGCATTGCTTCATTCCCAGAGGTCCTTGCTGACTGCACTGGCTCCAGGGGTGAGACCTGAAAGTCATCCACACTCAGAGGTGTCCTTTGGTTTAGTTTTTATAGTATTTTTCTCATATTGCCACATGTAGTAGAGTAGGAATATAACAGACTTCTGAAACAGTTCCCTGTTGTTTGCTAAATTGGCCTTAAAGTGATATATTGCTTTTGCAACATTATTCTACCATTGTTTTAAAATTAGATTATTGACTCTAAGGCAGACTGTAGTGTCACTTGTGTAGAAACTTTTGCAGACATAAACTACTAAATGCTCTGTGTTTTCAGGTAGTTTAATCATCATGACATTAAATAATATGACATTGTTTTGACTTGGATTAATATTCTGAAATTTTTCCCCTTTTATTGCCCACCTGTCCATTATGCCTCAGTTGTAACGGTGAGTAAAACTTTTTGTGTCACTAACTCTTCATCTTTAAATTTTGCTTTACATAGTAATTATTTTCAGTCTTTCCTTGCTTTTTAAATTCAAACTGCCCACTCCTGCATGGCCCTCCTCTGTGCTCTTTCCACCAGCCTACACTCCACCACATGTTCCCAGTGTTAATTGGTTTTTTCCAGCCTTGTCTCAAAATCTCCCTGTTGACTTTGTTTTGCTTCTGCTACTTCCTTTGAATGCTGTATTTGCTCACCGAACCTCCCAGCTTCTTTAATATTAGCCCTGTATGCTGCATGACAAGTAGGGTTGTTTAAATTATTTAAAAGCATGCAGCATTTGGTTTGCCTGACAAGTCCATAAAAACAGGTAGCTAATGATTCTTTGTCACTTGAGGATTAGTCTTATAGAGTCAAAGCACGGATGCTTATGCTGGGGAAGGCTCCTGCAGACAAAAGCTCCAAAGACCCGGTGAAGGATCACTGTCATTTTGCTGTTGTGTTTTCTGCAGAATGAATATATGAAAGATGATTTCTTCATTAAAATTGAAACATGGCACAAACCAGACTTGGGAACATTAGAAAATGTAAGTTTCAACTCTGGGCTTTCAGTGCAGAAGCCCCTGGAAATGGGAATATTGTGGTCCATTTTGTCATCACCAGAGTGATGCCACCTTCAGGAGACCAGTACCTGGACACACCAGGGCATGTCCGATAGCAGTGAGGCAGGCCAGCAGCCAGCAACAAACGGGGCTTTCCCTCTCAGCCTCCTTGCCTTCATGCGAGAGTGGACGGTGGGGAGAGTTGGTGTTTTTTATCAGCACTCTTTACCTGGGACAGGGAGAGCAGAGATAAAATTCACAAGCCTATTTTAGCTGTTAACTTTAGATTTCCTTCATCTTTTCATCTCTGTATGTTTGTCAGAGCTACTCTACAAAGCAAAATTGACGCTTTAATTTTCACCTCCACTCTGCTTTGCAGGGTTGATGTCAGAAAAATGGCCAAAAGGTGAATGGGAGGAGCAACTTTGAATATTTTATAAAAATATTGACAAGCTTCTTATTTTTACAAGTTGGAACACATTCCTCAAATGTCAAGAAAATCACTTAAGACTCATTGTAATCATTAACTTTTGATAAGATGTGTCAGAGACTTAGGAGAAGGCATCTGGTATTGATCGGTGCCTTTGGGCCAGTGGCAGTCCAAAGTGTGATCTCTGCAGCAACATCTGGGAACTTGTTATAAATGCGCGTTCTCAGCCCTCACCCCATACTTACTGAATTAAAATCCCTGGGGGTGGGGCCCAGTATGCTGTGAGTTGTGGTGCACGCTCCAGTTTGAGAGCTCCAGTTTGAGAACTACTGTTCCAACCTCACCCTACGCTGTTATGGGAGAGTAAGTTCATGTTGTGGTAGATAATGCTTTTATGTGATTGGTGCCAATTAATAGAACTTTTTATTTATAATTGGTAGTATTTGACTTGAGTTTTTCTTCCGGGTGATCATTTGACATTTCATGGTTTTTTTGTTTTTTTTTTTTCACAGTAATTCTAAAATTTCGAATCTAAATGAGATGATTGGATGTGCTTTAGTCTGTGTATGAGTTGATCTGCCTTTTCCAGCTTCCAAATGGACAAACTTTGGCAGTGTGTAAACAGTTCTTAATTGGTTCATAGAGGGGGTTTTAGAAATAAATGATTAATTAACATGAGGAATGGAGGAATTCTTTCCTATCAAAACTGAAAGGCTTTGGGATAATCAAATTCAGAATAGGTTTTAAACCTCCCAGTGCAGCTTCTTGAAATCTAATTATAATGTCACCTTATGTTTGTCTAGGACTTAAAGGTTACAAGGACTTGGTCATGTATTACTGGATTAAACATAGGTTAGGTACATTTTATAACATAATTCTTCTCTAAGGACTACCAGAGAATAATGACAGATTTCTGTTAATTGGGCAGCATCCTCTCCGACCACCTCCTCCACATGCTTATTTTTTAGGGATACAAGGGTAACAAAAGATTTCTAGATCCCTTAAGACTTTAGACCGCTAATTTAATGAAATAGCAATCTGGATTCTTAAAATTCTTTGTATTGTGGTCTAAAAGACTCAGATAAAGATTACATATGTAAGTAGTCGTTTGTCTAGTAAGAATAGTCTACGGTTTGTTGTGTTTCATTTCTCTTTGTCATTTATAGGTACACGGTTTAGATCCAAACACGTGGAAAACTGTTGAAATTGTCCACATAGATATTGCAGATCGAAGTCAAGTTGAACCAGCAGTAAGTACTGGATACACCTCAATGACATTTTAATCTGTTGCCTCTTTACATTTAAAAATGATCATCTTTCTCTCTTGTATGGCCTACATTTCTACACTGCAGGAAGCCTGGAGTTTGGGTATGGGTCTGTGCAGCAAAAAGACCAGAGAGTAAGAGAGAGGGTTATTTGTTTTCTTGTGTGAATTTCAACTTTGCACAAATGATCCCTTTGAGAAATCCCAGTATATCTGAGGTATATAGAGGTTTCTTTTCATTGGCGGGGGTGGGGTGGAGACTAACATTATTTTATAAACGAATTCTCCTTTGGGCTTCTATAAATAATGTGGGTCTCTTATACTTTTAAAGTGTGATTGAGAAACCTGAACAGTTGTGTAGCTTTCTAATCTTGATTTTTACTAGATGTAAATATTCATAGTCTAGGCTTTTGACTTAATACCCTCTAGAAGTGAAAACCTGCATTCTCCAAAGTAAGACCCTTTTATTACTTTGCCACAATTTGAAAATACTAACTCAGTTCTTAGAGTATGCTGGTGCTGCTTGCTTTTGCAGGGCACGGTTGTGAACTTTTCCTATGTTTAGACAACCATTGACCCTCTTTATGCTAGTGTAGAGAGCAGAAGCTTTGAGACAAGATTTCTTCTGTCATGGTAAAGCCCAGCATGTTCAATTAGCATTTTTATTTCATGACTTTTCCATTTCATTTTTAGTGCTCATTGTCTGAACACGAGCAGTGTTGTAGGCTGTACAGAAATAGAAATAACCCAAACACAAAATGTCTGTTTTTGCTGTTGAAATTTAAAGGTAAATCTTCTAGGGGCACCTGGCTGGCTCACTGGGTTAAGTGTCTGCCTTCGGCTCAGGTGATGATCCTGGCTCTGGGGATTGAGCCCCTCGTTGGGCTCCCTGCTCAGTGAAGAGCCTGCTTCTCCCTCTCCCTCTGCCTGCTGCTCTGCCTACTTGTGCTCTGTCTCTCTGTCAAATAAATAAATAAAATCTTTAAAAAAATAAATGAAGATTACTCTTCTAAAACAAAAGTCTCCCACCTTTTCTCTGAAATTGCTGGGTTTGAGACTGCCAGCTTTGACCCTCTGCTAGGCTGGGTTCTGTTCTGGTAGGACCCCCCTCCCTGATTAGAGATGTGAGCACTAATGAGGGATCCTTGTTGTAGAACTTCTTAAATTTTAGTTGTGCTATGATTTGACATGATTTCAATTTTAAGGATAATTATATATTGAAATTATATAGGACTTTGAAATTATGTAGGACTTTTTTTTTTAATCCTCAGAAGTGAATGTATGTTCTGTTTTAGAAACAGTAGTCAGGTGTCTGTTTTGTCCTTTTATTTCTCTTATCTTTTCCAGCCATGTTTACTGCATGTGAAAGAGTGATGATGGTAGGAGGGAAAATCCTTGGTAGTGAGCAATGAGTGAGTTGGTTAATGGGCTAGGTCAGGGTTGCCTACGTGCTTGGAGCAGGTCACAAGTAAGGGTGAGCGGCAGTATAGGTGCCCCGGGGAAGGCATTCAGGTTATATTGTTGGTGTTTGAAAAAGTCCTGTCAGCCAGACAAAACAACCTGATCTTGTGGTTCATGGGTTTGCATTCCAGGTTGTTCTCCAGCAGAATACAAGGCACCTTTGGTTTTGCTGGGGTCATAAGAGTTCTTTGTTCTTGTTCTTAGGCTAAAATGGATGCTCAGTCAGTGTTTGCAGGCCTGAATGCCAGTAGATAGAATAGTTAAGGCCGATTGTGTAAGAGCCCTGGAGGCCCCTGGTCTTATTCCTTCCAGGTCTCATTCCTTCCACCCCAGACTAGACCAGTGAGGAGAGAAGGCTTTGCTGGCCTTGAGGGGTGTGACAAGGGCACTTGAGATTAGTGCTCCAGGTGGAAAGGCCGAGCGGGTGCTTCCCTGTGTGGAATGTCGTCTTGGATGGATACATGGGGAAAGAGAAGGGATTGGGCCCGAATGAGAAGGGTCTGTATTCTGAGTCCATAGAACCGTGACTAAAAGCATATGTTCTGAATCTAGATTGGCTTCAGGTTCAGATTCTGAGGTTCTTCCACCTGCTGGCTATTCAGTCTTGGATGGGTTGCTGCTTCTCTCTGTGCCTGTTTTATCTTGTTTAAAATGGGGCTAATTATCTCAGAGCATTAAGTGTGAGCACTGGAGCAGTGCCTAGTTTACCCACTTTACTAGTTACCTAGTTTACCCATCGTTGGCATTGTGATTGGCCACGGTTGTGCAGGGGTTGAGAACTCTCTTCACACCAAGCATTGTTTGGGGAGTAAATCAATAGGTATGTGTGGTTTTGTTTTTCAGTATTCGCATCTCCTGTTTCAATTACATTGTAGAGATTAGTAAGATACAAACTTATTTTAAATTTGACTGAATTCCCAGTACTTTATCTTATTTTATTGATGAACTACACATAGCATTTACCATTTTAACCATTTTAAAATGTACAGTTCAATGGCATTTAGTACAAGTACCTTCATACCATCACTGTCCAGTTCCAGAACATTTCATCACTCCAAAAGGACACCCTGTACCTATGAACAGTCACTCTCTACTCCTCCCTCCCCCCAGCCTTTGGCTACCACTAAGCTGTTTTTGTGGACTTAAGCTATGCTGGATAATTCATAGAAGTGGAATCATAGCAATATGTGACTTTCATTGTTGGCTTCTTGTACTTTAGGCTGTTTTTATCCCCACTGTGGTGTGTGTCATTACTTCATTTCTCTTTATGGCTGATAACAGTCCAGTGTATGAATACACCACCCTTTGTGTATGTATTCATCTGGGGAGGAAGGTTTGGTTTGTTTCTACTTTTTCACTATTGTAACTAGTGCTGCTGTGAAAAACTGTGTCACAGTGATCATCTATTTTCTCAGTGTGAATACTGTAAGTAAGACTGATACCGTGTAGGGATTCTTAGACCTTTGGATGTAAAAAAAGGAACCCTGGGGGCACCTGGGTGGCTCAGTGGGTTAAAGCCTCTGCTTTCGGCTCAGGTCACGATCCCAGTGTCCTGGGATCTCTGTTCCGCGGACAGCCTGCTTCTTCCTCTCTTTCCCTGCCTGCCTCTCTTGTCTACTTGCAATCTCTGTTTGTCAAATAAATAAATAAAATCTTAAAAAAAAAAAAAAAAGGAAACCCTGACATGCATATTTGACTGGTGCAGAAGGGAACTCTATGTGCTAGGAGGCAAGGGTACCCTGGGCAATTTGAAGCCTGGGGATGAGGAACAGAGCATTGAGCGGCCTGAGGATGTGTGAAGGCTGAGGGGGCATGGGGTAGGGGTGGGCTGTGGGGCCAGTGCCCATTCTGGCAAGGAGGTGGGGAAGGAGGAGGGCAGGGACCTTGGGGCTGCTCTTTTCTTCTGCTCCTCCTCTTCTTCCCATACTTTGGGAAGTTTGGGACATTCACCCTGACACTCTTCCTTTTGGTTCTATCCCATCTATTTTTGGCCTTGAGTATAACATTTGTTTGTTTTTTAAAAATTTTTTTTTAAGATTGTATTTATTTATTTGACAGAGATCACAAGCAGGCAGAGAGGGGGGCGGGAAGCAGGCTCCCTGCTGAGCAGAGAGCCTGATGTGGGGCTCGATCCCAGGACCCTGAGACCATGACCTGAGCTGAAGGCAGAGGCTCAACCCATTGAGCCACTCAGACGCCCCGAGTATAACGTTTATCCTAGGAATTAGCTTCTAATGCGAACACTTGGACCACCTGGCCATCCTTACTGCTTACTAGATCCAGTTTGGTTTTCTGTTGCATTTATTTGTTCATTTGATTCTGCCCTTTTATTTTAAAGTTTTTATTTATTTGAAAGACTAAGAGAGCGAGCTCAGGGGCAGGGGCAGACTGAGAGGGAGAGAGAGAAAGAATCTCAAGCAGACTTCTCTCTGAGCTCAGAGCCCAAACGTGGGGCTTGGTTTCATGATCCTGAGAGCATGACCTGAGCTGAAATCAAGAGTCAGACACTTAACTGACGCTTAACTGACCAAGCCACCCGGGCAACTCTTGATTCTGCACTTTTATGTTCCTTGGAAATTTTGGTCTGTGGTGTTGGGAAAGGGAAGTTAAGCACGTATTTGCAATCCTCAGATGAGGGCGTTTTCATAGCAGTTAACAGGCATTGAGGGCTGCTTAGTCTGTGCTCCTGGGGTATTCCTGTAGTAGCGGTCCAAGATTGGGATAGAACCTTTGAGAGGTTCTATCTTGCAGTCTGGGTGAGACAAACCCAGCACAGTGAAACAGTGAACAAATGGCAGAGGCTTATGTATGGTCCGAAGTGCTGCAGGATTTCGGAGGAAAGAGTAAATGATCTGTGAGGACAAAAATCTGGACAGACTGAATCGAAGAGTTGTACCAGGAGGGAGAGTAGGATTTGATGGATGGAACAGTCCACCCCCACCCTCGTAACACTTTTCTCTCTTACCCTCATTACTCTGACATACTATACTATTTACTTATTTTTTTCTGCTCCCTGAGTAGAGATTGAAACTCAAAGGGAAGAATCTTTGTATTTTTAACTTGTCTCCCCAGCTCCTAGAAGAGTGCCTGAGCTATACGTAGTAGGTTCTCAGTGAACGAATGTGGTGTAGGCAAGCAGGGGTGCGGCTGTGTTACTGACACTGAAGGGAAAGTTGAAATAGTTTTTAGAGTTAAAGGGGACCTGAGCTACCCAGGCCACATTACTTTTGAACAGTGCTTTGCATAATCCTAAGAGTTTCTTGGAGCCCACCAGTTTATCAGGCTGTCAGGATGGAGCGACTAGAACTGGGGCTAAGGAGTTCCCTCTGTCCCCCTCTCCCAGCACAGTTCTGTCTGTCTGACATTAGTCTTCACTATGCAATTTACTTTGAACACACAGTTCTGCAGCTACAGAAAGTTTGATTTCAGGGCTAACCACCCTGTTTTACAAGTGAGGAAACTGAAGCCCATATAAACTAGTTTCTCTCAAGGTTAACCAGTGCCAGAAGTGGAAATTCTAACTCTTCAGTCCAGTGTTCTTTCTCCTCACTCTTGGTTCCTTTGGAGCTAAGGCCCTGCTTTGTTGCTCTTCAGCTGCTGTCTTCCTCTCCTCGCTGTTTGTTCTGGCATGCCTTCTGGGACTTTCTCTCTATCCGAGGCCCGTGTGTCCTGTAAGACAGGTTTCATTTTCTCCAGGGAGATTTCACCCATGTTAGATTCATCTACTGCTCTGCTCTTACTCATTTCATTGATGTATTTTGTTCTCCAAGGTCAGAAACCCATCCCCTTTTCAGAGTGAGTACTTCCATCAGTATTTGTACAGTGAACCTGAGGAGCTTGAGGATCATGATGAAACTAACTTTTTTGAGTCAAGAATTTTTATAAAATCAATTTGATGTCAGTTTGTAACACCTGGGTTGGCAAGGGGAATGGAAACAGACACTCATATACATTGTCCGTGGTAGTGTAAATCATCATAACCTGTTCTGCAGAATTAGAAATGTACATGCTTTTTGACCCAGCAGAATCCCGTTTCTAAGAATTGATCTACTCAGGGGTGCCTGGGTGGCTCAGTCAGTTAAGTGTCTGCATTCGGCTCAGGGCATGATCCCGGGTCCTGGGATTGAGCCCCGCATCAGGCTCCCTGCTCAGCGGGAAGCCAGCTTTTCCCTTTCACAGTCCCTTGCCATGTTCCCTCTCTCTGTCTTTCTCTCTCTCTCTGTCAAATAAATAAATAAAACCTTAAAAAAAAAAACACCAAAAGAATTGATCTATTCGTTAAGTGACTTGTACAAAATAAGATTGGAAACATTCTTATGTCTCCCTCCAGAAGAATTAAGGGAGTGAGCTCTACTTGAACTGTTTGGGAATCCTTCACAAGGTAATGTGGCTGGAGAAAGATAAAAAAGAGTATTATAGGATACTTCTGCTTGTAATATTGTAAAAGGGGTAAAATATATCTATGCATTTATCTGATTGCTCATGTATGGATGGTTGAGAACAATGTGTAAGATGGTAGGAAGCGTGATTCCCTCATGAACGGTGGTGAAGGAGCTAGATGTCTGGGGAGAAGAGTTGAGGTCTTTCAGAAATGTGTACAATGAATTGGGAATGGCCTCTTCTCGCTTAGTGTATTGGTTTCCTATTGCTGCCTGACAAATCACAAATTGAATGGCCATGTAACGCAACTTAATCAAAGGATTGACAGCCCTTCTACATATATAGTCTCTTGGTGAGAAGCAAGTCACAGGTTCCACCTGTGCTCCAGGAGGCAGCTTATACAGGAGTATGATTCATTGTGGGAGTCATCTTAGGGGAAGTCTGCCATGCCATTGGTCAATTTTTAGGAACTAAAACTTGCTTTCTAGGGATTATAAAGGGACACTAGAATTGACAGCTTGGTAATTCTGACAGGTGGATTTTGGTAGAAAGACCTTGTGAAGGTGTGGTGATTTCTCAAAGTTCAGACTGTGGTACCTTAACCCCCAGAGGTTTTGGTCTGTCTGTCTCAGTCAGTCTGTCTGAATCCATTGGTTTTCATTTGGTTAATAAACTCTGGTTTTTCCTGAATGAGCTAATTTTTTCAAAACTACTTAAATGGTTGAATTTCTGTCCTGCCTATTACTTTAAAAGAAGTAAAAGCAGTTAATTAGTAATTTTGAGAGGATAAATAGCCAAATCTTCTCAGGCAGGAGAAATATGAAATAGTGGGAGTTCATTAAACCCAAGAATTTGGAAGTGAAGCTTGCATCTTTTACCTCCACCTGGTGGGGATTTTCTGTCACTGCAGGTGGATTTAATTCAAACACAGCCCTAAACATTTTAATTCAGAGTGACTGTTGATTACTTTTAGGATTTACTCTCTTTGCTGGGTTGCTGGTTTCAGACAGATTGTATGTCACTCTCATTGTAGACTTGCTGTTTTTTTGATCATGCTTATGAACTGTACTTAACCATGCATAGAACGGATGTGATTCAACCTACAGAGTAACTAAATATTTCAGTGGATGCTTTGACATATTTATGTAATTGAAGGGTGACATTGTCACAATAACTCTAGGACTCAAGGATTTGTAGTAAAAGTTTGTCAGTGTGCCCCAGGGTCACAGTAATTTGCTTCAGAAATCATATGTATGTTTAAATGTGTGGGTTATTCATTTTTTTTGTTGGTTAACTTTGGAAAGTCTGTATAGAACTGTTACTATAGCCACCATTCTCTCTAATTTTCTAGAAGATGAGTGATTGCCTAGTGAAACAAGCTGAGGAGTCTAAGATTTCTGCCCAAATGTCCCCACTCATTTTCCTTTGGCCACTATACAAAACAGGTTTCCTATTTTGGGGGAAAGCAGCAATGTAGTCGAGGGTTAAGGTATTATATCCCTTAAGAAGGAAGCCTACTTCTACTTGGTATGCTGTTCTAGAAGAACACATCCCTTAAGCCCCCACACCCTCCTGGCTCCTCCTGCATTTCAAATCTAACCCAGGAAATGCTCCTGAAAAGCCTTTTTTTTTTTTTTTTTAAATTTTATTTACTTATTTGACAGAGATCACAAGTAGGCAGAGAGTCAGGCAGGGAAAGAAGAGGAAGCAGGCTTCCCGCTGAGCAGAGAGCCCGATGTGGGGCTCGATCCCAGGACCCTGGGATCATGACCTGAGTGGAAGGCAGAGGCTTTAACCCACTGAGCCACCCAGGCGCCCCATGAAAAATCTTTTTTCCTGCTACCCTTACTGAAGGGTAAATTGGGTACCCTTTGGGGGCCCAGACTATACTGTACTTCATCATCTCTTTGTTTCCAGGATCTAGCAAGATGCTCAATACAAGACATCAAGTGAATTTTTCAATAAAGATTTGGTGAATCAAAAAGAATTTGCAGATTTTTCCTTTGTTGTGTTTTTAAAAAGGCGAAGTGGGGAAAAGACCCTTTGGAGGGATTGAGGTTTTTATCATTCAGATATTAAATGGACAAAATGCTACTCTATTTCCTTCTTTACTAATCCTCAGTGATGAAGCACATGTGATATGCCTTTAATTCTAAAAATTCATTTCTAAATGAGCAAGTATCTTTCTGTCATATTAAAAAGTGTTTTCATTAGACCAAACTAATGACTCAAGGTTTTATCTAGCATACAAAAGATACCAGAATATAATTTTTTTTTAATTTCTAAAGTTGTTGATACAGAACCGCAGTAAAAAAGTTGAGAATTCTTTAAATGTCCTGATGAAATGCGCATGTATATCTTCAACTCATTTCTAAAACTTACACAAATGAGTCAGTTGACATCTGCTTCTCCTTTTTTTTTTTTAAGGTATAAATGTGAATCTGACTCCTTTTAATCATCTCCAGCACTTTGTCTAAGTAGCCTTTCATGATTTGTATACAAAAGTCACTTCCCAGGAGAGGAAGACTCTTTAAAGTGTAAGCTGAAGTGTACACACGATTAACATGAGAGAGACCTTCGTTTTTGGAAGTAATTTGAAAGAAAATGAGCATGGTTTGAAAAAAAGAAAGAAATTGGAACCACATTTTTAAGTTATGTGTAACCAGAAAGGACTATATCAGTCTTCCTCTATAGTGTATATTTCCTCTGCAGTGCATGCTGTGTGACTTCATCATTTCCAAGAATTTATTTTCATAGAAATAATGTTTAATTGATGCTTTTAAGGCTCATAAGTCCAAAAGTGATATAGTTTCATATCCAGCTGTTTTTTAAACATCAGTAAGAAGGAAATACTAATGTATGAAACTGTGGTGATGTTTCACTGAAGATGATATTCCTGCCAGTCGTTTCTGGGTTACAGAAAGGATGTGCAGGGTGTGCTGTGACTGATGGGGTCCTTCTTAGGGACTTCCCCGAAGAGCTTAAAGGGTCTCTGTGACTGTGAGTGACCCAGTAAGCTTATGTTTTTATTTATTTATTTTTTTAAAGATTTTATTTATTTATTTGACAGAGATCACAAGTAGGCAGAGAGGCAGGCAGAGGGAGAGAGGGGGGAAGCAGGCTCCCCACTGAGCAGAGAGCCCGATGCGGGGCTCGATCCCAGGACCCCGGGATCATGACCTGAGCCGAAGGCAGAGGCTTAACCCACTGAGCCACCCAGGCGCCCCAAGCTTATGTTTTTAAGATAAAGCTCAGATTTCATTCTTACCTCTTCCTTCTTTTGTTCTTTTTAGCCCCTCTTGTTACCCTCTTGTTGTTTCTCAGTCATATTTAGCCCAAGTCTCCATCCTTTCTCTCAGTCCCTCTCCTTTGCAGATACCACCCCCCGCCCCCTCCCGGGAGAGATGGGACGGGTGTGTCCTGCAGTGTGGTCCCGGAGTACTACAGCCACCCTGCAGCCCTGATGCCTGCTCTGCAGGGCCAGACTTCTTGAGCTGTGGTCCTTGGGTCATCACACTGCTGAACTCTGGATCACCCTCTGTGCCACCTCTTGGCAGTACAACCCTTCTCCCAAGCAGTTTTACAGCATGAGCTCCTGGACCACTGTGTGGCTCCACTCTCTAGTCACAGTTCTTTCCTTGATACCTCACAGGACACAGGCACTCCCAGCTGAGGGGGTGGGCTGCTGATAAAGTTTGCCTTTCCTTCCCGTACCTGGAATTGCCCTGGAATTGCCTCCCTTGGTCCAGCCCACTTGGCCTCACTAGTCTTGTTTATTTTCTTTTGGAGAACACCCCCCACGGTGGCTAGAAGGCAGGTCTGTACATGTGGGAATCCCAGTTGTGGCTGAATCTGCCCACAGGTCCAGTTCTCTGAACATTGTTTGGAAGTGAAGAGGTTCTTTTTAGGGTTTCTGAGGCCCTCTGTGGAGCATTGTGACTAACTCCCAAGCTTGCCTCTCAAAGCCTTAAAACTAGGACTCTGGCCAAAACGCTTGAGCCCCTTTTCTTTCCAGCTGCCTAGGAGCAGCTTGTTGGAAATGCAGATTTTTAGCTCCCTCCCTGGTCAGTCTCTGGGTGGCCTCTGGGCTCCATCCAGCTCTCTGGGCGATTTCTGAGCATGCTCACTTGGGACATGCCTCCAGTACACTATACCTGGTGAAGATTGTACAGTGTGCACTCTTCGAAGATTTTAAAAACGGAAGGAATCTCACTTGGAGGCCAGGATCCAAAATATTCACCCCAGCCTTTATTTTTACTGTTAAGGAGTTTGAGCCCAGGGGAGGTGCTATAACTTCTCTAAATCACATAAGTGCTAGAAAGGGAAGTTGGGGACTCTCTCCATCTCCCCTAGTTCCTGGAAAAAGCAGTTCATCAATGGCCTTGGTCACCTCCTCCCATAATCACTATAGACTCTGGGGTAGTTTGAAATTCGCAGATGTGTAATAGAATAGTAAAAGGATTAGAGCCCCTAAGTAATGTTTTTTGGTTTGGGTGCTTAACAGAGAACACCGCTCATGTGTTTTCTCATTTGTTCGCTTGGCAAATATCTATTGGAACTTGCTGTTTGATCTGTGTGTGTATGGTAAATATTTTTCCAGATAGAAGAATAATTGTATCTGTCTAAGGGAGTGCAAGATTCTTAATCAGGAAACACTTTAAAGTGTTTCTAAGTGACTTGTAGTTGGTTGCTTGTTTAGTGTGGTGGTGCTAAGTTCCCCTGTACCTTGGGGTTTTTTCTTTTTTTTCCTTTTCCCTCACAACTGATACAAACCAGTGCTGGGCTCCAGGCTGCAGCCAGAGTGAGAGTTCGAGGGCTGACCAGAACCTGGAAGCTTGGAGTTTTTGTACTTTATACTAAAAGAAGACCGTGGCCCATTTTCATTGTACATCGAAAGATAATAATGGAATTGTTGGGCTCTTCTAAACTGCTCACTTAAGCCATTTGTAGAAATCCCTTGGTAACCTTTTTAAATTTTTAAAAAGATTTTATTTATTTATTTATTTGAGAGAGCATGAGAGGGAGGAGGGTCAGAGGGGGGAGTAGACTCCATCCTGAGTGGGGAGCCTGATGTGGAACCCGGTCCTGGGACTCTAGTATCATGATTAGCCGAAGGCAGTTGCTCAACCAACTGAGCCACCCAGGCGCTCCCTTGGTAATCTGTTTAAGGATTGTCATGTTTTGAGCTTGTTCTTAAAATTTGTGCTTTTTCTTTGTTCTTTCTAGAATTGCTCATTTGTTCTTTGTTTATGAACAATTTGTTGGTATGTTTGGTAGGTGGAACAATTCCCCATTTTAGTTGAGAGCAGAAATAATGCTAAGCAACACCTCATTTTCTGAAATCCCATTTGCCTTTGTAAATGAATATATAAAGGACCGCTTTTCCTTGCATTTAGCTATTTTTACTTTGAACACACCATTCACTTGTTTGACCTCTGAACAGTCTGACACTTTTTTGTTTTAAACTGTGAGGGTATATTGTTTTTAGTTATTGCTCTTTTTTAAAAGAGACTTCTTGAATGTCAGCCTTGGAATGCTGATGAAACTTGGTTTAATTTATTTAGCATGTAAGTTTGGTCACACCTTCAGCAATGCTTGTTTCTGGTGCTCTAGGAAGGATTCAGGCATATCTTTTCCTTTGATCAGACATTCCGTGAAACAGTGCCCAGATGTTACACATTTGAGTATATTCTTGGCAACATATGCTTTACTGTATTGCCTTAAGAAAAAAACGTCATAATTTTAAAGAAATGCAAGAATCATAAAATGCTCTTTCTAAATCTCTTTAAGATTAATTTTTTTCTTTAAAATTAAAAACATGAAATCTGGCTGGAAAAAGCTGAATATTAGATCAGACTTTGTGAAATTGTTAGTATTTGTCAGCTTTTGAGCACATAAATGACATTTTTGGGGGTCAACCTAGTAGACCTTCCAAATTAATCTTTGATGGATGATAACACTAGCGTTCAACACCAGTTCATTATCTCTCACAGCTTTCAAAAAGCTTTGCAGTTGTAGATGTTGCTTTCCTTCCAGCTCTTGCCGCTTACTTCCTAAGAAGGCCTTTCTGCTTCTCAGAGCTGTGCAGTGGCTACCCAATTCTTTAGCCCTGAAGAGAGCTTTTGTTCATTAGAAGTCCATGGCTGAGATCCAGCAAGTCCGAGGAGAGCCTGTGTTGCCAGCACTGCTTCCGTTGTTCTCTTTGGCATGAGCAGACACTTGATCTAGTAAAGTACCTCTTCCTTTTGCCATAAATGAACCTAGACACTCAATTTCTATCTTAAAAGTTTGTAACGTATCTCTAATACATGTGCAAGAGCTCCAAAAGCTCTTTGTTAAAGTGCGTGCATAATGAAGAGGTGAGACGTCTGACCCAGCTCCTAATTGTAATAGTAGCCCCCTTGAATGCAGAGAAAAGCAAACCAAAACAAAACATGGGTTTTCAGATAGCAGTGATTTTGCATTTATTTGCTTACGAAATTTCCCCTGGTCAGATGCTTGTCTCGTCTCGCCTTTTCTGTGCCGTGAAGCATACTGCTGTTGAAATCCTTTTTGTAATAAGTTATAGGGGTTCCCCCCTCCTTAAAGGACATATGAATAAACATAAGCGTAGTTCCTATTAAAAAGAAATGTAAAAATGTTTCTCACTTTATTCTGTTGCCTTACACGGTCAACTTTTGGAACTCCTGGAAGATTTATATTCCGTCATGTATTTAGAGAATGTGCTCTAGTGTATTTGAAGGCATAGTTGGATGGTAGTGCCCTCTTGTGGGAGAATAACATATTGTTTATTGCACGCTTGGTTAAATTTTAGAGATTTTTAAATTTCTCTTAAAAATCTGCATGTACGAAGAATGCCTGGGTGGCTCAGTTGGTTAAGCATCTGACTCTTGGTTTTGGTTCAGGTCATGATCTCAGGGTAGGGGGATCGAGCCCTTCGTCGGGCTCTGCTCAGCACTTGGGAGTTGGCTTGAGATTATCTCTCTCCCTGTGCCCCTAACCTCCCTGAGATGACCTTATTTCATGCTTGGTTAAATCTTAAGAATGCTTATGTACCTTCTTTCTCTCATATAAATAAATCTTTAAAAATCTGCATGAACCAGTATATTTTGCACAAAATATTTTTTCAACTAGAACCTATTAACTTGATGTTTATTTTTGATCTCTTCCATATTTTAAAAACAAAAAAGTAGGGAGGGTGGTGGAGGTGGTGAGGTGTGAAGTAGAATTTCTCCAGTTTCTGGGTGGGGGAAAAATGCATTTTTGAGCAGCTGAAAGAAATTAGCGTGAGTGGCTCCAAATCGAGTTTTAATGTGTATTCCTTACAAAAGCCCCTTCCCTCCCGTTTTTTTTTTTTTTTTTTTTTTTAAATCAGTGTTACTTTTTCTTAGGGAAAGTTCTCCAGGCAGAGAGGGAGCCAAGATCCCTTCAGGTACTTGAGTCTTCTCAAATGATAAAATGTAAATCACATCATATTTGCAGTTAAAGTATGGTGTTTGGCCTGGGTATTGACAGAACAGCGTCTGAGTCTTGCTTCTTCTGCTCCACAAGGGTAAAGGATTTCATTTCCCCACTCCCAGAAGTGGTGGTATTACCTTTGTTCCAAGATTGTGAGGGTTAACTGAGAGAATGTGTGTGCCTGGCACATAAGTAAGTTCAAATATAATAGCAAGAATGATGCTATTTATTGGGTTTTGCTCTTGCTGTTAAAAAAAAAAGTATAATTTTTTTCTGTAATTATTTCCTAGTTAGTATTTGTTAAATTAGTGCTGATGGGTTAACTGGGGTCATGGGTCTTAGGAGCAGCTGTGTCTAAAGGTCAACTCATAAACCAACATGAACATTTTGTTGGAAAGGGCTTACTTGACTATTCATTACAACTTTCCCCCTTGTTTTAGTTTAAGGAATTAGATATGGTAGGTTTATATTGTCTATTTATATTTATCCATTGTCATTTAAGGAAGTAAATACATTTTGTGTTAAGACTTTCTTAAACATACTACATTTCAGGCATTTGCAATTTAATCTTAAAATATGTAACATTTAACAAGCACCTTTAACCAAATTGACTTGTTAATGTGTTAAAACTTATTGGTTTCAAGAGCTTAAAATATCTTCATTTTAAAATGCTTTAATAAATATATAAACATAATAATGAATATGTTGTAGTAACAAACATTCTATTTGTGTATGAAATGAAAGCTTACCCAAACCAGTAGTAGCCCACCTACTCTGAAGGCAGGGCTAAGGAGTAGTCCCCCCCTGCCTTGAGCTATCCAGGAACCCCCTTTCCCACCTGCCCACATCTCAGAGCACAACTATTTGGTTTCCCTGTTGGGTTGTAGATGGATTTGTCACATCAGGCTTTAAAAAAAAAAAAAATTCGAGCCCCAGCATGGGGCTCAAACCCATGACCAAGAGTCACATGCTCTAGGATCTGAGCCAGCCAGGTGCCCTGTCATATTAGGCTTTTGGTTGTAACTTATTTTCAGGGCTGGAATTCTGATTTCTTTCTGTTTATTGTAACCTTCCAGAGGCTTTGGGGATCTGCCTTCATAAGCATGACGGTGTCAACTATCTCTAAGATACCGGTACGATGAGAAAGAATCGAAGAGGTGCTTAGCCTGACTGTGCCCCAGCTTGGCTGTGTCCTACCCTGACTGTGCTCTAGCCAGACTGTGTTCCAGCCTGGCTGTGCCCCAGCCTGACTGTACTCTAACCTCGCTGTCTGTAGCCGGACTGTGTTCTGGGCTGTGGCCACCTTTTAACATAGAGCTCTGTTGACAGCCTCTGCCTGCTTCCTAAGCTCAATACCATCCTCACCCCCACCCCAGATCTCTATGAGATTAAAATGATCACAAAACAAGTGTTCTCTTCGGCCCTGTAGGTTTGACTGCATTTCTTTTCTCAGTGCAGTTGTTTAAATATTCTCCTTCTAGGATTCATTGGTGGGAAGCCGGTAAGGATTAATGAGAGGGCTGAATTAGAGAATATTTTTTAATGCAGTTTTGTTCCTCTGAGGTACATTCAGTAACAGAAACTAGGCCAACAAGTTATTGACAATTAGTGGTCCTTTGGGAATCTGCTTTAATGAATAGATAAGAATGATTTGTAATTAGCATAATAATTATATGCAAATGAATGCTTCTGAATTGCTCTAAAACACTTCTGAACTGTTTAAACAGCCCTCCTGAGATCTTGTTACTCTATTAATTTGTGTAGCAAATCTTTTTTTCATAGATCACGCAAAGATAAACTTCAGTCCAGCCCCTGTCCGAATTATTATGAATTCCAAGGCGGTAGGACCTGAATTAATGAGATTTACTTATACTATATTAATGGTGCTCTGTGGGAACCTGAAAGGGTGAGGAGTCCTTGGGGAGATGTAATTAAAAATAGGAAAGAAAGCTGCTTATTGCAAATAAATGTTGAAATGAGTTTCTTAAACAAGTTCGTAAATGTTATTTGTCTTTACACCTCTGTTACTTGCTTTTGCAAAATTTAATGCAAACATTTTTTTTTTTTTTTAATGGGCTTCCCCTCTGGAGTCTGGCTTGAATTTTGTCAGGTCCAATTAGTTATGCGCTAAGGTCAGTGGTGATAGGATCCAGGAACTCCTTGTGTTCCACGTGCCACAGTGTGTACTGAAAAATGAAGGGCATTGCTAATAGATGAGGTTTGTTACTTATCTTCGTATTTAATTTGGTCTTTTCCCACTCATCCTGGTCTTTACTTTTAGGATGTGATTAGAGGAAATAAGCTTTGGTAGGTTGAGCAGCAATACCCATGCATTCTAAACTTCGTGATTATCTTTGAGCTATTTGAATAGACACCTAATTAATCATCTTGTGCTAAAGGAAAGCATTTTACAGCAGGCTGCAGGATCCTAATATCTCTCTCAAGTTTTTATTTTTATCCTGTAGAATTGTTTTTTTTTTTGGGGGGTGAGAGGCAGAGGAAATGCCCTTTTATAAGCAGGTGTGGAGGAGTTGCTAATGCTTGTGGTTTGGGCCCTGTTTTCCTCAGCTTACATTTAGCCTCACCTGTGGTAACCCATGCATGGTTCTTTCAGCAGTTTCTGGTATCTGGAGCTCATCTCGATTTTTCCACAAGCTGTCAAGAAACTCCTACTAGTCCCCCACCTCCTACTCACTTCCCCATTCATAATCATGAGTTAAATCTGGGCTCAAGGACATTTAGGTTGGCTCAGCACAGATTTTGTACTTGCATTTTGGGGAACAGCCACTATGCTAAAAGATTCATAAAACTAATATTCTTTGTCTTCAAAATGAATCTGGTTTCCGTTGAGAGTTTCTGTTGAGAGCTGTAGTGAGTAACAGATGTACACCCAAGAGGTAGCACAACTTTTGTATTCCAGTGACAGAAAACGGCTATTTATAAGAATTTAATGAATGTATTCTGTGGCTTCAGCATGGAGACTCAGTAAGCCATTTATTTACCATATTATATTTTATTTGTTCTCCAAAGGGTGTCTTGACTTTCACTTGCCTCCTTTTTTTTTTTTTACTTAAATAAGAGTTTTCAATTAAATAGAGTTGTATTAAAACTAATCCGAATCTACCTTATGCTGATACCATTGTGTTTCCCTGTTGTTTGGGCACTAGTATTGGTGGAGCGAGCAGTATCTAGGGACATTACACCTAACTTGATAATGATGGTTTTACTAAGCCCTTATCCTGGCCAGGCCTCTGGGCAATACAGATAATTAAAATTTGATCATAAAAACTTTTAAACACAATGCACCTTAGCAATAAGATTTTTCTACTTTTAAACGTGATTTTAAAACTCATTTTAAAAATACATTTCCTTGGCCTAGTGAATTTGCTTTCTTTTTTTCCCAAGGATTACAGAAAGTGCATAGCAAATTCAGCCTTCAGAATACCCAGGAGCTGAAGACTCAAGTAGGCTACAGCTGTCTTCACCCACAGTATTCTAAAAGAACTAATGAGATGAGAAGTCTGCAGCTGGTGGCAAGCACAATAAACCATGAGCCAAGGGCTTCTCTTCATCAGAGCCTCCCCTTTCCCCATGGGATCCCAAAGGAGACAGAATACTAACAAAGCCAGCAGGCTGTCTCATTCCACACTATTGCTCATTTGCAGCTATAATTGGTAGCTGAGGTTGCATTCTGTATGCTGAAACTGTCATACATGAAGGAATATATTTGTTCATTGTGATACGGATATAAGTCGGCCAGTTCTCAAATGCAGAAAGACCAGACTAGATACCCAACAATAAAATTGTAGCAAAGACGATTCTGTTCAAAAAAATTAAATGTTTGTTATAAAGGTACAAAACTGAGGTTGTTAAAGCGACACCTGCTTCCTGCTTTTTAATACCTTGCTACTTAATTCAACTGATTAAACATTTACGTATTCAAACCAACATTTAAAAAAGGCACAAAAATTCCTAGGTTTTGACAAGATGCATTATCCTCATCTGTCAGGGTTAGGGTGCTATTGTTAATAATTGGGTTCTGTTACATTTTCAGTATAATACCTTTAATATTTGCTGCTTTTTAGTCAAGAGAAAAAAGCGAGAAAGACTTACCTTTGGAGATCTGTGTATGTGTGTATAGTATTTTATATGCACACACTCCCGCCTTAGAGCCAGATCTACTTTGATACCCCTGCTGCTGCTTGGTGTTGCTGGAATGTGCTTTGCTTATCTGGCTCTTCTGCTACCTCCTGTGTGGTGTACTAGAGTGAGCCGGGGACAGAGGCTAAGAAGCCCTCGGGTAAGCGAGCCATACCATTTCCTTGCTGTGACTGTGGCCTCCTCATCTGCAGAAAGAGGCCATCTGGGATGGTCTCCACGGTTGGGTTTTCCTTTATAATTCTGTGAGTTCTTAGTTCAGAAAAGTATTGCTATGAATAACTGGTACCGGTGATGGGGGCTGGGAAGTGGACTACAGCGGTGTGTTGGGCACAGAGTGGAGAAGTTTTGGAAGCATTATTCCATGTTCTTCAGTTAATTAATCTGTCAGATAGGCATTGAGAAGTCCTGAGGTTGTCACCCTGGTGTGGAGCTGGGGTTGGGAAGGGCCTGAAAGAGTGTTGTCAGTGAAGTCTGCCTGATGCACCTGTTTGTTTTCATTCTCACTGGGGCCATATCGTGTGGTAGTTCTGCAGGCTCCATTTCATCAGTTCTAAGGTTCCCCTGCCCTCTTTTCCTCACATTTTAATACATTTGAAATTAGAGTTTGTCTTCCAGTTGTGGCATATTTTATTGGCTGAGTGTGTTCCTTCTTAATGGCACATAGAAAATGGTGGAGCATCCTCTCACTGCCAGCCTCTCAGATTTGAGAAATGTGATATTTACTGTTCAGCGTGTGCCAGGCTCCATAATATCTAAGATTTTGCATTAAAAAGAACATTTTGAATGGCATACCCACAGTGAGGTCACACCTGAGACAGTTAAAAAAAAAAAAGTATTTTCCCTTTAAACGGGATGAAATATAAAACACTTGTCAGGCCTCTGGGCATTATAGAGATAATTATAACTTAATCATAAAAATTTTTAACATACACTTTAGCAGTTAAGGTTTTTCTACCTTTAAACATGATGTTAAAACTCATTTTAAAAATACATTTCTTTGGCTTATTTCAGTTGACTTCGATTCTGAGTATAATTCACTCCATTCTCTGTTGGCAGTTAATCTGTGCTCTCTGGGGTTTCTGTTATCTTTTCTTTGTTTGCCTCTCTTTCTTTCCCTCAGCCCAACTGTGACTTTCTAGGAGCTAGCCCCAAGTAAGTGTTGGTTCTCCGTACATCCTCAGACTCCTCGGACTACCTCATAGTATCTTGCTTGCTGCCTTCCACGTGTGGTGGCTACGGAAATAAATAGACCTTGATGGAGGGAGATGGTGTCAAAAGTGATTATTTGATAGAATGTTAAATATTTTCAATTTTGGAGAAAAGTGAGCTTGTGTCTAGGTTTCAGTTCAAGGTGTCAGAGCTAGAGAAAATGTTTTCTGGCACCACATAATTATTTACATTAGTTTGCAGGGTGGCAGAGTCTGCACTGTGAACCCAGGTCTTGAGACCACCTGTCCAGTTGGTTCTTTTCTCAGCAGTGAAGTTGTTAATTTTGAGGGCACGGCTCTAAATTGGAATTTAAGAACTTGTGTTAGTTGACAGTTGAACTTTCTGCTGATGTGCCCAGACACATGAGTAACTCCAATTCTCCAACTCCTTGCAGACAGCTTGTCCTGGGTCACTGTTCCTGGATAATGCTGACTGACCTAATGCCTGTGGCTGCACCACGCTGCGTCTTGTAAGGCACTAAGACTCAGTGTAGCCAGCTAAATGTGCTTGTTTAATAATTATGGTACGCTGTTGGGGGCCTTTCTGCAGTTTGTTTTCTTCTCTAGCTTCACATTTTTCCTTCTTCACACTATTTACCTATAACTTTGTCAATAATTATTTACATGTCATGTGCATTTCCTGAGTAAGTGTTGAATCTTGAGCGGCTGCTTCTCAACATGTTTTCTTTGATTTGTGAAAGTTTGTCATATACTTTAGAGTCTGTTCAGTGCTTGCTGTTTTCTCTAGAACAATGACTTTTCATATTCGACTTGTCTGGGCATTTCCCCCAAAATATGTGGTCCTTCCATGAATGCCATGAAGGACCCCTGGCTGAGAAGTTCTATTCAAGAAGGCAGGGGTTCTCCTTTTGTAGGATTTTCAACTCACCAACTGACCTCTGCTCACTGGTACCATTAAAACTCATTTATTTTTCTGAATCTGGAATTTCGCTCTTCAAAGGGAGTTTTTCCCTATCGCTGGATCGTGTGTGTATATGTGTGCAATGACAAAAGAACTTTTGTAAAGCAGACAGGCTTAAAAAGATTTACTTCTTTCATTTCCTCCATTCTATATGGAAGAGGATGTTAGGGAGATAGAATTGACACACGCTACAGAACTTTGCTTAAAACCTAAGTCTTAGGGCCGTTCCCCTGTGACATGATATAACTGAGGTAGTCCCATCACAGAGTCATAAGCCTTTCTCTCACCTTCTATGACAATGAGGAGCTGCCATGAGAGCAGTCCCTCTTCCATGAGCAGGCCAAGGGATTTGCACTTTATGGGTCTCTGGACAAGGGTTTGGAGAGGCCGGCTTTGTCGTGAGGCATCAGACACAGACCCAGCCATGGAAGAGATGGGGGTGTTGCAGGATCAGGAGTTCAGTCTGCGTTCCCAGCCACAGTAGTCACTCTTGGTCATCACCTCTGGGTATTGTCAAGACTGGGATGGGTACCTTTTATTTCTTGAATATGACTCTATATGTATCAAAATGTTGAAACTGTTAAATGTGGGAAGATTTGTTCATGGAGATAGCTGTTCAGTAACCATTGGTTTGCCCATCAAGACTTTTTTGACTAAATATTATGTAGTTGTCTGGCCTTAACATGGAAGTGTAAAGCAAAGAGAACCAAACCATAACTTAATGTTGTAATGAACCATTTTGCTACGTTTACACAAAAGCACGGCAGGTGTAATCAGTTTCTGTGCCATGTTTTAGTAGCGGCAAAGAGCTGTTCTGGCAAGGTTAAAGAATTTTCTCTGGGTTTCTTCTCTGCCTCTGACTTTGTTTTGCTTTGCAGGACTACAAAGCTGATGAAGACCCAGCATTATTCCAGTCAGTCAAGACCAAGAGAGGCCCTTTGGGACCCAA
Source organism: Mellivora capensis (assembly GCA_004024625.1). Lineage (NCBI taxonomy): Eukaryota > Metazoa > Chordata > Mammalia > Carnivora > Mustelidae > Mellivora > Mellivora capensis. Next base: position 232,499 of record PISX010000364.1, on the reverse strand, counting down.
CTGGAAGGTACTGGCTGCTGACCTTTCTGACAGGCAGAGTCTTGGCAACAGACCACTTGACAGGTCCCGAGTCTGGAAGAGCTGGTGATGTTTAAGTGAAAAATAGAAATGGCACAAAAATAGTTTTATTTGTGATAAGGACTTACAGCCAGTTGCAGTTGGCCAGCAAGTCTGTGCTGTATTAACAAACAGAACACAGCCAGACTGTCACTTTCAGCATAATGCTATTCTGATAACTCTTAAAAGAGACAAGTGATTTAGTCTTTGGGGATTGTAATGTTCTCTTTTGAGATTTGAAGCAGTACAAAAATCCATGTTAAATGAAGGTTTATAGTTTAAATTTAGTCTTAGTAAAAACTGCACAGGTTGCCTTCACCTGAGCTCATGTTCCTGGCCTTTTAATAGTTACACTCTGGAAACCAGGACACCAGAGAACAATTTTGATGGCAAGTAGTCGTTTTCTAATAAAGAACACATCCTTACTTTATTCACGGGAGTAGGAAAAGCAATGTCAAGATAATCATTTAAATTGCTATAGAAATATAATGCATTTTAAAGATATCCACTAAACTAAATGACAGACCCTTAAAGACAGCTTAATGTGGTAATGGCAAGTTATTATAGTTAATTTGACAGGAGCAGAGGAACATTAAAACCTAAACATGCCCGAAGCAGATTTCCACCAACGTGTTTTAACTTGGTAACTAATCTCTTCATGCTGATGCCAGTCACTGGTCATCGATAAAATATGTCTGGGTGCTAGTTGTTGTTTGCAGATAGAGGATTACTATAATGGCCCCACAAATAACCCATTGAGTGGTTCTCCGTGGGTGTTGGACTGTTTTGCAGACTGTCTTGCACATCAGCTAAAATGAAGAGTGGGTCTGACTTTGTTCTATAAGAAATGATTCATAATTACCTTAATTTTGCATTTGTTCTCTGGGTAGAGTTTAGTTCAAGATTCTCCCAATTGAATGGTCATGGCCAGATACTTTTAACTTTAAGTCCCAGGAAGTGATCTATGTTACTTATAAATTAAGGAACAGATTTGGTATGTGTGATCTAAATTTCAGTGACTGGATTTAAAGAATTTCCCCACCCTTTTGCAGATTTCTAATTGTGGACTTTAGTCAGAGGAGAAGTCTTTCCCCTTTGAGATTTAACCTGGCCTTCCAAAAAAGCGGGTTGTGTTGGAGCAGTAGATGGGTGGCCACCTCAAAGGCAGCCCTGTCTTCTAGAAGGCTGTCTTGCTCCATTAAGTCCTAATGCTAGCTAACAATGCTTTTACAGGGACTAGAGAGAGAGAGAGCAAAGTTGAGACTAATTTCCAACCTTTTAGAACTTGGAATATAATTTTTATTCCTTTTTTATTTATGATTTTTACCCTTTTAACCAACATTGCTTTGTCTTTTATCATCAGTGATTAATTAAAATTATAGAATAGGTTTAGTTTTTAGAAATGTGAAATTTACATTTTTTTCACATTACATTGTAGCATTCTTCCCCATTTTGTGTGTGTATGTGTGTGTGTGTGTGTGTGTATGTATGCACATGAGACAGTTGCTTATTATTTCTCTGAGAGGATGCTGGTTGAGTGATCCCTTTCTATCTCTAGGTTATTAACTTCAGCCAAATGATGGTGTATGTAGCTACTCTTAAAAGTGGAGTTACTGCTTAACTGAATTACATTGAATTTTCACAATCCCAGAAATAACCAGTAGTCTGTCATTATGTGCCCCCACCTCACCCTCCGCTCCCTGCCCCCATCTCTGCAGTTTCTCTTTCTGAGGTTTCATTTATCCGTGGTCAACTGCATTCTGGAATTAGTTGTTCCTTCTGAGGTCAGAAGGTCAGTGGTAGTCTGACGCTGCATCACAGAGCCTGCGTTGTTCACCTCACTTCGTCTCACCATGTAGGCATTCTGTCATCTCACACCATCACGAGATGGGTGAGCTCAGTACAAGAAGATACTTTGAGAGAAAGACCACATCGTGTAACTTTTATTACAGTATTTTGTTGTAATTGTTCTGTTTTGTGATTAGTTGTTGATGTCTCACTGTGCCTGATTTATAAATCAAACATGATCATAGGTATGTACATGTAGGAAAAAACATAGTATATATAGGGTTTAGAACTACCCGTGGTTTCAGGCCTCCACTGGGGGATTTTGCAACATACCCCCCACAGGTAAAGGGGACCTACTAAATTACACCATCTGCTTACTCCTTTCAAGGAAAATAAAGAGTAGAAAGGATGACGGTAACTTGTAATTCAGCATGTAGAAAACTGTGGACTGACTTGATCTTGATCTTCTCAGCGGCTCCTGTCTCCAGCAGGCCCAGTTTGTCAGTAACTATACTCCTTATGGCACTGAGGGCAGCGCTGGGTGATAGTTACAGATTTCTGTACTTCTGAAATAGGAGAGAAGGCAAGGAATACATGGTAATTAGGGCAAAAAGGATGAAGAAATCCCATTCTGGACCCACTTACCCCAGTGTGTGTGTGTGTCAGAATGTGCCTGTGTCAGAGCTGCTTAGTAGCTCTGCAGCTGCTTGAGAGGCCTTCCAAGCACCATCCCACCCTCACTCTTCAGTCTCCCTTCCCGTGACCCCTCGGGAGAAACTCCCCTTATAGGAACATATTCATAAGTCTCTTCAGCACTAAGTGCAAACTCTGTGATCTCTTTGAAACTTTTCCTTACTTATCCCACACTGGGGTGTTCTGACCTATTGCAGTATTTACTGCTTGTCTGTACCAGACTGGAGAGTGGAAAAGAAACTTCTCCTTTGGTACCAGGCACTATGCAAGGTCGCGTTTAATCTTCACGACCTTCCTGTGTGGTAAGTACAACTGTTTCATTGTATAGATGAGAAACTTGGTCAGAGAAACACAGTTAATAGCTGTAGGAGAAACAGCAGGATATCTCCCATTTCCATAGCACTGATTCAGGGCTTGGCACAGAGATGTGTAATGCGCAGAGACATAGCAGTTTCTGCCTCAGAAGCCCATGATTCCCCAATCACCAGTGCATCTTTTATGCCCTGTTCCCCCAGGCACTTGTATGGCTCTCGGTATTCATGGTATTTGCCAGGTATCAGTTGTATGTTTCCAATGGTCAGGGAGTCTGGGTGAAATCCATTCGCTTATCCCATATGTTACAAGTTGTGAGTTCAGTAACTCAATCCTAGCTCTGGGTCTGGGTTTCCACATCTCTGAAATGGGAGGGATGTTATAACTGCCTCAGAAGGTTGTTGCCAGGACTGAATGAAGTAAGGAGTGTCACATTCCCAGTGGAGAGGAGGCTTTGGTCTTTGGGAATGAAAAGCCTCATCATATCTTGGGGTTGATTACATCTATGCATAAGCTACCCTGTTTATGACACAGTTATTCCTTGTCTCTGTCTAGTCTCTAGGGCTTCCCTCATTCTAGTATCTGGGAGTTGTCAAACTCTTCTTGACTCACCTGTCCTTACCCTTTATGGTTGTGTGTATTTAATGAGTGCTTGGCTTGGGTCAGCCGTAAAGCAGAGTCTGCATAAAGTCTAGGGAGTCTTTGGTAGCAGGGGATCATGAGGATGCCAGGGAATAGATTTTCATATTTTCTAATTGGGCAGTAGATATTCATATTTTCCAATTTCCAGGTTTTTTCCCCCTGTGGTATGATACATACCTTTTATTTTTTGAAAACTTCAGATCCAGAGATGTCAGCCTTAGTTATATATTCATTTTCCCTCTGAAAAGATAATTTTTTAAAAGTCTGAGTACATGAATTCTGTTTTGTTAAATAGTGTTCAACATTTAAGTCATTCTGTGCATAGTAATAGAATGATTTATAACCTGATAAAGATTTTTACTTCAAGTTAGATTTGTGCATTTCTTATGGATTTAAATGTTTATTTTGTTATAGCACTGCATGCACACACGTGTGTGTGTGTGTACATGCTTTGGTTTCTTTTTGGTTTTGAGGGCTTTGTGTGTTTTAAATCATGGGTATGACTGCCTATTCTAACGGCTTACCAAAAAAACGTACATGTGGATTCCTTTAGCTTTCCAGTTTACCTCCTCCGAACTGAAGAGTTGTCATTTTAGCAAATTGAAATACCATCTTTGAAGATTATAGTGTCATTTAATTCTATGGCAAGGCCTCATTTCTTTCTTCATTTAATCCAGACTCCTCATGAAGACTTAAGCTTCTGTGTCTACATATATAAGATAGTTAATAATTAGGCCTCTGTAGGAGGCTTTGCCACAGTATCTGGCCCTTAGAGTACTTGACATGTCTCGAAAGAGTCATCTTGAGTCTGAAAATTAAGGTACAGGGGATCAGGTCAAATGAAGGTATTGATCTAGAAATTGGGATTTTTATGTTATCTTTATATGTGTATTACGTGCTCTGTCTAACCATAAAGACATGTCGTGTTAATGTTCTAATTCCACGCTGGAGCAGAAGCTCTGGCAGTTGGAGGTTTCGCAGCATTATGTCATGCTGTTTACCTGCTCAGTCCCGCTTCATACTCATTTTAGAATTACCAGAGAGGCTGTTCTGGATCCTTCAAGCTAGTTGGAGGGTAGCCATCTTTGTGGGTTTTAGGGACGCTAATTTGTTCCCTGCCCTGCTACCAAGACTCCTTTCTCCTCCCACCTCACATCTGTGGAAAGAAGTGGGAACCTTGCTTGCCAGTGGCCTGAAGTAAAGATACCTCAAGGTCCTGTTGGCCAGGGATGGGAAGAATGGAAGTGGGGTGAGGGAGAAGTTACAGTTCAGTTGTGGAAATCTCTTTGAGATAGAGGTTGGCGAGAACATAGCCCAGAGAGTCCTCAGGAGGCTGATGAGCACTGATAGCCCCCCAAGGAGAGAGATTGAGGGTGCTCTCCTGAGGTCTTCATCTAGACATCACTGTGAGTTCCAGGAAGGATGTGAAGACATTTAAAACGTGTTCCCTCCCTAGAGTCTCACTTTCAGAAACCTATAGTGGGTGACATAAAGATGCTTAATAATTAGTTTCTGGTTAGACCACATGTGGATTATATACAATAAAGACCTTAAAACATGGCTGTTTTGTTTGTTGAGCATCTGGTTTGGAAAATAGGTATTTTTGTTTTGTTTTGTTTTTTAAGATTTTATTTATTTGACAGAGACACAGGGAGAGAAAAACACAAATAGGGGGAGTGGGAGAGGGAGAAGCCGGCTTCCCGCTGAGCAGGGAGCCTATGTGAGGCTTGATCCCAGGACCTTGGGATCACAACTTGAGCCAAAAGCAGGCCCTTAACAACTGAGCCAACTAGGCACCCCGGAAACTAGGTTTTTAGTACATCGTAAAATATAAGTAACACTTGGTATGTATGAATTATCTAACACCTACAGAGGACACCAAAAAAAGCTGTTCCAGGTCTTCAAGAAGCTGAGTGCCCCAGGAGTGATAAATGATTAGTTCTCACCTTATCTTGGACACTGAATGCCTTTGTTCTCAGGCAGCACCAAAGGATTGAGGCTCAGACAGATGGAGTGTCTTACTTGAGTTTGAGAGGTGACTTGGCAGGATGGGCCCCTTGCAGAGTTCTTACTGATGCTGTCAGGGACTGTTTTCTTCATGGGTATTATCTGAAGGGTGAACCTGTGGTTTCCCTTGTATATAGTGTCACTCCTAGAGTAATTGGCCACAAGCATGAAGGACGTGTCAGAGTTCTGATGAGTAAAATGGGTGTGAGTGAGCTACAAGAATACGAAGTTTGGAGACATGGAAATGTGACTGATGGTCTTGCCCCAGGAAGGAAACTTTCCTTTTTATTTTCATTTTGCCTATTTTCACGAAACTAGTTTAACCTGTGATTAGTTTCATCTTTTGAACTTTGATTTCACATTTGCTTACTCCATTTAACATTTCCCATTTGCCCAGTCAGATAGGAATCTTCCACTTCTGAACCCTACTGAAGTCCTTTGTTGGTGACCTTTCTCATGGTACTTTTTGTGTCTCATGACGGGGTACTGGTTTATGTGCTCACCCTGTCTTCCTTCCCTACCTCCTTTTCCCCCTTGTATACACTGAGTTTTCAGCCATAGGCTCTGTGTCTTCTGACCTACTTAATATGGGACACTGCCTAGCACAGAGGTTTGCTCCTGGGAGAGGCTTGGTAAGTATTTGCTGGATTCAAGTTAACTGCCTTAAACCAAATAAAACACAATGAAATGTTGGATTTGCTGTATACTTACAAAGAATATAATGCCCACTGTAGGTATGTCCCAGTGGCTACCAAAATCTAAACAAAACTGAGGGAATGGTATAGCTGAGTGAGGAATTGGGTTTTGCTTGAAATTTTGCTACACATACTTCACATATATTCTGTAATCTTCTGTTGATATTTACTGATGCATGCACTGGCAACAGCCCCAGCAGTGCATTTATTTTTAACTTTCTAAGTGAAATCTGGGTTGGAAACTTAACATTATGAAATCAACAGTTGACATTGAGCATTCAGATTGTCTAAAATTGAAAAATTAAAATATGAAGGCAATACGAGCCTACCAGAAACTCCTGTGTCCTTCCAAAGTATTAACTCTGATTAACTGTAGCACATACCAATTCCATCTTCATCCCAATGCATTTTAGGTTGGAAAAAGTGTGGAGTTGCCATGTAGCATGGAACTATAAGAGGACCACATTTTCAGAAAATGAGTTCCAGAATGCCTTTGGGTTTGTTTTGTTTTTTTTCTAATTGTCTTTTACATTTGTTTATATTTGTTTGTCACAGATACAAGAAACTAGTTCTTGTGAATAACGTGGCCTGATTGCTCACCATTCCAGTCACACACGCTGTGTTTTGTTTAGTTCTGTTGTGTGGCTCCAGTATACATTCCTCTCCCTCAGGCCCAGTCCGCATACCTCAGAGTAACCTAATACGCGTCGTTAAATTAAAAACACAATTTGAGTTTGGGGGTTTCATTTATGGTTAGAAACGTGAAATGTAAGGAATTCAGTGAATACACAAACTAAATACAATTTTGGAAATGTTTTCGCAGCTAGCTTGCGCTTGCTGTTTTACAGATGAAATTTAAATTATGTCGAGATGAGTCATAATTTGGGGTTCTTCAGTTAGCTCAGGATTTTCATTTAAAACTTGTGACTATTCTTGTCTTTTGGTGACCAACCAGTCTATACATTTTATTTTCAATTGCTCTTTTAAAGTTTCATGCTTTAATCTATATACAACTAATATTTATCAGTGAAATAATTGTATTTACTTCTAGATTTAGGAAAGAGTGAATCCTGTCTTGCTTTAAGTTAGGAAATGTTAAGTTTGGGTTATGTTGGAATGTTGTGAATGATCTGAATTTGGATTTTGGCTTTATTTGCCTTGGGTTTGTTTCGTTTTGTTTTGTTTTTTGTTTTTTTTTAACCTGGATGGAAGAGGAAAGAGTTAGAAAACATTTGTACTGTTTAAGGCTAGAGAGGAAGCTCTGCTAGGCCCCAGGGAGCCTCCTGAGAGCTGAGCAGATAGACTGGAACTCCTTTGGGTTCTCTGGATCCTAGAACATTCCTCTGAATGTGGAGGCCCAAATATTTGCCCTGTTGAGATTGTTCACATTTTAAAAATTACACATTTTTTCACAAGAATATTCCTAATAACTTTGAAGAGTATATTTTATTCTGCGTGTATAACTCATTTTTACTTTAGAAGTTTAAGATGTAGTATGGACTGGACTAAAGTTAGATATTTAAATCTTAATTTAGCTTTTAGCTTGATTTTGTATAGCTTTTATTTATTAAACATCAAAACGAAAAGAAGCAGGAAAACATTTAGATTGTTTATAGTCAAAGAAGAATGAAGATTTGAAATAGTACCCAAGGCAATTTAGGGCAAAATAATTCTTTGTCCTAAAATGCTCAACTTAGGGCAAAAACTTCTGTAGTATATTTTTGAAGCATAATTTTTTTTCTTATTACAAAATGATATATATTAAGTTTTGAAAATAAAGAATTATACACAGAAGAAAGTAAAAATTAGTGTTTCACTATTTAAGTATTGCTATTTATTATATTTCCTGATTTATGTAGTTTTGTTAATAAGTGTTTATGCCATGAACAGATACCTGTTTCTGTTCATATTATGCCTTTTTAAAAAAATGAACATTCTTTAAAAAGACGGTTTTTAGTGGCTGGCTGCACAGTAACCCATCGCTAAGTCCAGGTTTTTGCAATTATAAATAAATCTGTAGTGTTTTTCCTTACCTGATGAACTGGGATACATTTCTGAAAGTGGAATTGCCGAGTTAAGAGATATGTGGTATACATAGGAAATGAACAGCTTTAAGGCTCTGTAATGAGGTGGGGTCAGATCTTACCCCAAGATGGTGCCAAAAGTATCATTTCAGCTTTTACTTAACCACATCTAGGCAATTTCTCTATTTTTGGTTTCACCATTAAGTATGGATACTTTTTTTTTTTAATTTAAGTGATCCCTACACCCAACGTGAGGTTCGAACTCAGGACCCCAAGACCAAGCAAGAGTCACGTGCTCTTCCAACAGAGCCCACCAGGCGCCCTTAAGTGTGAAGACTTAAGTCATTTTTTAATTTAACCATTAGTCTTAAGGCTATACATAGCTCAAATTAAGAGGAGAATTGCATGAGTCATTTTAAGAGCTAAGTGAGACCTTGACTGTCATATATATGTTAATAATGAAAAAAACACAACTTCTGTGTTCTCGGCTTTCTTCTGGTTATTTGAGATTATGTTTCTGTGCCTCATGCTGTAAGGTGTTGATACTACAGAGAATTAGGCCAAGAAATAAAGGCAGCAGGCTCTTCATTTGCTTGTATGTTCTTTAATTGGTACATATTCCCCCAATTTTTCTTCTCTTTAATAACTACTTACAACTTTCATGGAAAACAAAAAGCCAGTGAGACTGGAATACACATTTTAGATCTAGGGAAGATAGTTCAGAGAACAGGTTCCTTTTGTCCCATCACTAAACTAAACTTTATAGATGAGTGTTAGTTTGTAAATTACCAGTATTACCTTAATTGATTCGAACAGACTGCCAGAGTCACTAGAAAGAATGTGAGAAACAGACTTAGGTAATTGTTGAAGTCCTGTGTGTCTTGCTCTTTGATCCCAAGTGTGGTATGGACATATTTGTATTAAATTTAGTTTACTCTTTAATTAGAACCATGCTTCATCCCACTGCTTTTATAAAATGGTAGGAGAATTCTGAGGAGTTGGTGTTCTGCTGAAAACACCCAAGGTTTTTGGTTAGCACGAGGTGTGCAATGATTTGGAGTTTTCAGAACGAAGCCATCAGTCACCCGTAATTAATAGGACCTTGGAATGTTCCTTCTGGAAGTTATCTTAGAGCTAATGAGTGGTACATCAGAGGTTTTCAGCCATAGAGGGAATTTAGCCCAAGTGCATGGGCAGGAGGATATTGCACTAAGCCCATTATAGAATAAAGCGCACAATTAAAGAAAATTTTAAGACAGGCCATTAGATGTCAAGGACATGTGCTTACTGCCTGTAGCACTGGGCCACCCCTGACCTTGGACGAACTAAGTTCACTCATCCTTGCTTTTAGTGTCCTATCAGTGGAGGGTGAAAAGTTGAACCTTTCCTTTTACTGACCGAGAAATAAGGCCCAGAGAAGTTAAGGATCCTACCTGCCTTGCATAGGAAGTTACCTTGCATAATGGGAACTGCAACCCATGTCCCCCTAGTCCTAGCTACTGTTTAACAGGTATTTAAGTACTATATTCTTCATACCCAAAATTGTGTTTCATATGAAGGTTTTCAGTGACGCTCTTTGGATTAGAGAGTACCTCAACATTGGGTCATGGCTTATTGAAAATATGGCCTGTGAAAGACCAGTCTTGTGATAATTTCAGTGAGGCTGGGCATTCAGAAGCTAGTTGTGTCGAAGGCTGGCTGGCTACTTCCACACACAGAAGCCCAGCTGAAGTGCATGGGACCAGCAGGCCAGGGAGGGGGAGGGGAAATTGCAAATATGTTTCAGGCCAGGGCTACAGCAACAGAAGGGTACCTCTTCTGGTAGAGCTCATTAGCACCAAGGATAGTGGTTTTATTGTTATTTATGCACATGTAATGACTCTCCTCTCTACTGGCCACTTTTGTGACCTCTTACAACACCTAGCAGGGAGAGGGTTGTAAATGACACCGTCTTAGTACTTGGTGAATTAAACTTGTTCATAAAGTGTATGGGATTGTATATGTGTGGGTGTATATATGCACATCTGTGCTGAATTTTAACATTAGTACTCTTTTATGGCAGGGGAAATAGAGCTCAGCTAACCAAATTCTTCTGTTGACATAGAACTCACCTGTACAAGGACAGTTTGCTGTCTATATCATGTTTTCATTTAAATGCTAATGGTGCTACCTCACTGATTTAACCCATGTACCAGCTCATTAATAGGATGAAATGTTTTGACAGAAGAGATTCTCTGAGAAAAGTTGATCATGCAGGACTCTATAGAACATGGAGTCATATTAATAATAATACCAGGAAAGAATTTTTTCATCTATCTGGTCTTTAGAATTCACTTGGAACTGGGACATTATTGAGGATTGGGGGGGGGCATGTGGTCTGGTGCTATGATTGCATAAATGAAGAATAATTTTGAGGTTTAGGCTATGACCTAGAAATTCATGGTTTTTTTAAGAGTATGTAAGTTGAATGGAACAAATATTTACCACAGCAATGAACCTCCTGAAAGTGGGATGTGCAAAGGGGTTGAAGCTAACAAAAAGGCACAGCAGCACACAGTGTGACCGATGCTGGCACTGCAGTGTCTTGAGTGTGGGGTGAAGCTGAGAACAGTGGTGAGGAAAGGGGAAAAGCCCTTCCTTATAAAAAAGACTGCTTTCTCTTTTCACTCAATAATTCAGTGTTTATAAAAAGTGCCCCATAGAATTGCACATGACTTTGTATTCTTTTGAGAAGTTTTATTTAAAATTGTTTTGCAAACTCAAACTGGTTATTCCTATTCTATGAAAGAATAAAGGAGAGTGAGAAGTAATATGTATTAAGCTCTTGAGTTCTCCCAGCTAAGCATGGAACTCACACTGTTTTACTAAGTCTTCACAAGAGGGTCCTGAGACATAGCTTTTGTCGTGGAAGTACACCGGCCCTGGGGCTTTACCAGTTTACCAAATGGTTCTTTCCTCAGACCATACCTGCAGTCCTCTCCTGCAGTCTGTGATCCTTTGACACGCACCTCCTTTCCATGCACACCGTCAGGACCATGTCTGCTTTTGCTCACTGGCATGAGCCCGTTCCAGGCGCTCTTCTGGCTCAGCCCAGGAGGCTTTTGGTCTCCTGCACACACCTTGCAGGACCCACATGAAGCTCCCTCCTTAACCCTTCCCTCAAACTTGCTGGTGCATTGAACTTCCCACAGCAGAGGCCTTACTCAGTTTCACAGAAATGGGCGGTAATACAGATTGCAATCCCTTTCTGAGTTTTTACAATAGAAGTTTCACAATTTGCCCCCAAACCCGGAAAGAACAATGAGCACCTGCACCTAGATTCACCAGTTGTTAGCACTTCACCGTCCCCTCTCCTCTTCTCTTTCCTCCTTCCCTCTCCTCCTCTCTCTATATAAATGTATGGCATATTTCCAAGATTTTTGGCTGAACCGAGGTTGACATAATCTGAATTTCCAGATTCTAATTGCTTTTTAATGTTTTTCTGAAAGTACATCATAGACATTATATTTTACTTCTTTAGTCTCTTTTAATCCAGATAACTCCCCACCTCTCTCCCTTGTTCCCTTTTTTTTTTAATAAACCCCCCCACCTTTTTCTTTCTTTCCTTCTTTCTTTCTTTTTCTTTCTTTCTTTCTTTCTTTCAACCATAACAACTCTTGGTTTGATTCCCTGACTATGCCATTTGCCATTTAAACTACGAGGTGTGATCATTTGTAGAAATTCAAGTCATGATGTATGGGACTATCTTCAAACACTTGGTCATTGGAGATCATTCCTGCTACTTGCCGTGTCGCTTTTCAGATTGCCCTTGCAGGGAAGATACCTCAGTTAACAAACAGTGCCACTCCCTGTGCCTGTGTTAGAAGACACAGAAGACAGCTACACTTCGCGATCATTCTTCATGATGCCTCAGCACATCCATGGCGGGAGTGCAATAATGGTGTTAGGAGAACCCTGCCATATCCGAGTTCACTGTTGACACGATGTGGATAGAATTTGGTATTTAATATGAAATCTGAACAGGGTAATTTGAGGCAGAACAATGCACCTATTAAACTGCAGAGCCAGGAAGTAACTTCGTCTGTGGAAGGAGGGTTTGCAGCAGGGGAATACCGCTGCTTTTGCTAAAATGATTTTGAATTTCCAAAGACCCGAATTAAACACATAAGAGATTGTACTTTTCTTCATGTATGTGTGTGATGTTGTTACACAGCAGTCAATTTTCATCAAAACATAAATATTTAAGTCACGATTTCTCTTTTTCAATTTTCTTCATCTAGAAGGAGCTGGCAAACAACCCTGACTGTCCTCAGATGTGTGCTTATAAGCTGGTGACCATCAAATTCAAGTGGTGGGGACTCCAAAGCAAAGTAGAAAACTTCATTCAGAAGGTAAAGGGCTGTTCAAAATGCAGTGACTTAAATTAGGTAGCCGTTAATGGGGTATTTTCTGTTAGCACTGATTTTTCTCATTTATGAGGTAAAAATTATTGCCTCTGTATAATTCCTCTCGTGTTTCTTTTATTCTCCCTAGAAACAGCAAAGACAGATGCCAGCAGGTTTTAAGGGGCTTTCTTTGGGGAAGAGCATAGGAGTTTTTTGTTCCAAGTGCTTTCCGAATGGTTTGCCCAGCTGTTCTGCAGACAATGCTTCCTGCGTACAGCGTGTCCCCAATGGGACCTACTGTCCTTGCATTGGCTGGAGGGAGAGGCTAGGCCTTCCCCGGTGAGGGGCTCCTCTGTCCTAGCTCAGCTGGCCCCCCACTCACACCCCAACCTGAATCTCTCTCTTGACACACTTTTTTATATACTTGGCACCTTCTCATGGGATATTTTCTTTAGAGGTCCTTACTGGGAATAGTTCCCCTTTGAACCTAGGGTGACAGAATCTGAGGGTCCAAATTCCAATTACCTCTTTTTTATGTCTTTATTAAAGTGAGAGTAACATGGACAATTTGATCTAGAAAGAGGGGAGAATTGGAGCTCTGTAAATACGTACACATGTTGAAAACACATAGGGAATACGAAAAGTTTCTTCGGTATCCACTTTTCCTGTAGTGTAGTGTATTTTTTCTGTTACCATTATTAAGAAACCTCTGGTATACCTCTGAACCCACAACTGCTCATGTCTGTTCCACCATAACTTTTCTACTAAGCTGGAACTGCTCTGACATTTTTTTTTTTAGAAGGGTCCTAATGTGCTGGAAACTGTGATTACTCTTGGGCCTGCTTACAGCTGGCCCACGATAGGCACTCTGTAAATGTTGGCTTTCGTCCTTCCTCTTGGATCACAGTAATAGATTAACAATCTAGTTCGTCACACGTGTAATTGATGAAGTCCCTTCTGTTCGTGGAAAAAAATTATAGAGTTGAAGATTGTCCAAAAGTATTAAAGTACTCACTGTTCTGTGCATTTTTCTCTCTTCTTGGGAAAATTTTGTAAAATTAAAATAATGCAGCAATTAAAACCACTCATTATATACATGGTTGTGTGTGTGTGTGTGTAGTTCAGTAACATGGGAGTATAAAAATTGATGAAGAGTGCGTAATAATTCTTTTTTTTAAGATTTTATTTATTTGAGAGAGAGAATGAGAGAGGGAGAGAGAAAGCATGAGAGGTGGAAGGGTGCAGAGGGAGAAGCAGACCCCCTGCTGAGCAAGGAGCCTGATGCAGGGCTCGATCCGGAATTCTAAGATCATGACCTGAGCTGAGGGCAGTCGCTGAACCAGCTGAGCCACCCAGGCGCCCCTGTGTGTAATGATTCTTGATTTAGATAAACATCTTATTCCAAAGAACCAGGATTCTTTAGTTTCAGTACACATTATAGTCTACCTCATAGTATTTCTTTGCATTGCAGAGAAGAATGACCGTGTATAGTCTTATAGTAGAAGGAATCGAGTTGACCTTTGGTCACTGAGATATAGAAAAAGTTAAAAATAGATCAGGTCTAGCAGGAGTTGATGTGGGATCAGAATGTGCGCACCATGGTTTTTTCAGTTCTTGATAGATTGCGCTGCCTTTGCAAGGAAGGATTGTTTCACATTTCACAGGGAGATTTTTCTTTTTCATTTGTTTTACAAAATGGTAATGGGATGGAACTAAGATTTCTACTGGTCGATAAAGTGGTCTTTTCAAACCAGGTGTATGGAGGTTGCATGGGTTCATTGGGATGTAGAAAATTAGTATGTTATTGATCTTAGATTTTTGCTGTCTTACACTACTTTTCTTTTTTTAAAAAGCAAGAGAAAAGAATATTTACAAACTTTCATCGCCAGCTTTTTTGTTGGATTGACAAGTGGATTGATCTGACAATGGAAGACATTAGGAGAATGGAGGATGAAACTCAGAAAGAACTAGAAACAGTAAGACTTCCCCTGTTTGTGGAAATTCTCTCATTTCCCCTTTCTAAAACTGTATGCGTGCTGAGTAAGTGTAGACTTAGGATTAAGGAGAATGTCGTTAAAAGCTGTTTTTTAATATTTACCCTCATCAAAATCAGGTTTCTTAGACACTAACATCCCTCGCATGTTCTGATTTCTTTTTTCTTGAGCATCTTCCATGAAAGTAGACTAGAGCTTTATTGATCTAGAGTTGATTACCTGTAAAGTGCCCAGTGGTTCTGTATTCTTTGTCATGCATTAGCTCTCTCTCATGGTGCATAGTCCTTTTAGGCACTCACTTTATCAGACCAAGTTGCCTTTGGCTCCTATCACTGAAGGTTACTGATGTTAGCACAGTAAGTCATACTTCCCTCTTCTATAGAAAAGATAAGCCTGGCCATATTGTCACAGATGCCAGAAATGCCTCCTTCCCTGCAGCTAGCACTGAATCCTTAGCTCTTCATAAGCTTTAGGCAGAAATTGAGGTGATGCTGGGGCTGGAGGTCAGCATGCCATGTTTCACAGTTAAAACCTGCCCTAGCTCTGACCCACCACCAATGAGCAGGGCAGGCCCCGCGTCCTGTGAGCTCCCCCTTTCTGCCAGGGTTGGATTCTTCCCACTTCATCTTAGAAGTGTCTGGTTTTGTTTTTGCTCTGAGCTACACTGCTTTTCAGTTGAAAGTAAGGCCCTCCTGGGGGGAAGTGAACCCAAGGAATGTCCGGGATAGGCTAGTGGTTTCCATGCAGTCATCCAGAGTCCCGCCAGCAGTCCCAGTTTTGGGAGCCCTGCAGACGGGAGTGTTTGACAAACGCCTGTGTGTGAGGCAGGACCCCCACTTAATCACAGGAGAATGGCAGCAAATCAGGTTCTTTGGCACAGAAGGAAATCTATTTGTCTGGCACACAGCATTATAAAGAATCTGTGTTTAAAATTGCTTACTTTTGGTGATTACAGCAGATCTGCTTCTAATTAGCTTTATACAAACCTTCTGAGAGGACTAGGACATATTTTCTTTATAAGGCAATAAAATGTTTTAACCTTATCTTATACAGAAAGTAAACTTTCGGCAGTCTCCAACTTATGAATGGATTTTGTTCCAAAGTTTTAAGTTGACTTTTTGGAATTTGGGATATGTTTTACCATGGAGACAACATTATAGATTGGAGTTCGATTTCTAGGCCAGACAATAGAAGCCTCTTTGACCTCCATTTCTCATACTAATAGTATGACTCTGAGTTCTGGATCTCAGGAGTAGGGTGATAGAATGGCAAGCATGGAGGGCTCTCCCTCATCCCCTTAGTTTTAGGCTGGCCCCTAATATTTAAACCAGCAAGAGTAAGTCATGGATACTTCCTTTTTCCCCTAGTCCGTCTCCCACTTCTGTGTCTCCTTTTTCAAGAGTCCAGTGCCCTTCCCTAAGAAGCACCCCTTCTCCCACCCAGTTTTAGTTCCTTTTCCCTTGTCTTGCCTGATTCTGCCCCCTCTAGGTGCTCCAGGCTCCAGAGACACCTGTCAGCTGTCCCCACCCCCCTGAGCAGCTAGGGGCATGGTGACCATGCTCATTCTTACTAAATTCACGGCATAGCCTTGGTATCTTCAAAAAGGATTTGCCAGTGTTGAGATAAAACAAAACATACTTATTTTTCTTGGTTTGAACTCTCAAAGAGGAGTTTTGGTTTTGGTTTTGATTTTTTTTTTTTTTTTGAAGATTTTATTTATTTTGAGAGAGAGAGTGAGCATGAGTGCAGAGGGAGAGGGAGAAGCAGACCCCTGCTAAGAAGGGAGCCCAATGTGGAGCTTGATCCCAGGACTCTGGACTCGTGACCTGAGCCAAAGGCAGATGCTCAACGGACTGAGCCATGTAGGCGCCCCTGATTTTGAGTTTGAAACCCTCCCCGGTTGGAGCTCTGAGCCCTACCTACCTCTGGACCTCTCAGACAGACCTCTTCCTTCAGGAGGGCGTCCTTACTTGCCTCCCGAGTTCCCAGTCTCAGGACACAGAGCATTCCCAGTGTGAACACAGTGAGTGCCCTGATGAGGTGGGGATGCTCGCTCCCGTCTCTTGCCATGGGCCTGCAGGCTCAACTCTGCTTTGTCATGCAGGTCCGTAAGGTAGACAAGTAGTTACACAGAAGCCCGGTTTATTAGAAGATACCATTGTTGTGCCTGCATGGCTCCGCCTTACTGACTCGCATATGAAATTCGTAGAAATCTTTTGTTGGTTCAGGGTTTGGGGATACGTGTCAGTTTCTTTGTTAAGTATTTACAAAACATTTTAAGGCAATTTGAGCATTCTTTGCTGATCATTGTAACGTAAAATCCCACTTACGTTACTTTGCTCTGGGTCATTGGGGAGTGCTTTATTCCACATCACGTAGCTGCTGCTTTGAGCCTTGACATTTGGTTTGTGAAGTCTTCAGACTCTGGGCAGTAGCATGCCTGCAGGCCACAGCGCCCTACCCAGAAAGCACCTGCCTCATGATGGGGGCTTAACATTTCCAAGTCTTCGCCACCAGAGGTTTCCCCTTTTCTTGAGGTCCTCTTTCCCTGAGACCTGATCATAGAGTTTGATACATTGTAATTCTCTTCTTAATTCACAAATATTTTAAGACTTGGATTTCGTTCATATGGGTTTTGGCTCTGGAGAAAAGGAACAGCATCTTGAGACCTTAGGCATGACAGGAATGTCCCTGCATGGAATCCTAAAGAGAAATACGGGTTTAAGGCTCAGCTGCTAAAGAAGTACCGAGGGTAAACTTACTGCCTGTTTGTTCACAACTGGCACTTCTCGGGGGCGGGGAGAAGTGTGGAGGTTTAGAAGTGTGTTTATTACATCTGTTCCTTTTTCTGTCCATTCTTTTCTGATTTTCCCATTGAGTTACTTTGGAATTGTCTGTGGTCTACTATACGAATGCCTGTCCTTTCTGACGCATCCTTATGTCCTTTGTTGTTTTTCGTACATTGTTCCCATGCTCACTTGTTCTTCCTTTTGTCCTCCCTCTTTTAAATAAACTTCCCATGAAGAACTCCTCTCAGGGACTCTAGTCTCGGAAGCAGCAGAGGTGGCTACACCTTGTGTCTTCCTGTCTGGTCCAGGGACTATGAGAATCTGAATCAGACTGTCAGGGCATTTTCTCACATTGTATTAGTGAACAACAGTTCATTTACCCTTGGCTGTCTTTGATAATTTCATACCATCTGCAGGCTTTTGTTTCCTGGATTCAAGAATACACATTTTTTTGTGTTGTAGTAAGAAAAGTCTTTTGCAGGATTTAGTTAACCAACATTACGTGAGGGGCCTCAGAACTTCATTCTCAGTGTGGATGTGGTGTCATGAACAGGCAGCGGTTATTCACAATCTTTCCTAGATCCTTTCTTCTGCCTTCGCTTACTAACCCAATTTAGAGTCTGTGATTTCAGCAGCTCATGATTTTATTTTACGTTTAGATGCGTAAGAAGGGTTCCGTCCGAGGCACGTCGGCTGCTGATGTCTAGATGAGTTCCCTGTAGGGTCAGAGACAATATCAAACTGTGTAAGTGAAGACCCGGTAAAAAGAATGTTTAAAAACCAGTACCTTGTTGGTAATGGGTAGTTAACTTGCTGAGCAGAGACTAAGTATTAAATGTTTAATTTTTAGAATTTAAAGAGAAAATATTTTTTTGAGATTGACATGGAACACTGAAGTTACTTAGAGTTTTATTCTGTGGAATAGGTTGAATATAGTAATCTCCAGTTAGTGCTTAGTGTTAGGGTCAGAAACCAACTGTCAGGCATACTCATTCATCATGCAGTGTTGTCCCGGAAGCCAGCTGATTCTTCATTGATGGCCAGTTAATTGACCTATTTCTCAATAGGACCATATATGGTTAGTAAGGAAATACATAAAAGCATTCTAAACCAAACAGAGATCCTTCGTCCCATACCAGAAGGGCAACCTTAGTGATTCATTGTAGTTGAAATTTTTTCTGAACATCTCAACGTCTTCCTTCATGTTGAATCTTCAGTTACCTTTATAGTTAGCTTTAATATGTATAAATACGTTTTGGTTTTCACAATAATATAAAACATTTCTCTGGCTTCATTTCCCTAACACAAATTTATATGCTCAGATAAGAGATAGTCCTTGAGGGGAAACACAGGAAAGCAGCATGAGTAAACACAAAGGGACAGTCCACCGCCGCCAGTTGTTACTGTGGAGCTATAGTGTTTATTGAGGAAAAGCACAAGACCAAAAAATACTCTCCTCCCTCACTGTGGTTCTTTGGTTCCCCTTATGTGTGCTACCTGCTTTTTAGTTATCGAATTATCGAACAGGGGAGAAATGAAGTGTTCAGTTGTGAACACAAGTAGTTGTACAAATGAGAATAAAGGAACTCTGCCAGGATTCCTCCAGAGCCCTGTCTTTAAATACAGTGTTCATTTAGAAAAAAAATAAATTGTTACTTTTGTTAAGTTCTTCTAAGTTCTGTGACTTATTTCCACTTCCAATGTATTTTCTCCCTGATGAAACAAAATGTTATGTCACAGTGAGACCAAAATCTTTAAGAGTTTAAATTTGTTAAAGTAGTAGTTGAGGTACATTTTCTGCCAAAAGTTTTGCCCCGTTGAGGATATTTTTTTCTTTTTCTGGAGAATGTATGTGACACAATAACATTTTTTGTGTGTCTCTGTGTCTTAACATATTGCCCTTTCGCTTTTTTTTACAGTTACGTAATCAAGGTCAAGTGAGGGGAACAAGTGCAGCCAGTGATGAGTGAAGAAGAATCTGACCAGTATCTTGCAGTGTTGACGCTTCCCAGACGTGTGCTTGTGATGATGTACTCACTTGCACATGTTCCCAACCACGTGTGTATATATGTTTGTGTGTGTATAAATCTGTAGCTGTATATAAAACGCATGTAGAGCTACAGATCAAGATACACACACTTGTGTATATATGTACATACAAACATACTGAAAGAATTAGTACAATTTCTCCAAAGTACTGTACCTATCTTCAGCAAGAATGCAAAAGAAAATATTTTCAATATATATACCTGGAACAGATTTTAATAATTATCAGAGTAATACCATTAATGGACAAATTGACTGCAATGTAATACTAGCTGGTATGTTTCATAAATGTCAAATTGTGGACCAATATATATAGCCTTTTATTACTTTTCTGTTCTTTTAAATCAGTCTCTTATAAATTTTTATTTTAGTCCCATGAGCAACAGACTCCCACAGAAAAATGTATTCAAAATCTTTTGGTATTCCAATGAATCTGGAATGTAAACTTTGAATGTATTTATAACGATTTATTTCGGGATGGTTATTATCTTAAATTCAAATTGGACAGTGTCTATTAGTAAGGAGTATAGTTACCGGCCAATTTTTACTTGTTTGCCCTGAGGGGAAAAAATCCTTAAAAAAAAATTCTGGTTTTTATTGGATTTTTGTATTTTAAATTTCAAGTATTTTTCTACATCAAACGTAACAAAAATGGAGTTGACGGTTTGTGATTTATAATAAACACTATACAATTTTCAGGCTCCTGTTAGGCAAACAAAGAAATTGATGAAGAAATGAATAGCATCGTAGGCTGTAGGAAAATTTGGAAGTAGAGCACTTCCATGGAGTCTTGTTTCTGAAATGACTGTTTTCTGAAATTAGAGCTTGGAAACTATGCAAATGATCTAGATTCCTCACAGCTGACACACTAGAATACAGATAGTGATGACGGTTTTTTGTTTTTTGTTTTTGTTTTTTGGGGTTTTTTTTGCTCTTTTCATATTGAAAATACAGCCTGAGGGGGAGGCGCTGCCTTTGAGATAGCGGATCAGAGGCAGCCTCGGGCTGGTCTCCTTGCCTGGGAGGTCCGCCTGAGGGGCCAGTGCTCCGCCGCCCATGGGGAGGTGCTCTCTACTAGGATGCCATTGGAACCTGTCATGAGTAAGCCTCATGAGCGTGCGGGTTAGCAGCCGCTGCCACCTTGTCCTTCTTCTTTAAGGAAGGAACCATAGCTAAGTAAGATTTTTATCAGCTTTCTCTGTCCAGATCCAGTTTTTCTCCTGTCAGTCGTGGAAGCTTGACTAGAATGATATTGTTGAAGCCTTCCAGTCACAAACTGTCTTCTTTAACCTCTCGTCCCTCCTGCCACACGCCGGTCCCTGTAGTCCTATCACATTTGTAATCTGATTTGCTGACAGTGCTGCCCACCCTGCTCCCCGTTTTCCCACCCGCCCTCTGTCCCCACCGAGGGGGTGGCCGCGAGTCAGGTGATGGTGTTGAGGATCACTGCCGCACCGCGATGCCCTATTAGCCTTGGCTCCGAGCCCCACGTCGCATATGTCCCCCGTGTACTCAGGATCAAGACTGATGTTTACTCTGGGCACTGTTGTAAGATAGGTGTTGTCGAAGCATAATCATTGTCTGCAAAGTGTTTGGTGCAAGGAAGATTATTGCTAACTTTGTGAAATAAAGAATCTCGCCCTCTCCTTTTAATGGACTAAACTCTCACTGGCGTCTGTAGCATTGTTGGGAGCTTGGGCGCACATGGAAATCCATGCCCAGTGCACGGATTCTAATGTTTTCCTAACAACTGTGGAGATTTGATGGAATGCGTGGTGAATGTAAAATATCTAGTTTACTTGGCAGTCTCTTGTGTAAATTACAGTAAAACAAAGTAAATGAAATTGAAGCAAAAAATAAATTTGATCACAAAATGCCACTTGTGTGCTTGAGTGGTTGTTTCCCCAGTGCCATGTCTGGTTCAGCACGCTGCAGACCACGTCTCTGCCTCTTTCTCAAGACGTCTCTGTTGTGCAGCCCTGACATTCTGGGAAAAATAAAGGAGAAACATGGTTTTTAAAAATTTTTCTTATTCTGTAAACTCTTAAACTCTTATTCTCGAAATGTGCCTATGCTACACTAACCTGTTACATTTGTTTTCTTAGATAATATTCTGCTTTTATTTATTATCTTTTTAAAATTTATTTATTTATTTTGTCAGAGAGAGCGAGCGAGCACAGGCAGGCAGAGTGGCAGGCAGAGGCAGAGGGAGAAGCAGGCTCCCTGCCGAGCAAGGAGCCCGATGTGGGACTCGATCCCAGGATGCTGGGATCATGACCTGAGCCGAAGGCAGCCGCTTAACCAACTGAGCCACCCAGGCGTCCCAAGAAGGGTTATTTTTTAGTGGTCTCAGAGGTTTTTTAAAAATTATGTTTCCAGGGGAAAAATAAGGAAAGCCCATAGTATTTCTAGAAGCACTCAGGATTTTGTTATCAGCCTCTGATTGTTTCAAGATGGTGACTTTTTGGTTTGGTTGGGGCGGCGTTTCACCTCTCCTGAGACGTCGTTTCCACTCCTTGTCTCAAGACACCTCACAGCTATTTTCTCATGATCCCGTCTTGTATTCTAGAGCTGCTCAGCATTAGGAGAGGTGGCCTGCTACATGGATGGGCTTGTACAGAATGTTATATTTCCAGGTGGTCGTTTGTTTCTTGAGGTAATTTTCTTAGTGTTGTGTCTCGGAGTTGGTGTCTGCGTTCGCAGGGCCGGTCTGTCATTCGGGATGCTGACGCTACAGCTCAGCGTTTGGGTCTCTCCGAAGGCACCAGGATGAGTAAAAGCAGCACACAGTCCAGTGTGGGAGACAGACACATGAACAGATCGTTACAGTTCAGTAGGATGATGGAGAGAGAGCTTAGACATCATCCACAGAGTACAGATGCAAAAGCAAATGTTCAGGCCAAAGGCAGCTGGATGGGAGTCGGGCACCCAAGGAGCCTAGGGTGCAGCTCTTGGGCTGGCATTGCCCCGGGGGCCTGGGGTCAGGCCCACCCCTGCTGGCCTCCTGCTGAGTCCCAGAGTGCCCAGCTGCAGAGGATTCAGGGTCAGTCAGGACGTGTCCCCAAGCACATGGTGCACCATCTTCCGTGTCATCTCTCCCTTCCTGTTCCTTCGGCAGACTGCCTCCTGGTTGATCGGAAATCATAGTGGACCCAACACTTGGCTTTTATAAAGCTCACCTCTCTCCCCGTTTCCAGCTTGCTAAGCTGTATGGTTTCAGAGCCCCGCCTCCTCACTTCTTGTCTCTGAGGAAGAGACACTGCAAGTTGCTCTGTTCATCTCTCAGCAGCTGCATTGACAAGGGGTCACTGTGGGATACCCTGTTCTTGACCATTTGGAAGGAGAACGTTCTGCCTGTTCTTAGACCTTCCAATCTGACATTCAGAGAGCCACCGAGTGTTACGATGTTTTATGATTTAGGATTTTTTTTTTTCAAGTTGCCCTCACTGGCAGTTGTGGAGTTCGGGACTTGGAATGGTTGGAGGGGAGGGAAAGTGCCAGGAGATAGGTTGCAGATTATCCCACTGAGCTTGGAGCATCCACTGCCCACAGGGAGTGCTTCCTAGGGATCCTGCCAGGGTCACGTGAGGTTGTGTCTTCTGACTTGGTAAAATGAAGCAACAGCTGGTCTCTTCAAAACCAGTCTTCAACCAGATTGGATTGGGAAGAGTAGAAACCACAGCTGTTCCAGAGCAGCTTCTCACAAGGCCATGTCCTTCCAGGCCATGCTAGGCATCTGAAGCAGTGGTCAGCAGCTGGAGTCTCTCCTGATGCTTTGATGCCCATCCCTTTTTTCCTCCCGAAAGTGCCATGTTGCCAGCTTATGGTTTAAAAGGGATTCAGAGCCAACTCGGTTTGCTTCCTCAACTCCCCAAGATCGCTTGCGCTCCCTCAGGATGGTGGGGGGTGGAGGGAGCTGTGTGGAGAAATCCTGCTTCCTGACTTCCTCATGCTCTTCTCCAGCATTGAGTTTTAGTATATGTGCTGCTGAAGTAAGCACCTCCAGCATCGAGTTAAATCGTGAATTAAAATCCGTTGCTGGATGACTCTCTCCCCAGGCATCTGAGGGGTTCGCATCTCTTGAGTGTTAACTCTGTCCTGCTAGGGCTACTGGTTTGAAAAAATCCAGTGCATGTAAACCGGAGATTCTCAGCCTTGGCAGCACCCTTGAGTCACGTGGGGGAGCCTTTAAAAGTATCAGCTGCCCACCAGTTGCCTTTTCTATGGCTTGGGTTCAGTGTGCCCTGTTTTCAAAGGACAGGGAAAGAGGGCCCAGGGAATTCCCACCCTCTTCCTAGGAGATGACAGAGAAGATGGCTTTGTCTCCAAGCAGTCAGACTCCTACCCGGTTGACAAAGCCAAATGCCATTTGTTCCACGCAGCCGGCATTAACCCGGTGTGGACTCTGCAGCAGTCCGTACCCCTCCTGTGGCACCTGTGGACTCCGTGCTATCTCAGTAGATGATTCGATGCTGTCGTCTTCCGTGTCTGTGTGTCTCACATTCCGTGTCTGTGTGTCTCACATCCCAAGTTAGCTTGGGACCTCCTCATGGGCAGGAGCCACCGTTGTTCCCCCTCCACACCCAGGGCACCTCCCCTGGGGGGAGCTTGGCCTCTGAAACTGCTTTGTTCCCCTGTAGCACACACCTGCCCACCCTGTACAAGGCCCCTTTTGAGTCCTGGGGTCAGAGAGGAAGGGAGCAGAGCCTCCAAATCTAAGTAAGCTCTAATATCTGCCCTTAGAGAATTAAGCGTGGCAATGAGCTGAAACAGGATGTAGCCATTCTAGAAGCTGACGGTACAAAGTACGGGGAGAGGACAGAGGAGGGAGCTCCAGGTCCACATTTCCTCCTCTCTTTCCAGACCTCTAAACCGGAGCTTTGGTAGGCTCATCCAACTCAAGAAGTCTAAAACCAGATTCACGTCTTTCCTCCTTCCCCCAGGCGTACTGTCTCCCGTTGGCTACCTGCATCGCCGGCTGCACTGCCCGAGCCAGGAAGCCTTGCTGGCCCCTGAGTCTTAGAGGTACCCCAAGTGCCTGTGATACCATATCCCACTGCTCGCGGGGGCCCGCTCCAAGCCGTCCTCTCGTCTAGGGCAGGGACCCGGCAACTTCTCCTTAAAAGGCTAGACAGTAACTATTTTAGGCTTTTTAGGCCGTTTGGTGTATCCCAGCTCCTGAGCTGTGCCCTTGTACTGCAGAGACAGCCACAGTACCGGTACACAAATAAGTGGGTCTGTTTCGATAAAAGTTTATTTACACAAATAAGTGGTGGGCTAGATTTGGCTGCTGGGGTCAAAGTTCGCCAGGCTCTGGTCTAGAGCACAGATACCCCAAATCAGGCTGTGCCAGAGGAGACTTTCTAGAACGTCCCTGTTTGTGCCAAACCCCTGCTTGAACACCTGCATGGCTCCCTGAGGCCCAGAAGACCAGTGTGCCAAGGCCCCTGACCAGCCAGAGCTGCCTCCTGCTCTCCGTAAAGTGGAGCCAGTGATGCTCGTCTTCCTCATGGCTGATGGATGGCCAGGCCTGGGTGGAAGGGACTGAGCTGATGTCAGCTGTGCATGGCGTGGATGTCCTAGAAAGCACTCAGCTTCGGAAGACAGTTGCTGTTGTTTGCCATCAGATTGCCAACCAGTACCAACCCCAAGCTGAAGGGTAGAGCTGTGATGTGCTAACAAAAGCTGTTGGTGTCTGAAATACAATGAAGATAATGCCGGTTAGCTAACCTTCTCAACCGGCATGTGTTAACGTCCCTGTCCGTCGTCTGTTGTCCAGAAAATACCATCTGTGGCTGCTAACTGAATGCTGTGCTCACGGAAAAGCTCATAGATGCCCTACGTGTTTCCCACGATTGAAAGCTGGTTTTCTAGATACCACTGCTAACAGGTTAACCCGAGCTTGGCTTCGTGACTCCTCGTGGGGCATGGCAAAGCCGGGCCCTGACCTCAAAAATCAGTCCCGTCTTCCCAGAGTCAGTGACACTCCACCCTGGGTCGACTCTGTTTACTCCTTGAATTTCTGAGAAGCAGTAAAGCACCGTGACGTGCCTCCGCCTCGTTGATCCCTTATATATTCTGCCACCACCTGCTAATCAGTCGATAGCAGAATTGCCTTGCACTCCAGACTGAGGGAGGTTCATGAAGTGGAACGGAGGAGTGGCTTCCAGTGTTTATTAATGTATGTGCTAAACAAAAGCTTTGCCTCTGGGCATCCCGTTGCACGCTGGCTCCCTGCAGCCTGGAATACTGATGGCGTGTTCTCTCAGAGCTGACTCCATTTTCTCATGGCCTGGGAAGCCCCGAAACAACTCAGCCTACCGAGAGGTTCTGTGAGTGTTTTGTATCCATAACTCCAAAATGTCATTCCCCGGAGAGGCACTGTGTAGGACAGGAGACTTCTCCCAAGTAAGGCTGGAGGGAGGCTTAGAATCAGGCCCACAACAGCCCCGCACGGACATCGCATGAGCCCTCTGTGCCTTTCTTTAGATGAGTGATCAGCAAATTCTATACAGGGCTATATGGTAAATATTTTGTGCTTTGTGGGCCGTGCAGACTCTGTGGCAACTACTCAACTCTGCCTTTGTAGCATGAAGGTAGCCTTAGATGCAGTGTAAACTAATGAGAGTGGTGGTGGTCCAATAAAACTTTATTTACACAAACAAGTGGTGGGCCGGAGAGTTTGCCAATCCCTACTGTAGAGTCTTCCCCCCCAAAATAGGCAGCACCTAAGAGCGTGTGTCAGGCGTCGTTCTGAGCACAACATATAAACGGCCTTACTAAATCCTTAACAACCGCCTTGTGAGGTAGGCACTGCTATCACACCCCCTTTCTACAGACGAGGAAACTGAGGCCCAGGCTAATGTTGCCACGTCCCGTTCGAAAGCGGCAGAACTAGGGATATAACCCGTGGAGTCACACCAGAGTCACCCCTAACCATTCCCCATCCTGCCTCCCTGTCCTTCCTTTCAGGAACTCTGAGGTCCATGCCTGTGGAGGGAGCAACCCTAATGATAAAAATTCTGTTGAGGACCCTTTGTTCTTAAACACCCCTTAGGAGCAACCTTCCATGACTGATTCTTCCCAGAGCCCAGACCCAAGAAAACATTTTTTCCTAGTCAGTGTCGAATTTCCCCCTCAGTCTTCGGTATCAGGCAGCTCCCATGTTGCATTTTATGTCCAACTGAGGCAACTTCTCTAGGCAGGCTTCCGGACCTGACTCCTTCAGCCCCCTCCCAAACCCAGCCGTCCTTCTCAGCCCTCACACTTGGTTGTGCGATGGCGCTGTGAGAACGGAAGGTTTGTGGTTCTCCTGTCTCCGTGCCTCCTGCATCAGGCACCTCAGAGTACACAGGGGAAAAGATTTAGTGATAATTCTGAAATGCGTGTGGAAATACAAACATTCTCTGCAATGTCGAGGTGAGAATTCAGAGCTGCAGTCTCTCCTCGGCTGCAGGAAATCTCGAGTCCTGTGAACATCTGGAAGGGAGCCACCGGGCTTGTTTTGTTAACGTGGCGGGACTGTGGGTCGTTCTCTCCCACTGCCCCCGACCCCCCGAATTGTCTTCAGTGTTTCACTTTGCAAGAGAATCTTCTTTAAAACTCTCTTCGTGTTGTGCCAGGTCTTGAGAACGGACACCCCCATAAGCAAGTGCCCAGCAGTGCCTTTCATCACTGGGGATAAGATCTTTTGCTTCTGCATCTGGTGGGCCATGAGCTCGCTCCTCTTCCTAGGCGCGTGCCAGAAAGCCGTCGGGGAGGGGATTTCAGGATTCCTCCCAGCCCCCTCCAAACCCAACAGGCTCAGATTTTCCACTTGTGTGATTGAGGTCAGCGCCTGCATTCCGGCCGGCGGGCTCCCCGCGCATGCGAGCTCCAGGCCTCAAGCAGGGGCTTCTCCCACTTGCCCTGGAATTCACCGCCACCCCCACCCGCATCTTCGGTCCTCTCCATCCCGGGGCTGTTTGTGCGCCGCTTGGCCCCCAGCATCCGGGAGATGTTCTACCGGTGACTGAGGACAGCCTGGCCTAGCCCTGGCTCTGGGCCACCAGGTACAATGTTGGCCCCTGTGTTTGCTCAGGCCTTAGTGTGAGTCAGAAGGAGTCGTCTGGCCAGGCGAGGAATCGTGAGATGACTGTTGCTTACGAAGAACTTTGTTCCCTTCCTTGTCAGCCTATCCAGAGAATGTGGAGCTTGGCAGGCATGACCCCTGCCACTGGGTTTTACTAATGGTTGCTGCTGCTGTCTCTCTCCCCCATCTCCCCCCTGGGAGAGGCCACGCTGGACAAGGGGGTTTTGGGATCCGACACCTGCATTCTGAGTCTGCCGCGTCCACTTACTGAGCAACAGGCCAGTGAGTAAGCCTCAGGCCCTCTGAGCCTCTGCGTCCTGCCCAGGAAGATTGGGGTACTAATACCAACACGGAATAGGGCCCTGAGATAAGAAATGTGTAAGTCATGGGTGAAAATCTCACCAGCACTGGATTTGCCCCTTAGTGGATCTCCTAACCAGTGAGGGCGATGAGCCATCCCAGTTCACTCAGGACAGGGGAGTTTCCTGGCAGGCTGGACCAGGACAGTCCTGGGCAAACTGGGGACGGTGGGCCACCTTATTTTTTCAGCCCCAAATGTTCACATTCTTTAAGCCAGCAGCTTCATTTAAAAACAAATACAAAAGCCAAACGAACATAGTATGGGAGACAAGCAGCCTTGTTCTTTATCCTGATGTGGCCCGGAACCAGCCGCCTCATCCTTTCTCCAGCCTTCATAGGTGCTGGCCAGGGGGGCCTGGGAGTACTTTGCTCCGGCAGGGCCATTCCATGGGGGAGAGCATGACCCCCCCCTCCTGCTGTGGCTCACACTCCCCAGCCCCAACATGGGCCCCCTGGGGGAGCGGGGAGTTCTCACATTTCCCTATCCTTGAGGAAACTAGGGCTCACACAGGTCAAGAAGCTGCCCTCTGCTGAAAAGAGGAGAGCTTCCCGCAGCCCAAGGGGTCTCCAGAAAGAAGGTGGATCACCTCATTCCATCTTTGCTTTGAGGACGGGCAAAACTTCCTCTGAGGTTTTGAGGAGGCCCTGTGTGTTGGGCCTGGCCACCCTCTCTGCCCTAACCCCTCGCTTCCACAATCCAGGCTCTCGTGACCAAAGCCCACGGTGTCCTCTAGGCCCAGAGTCCCTTTCCGTCCCCTGTTCATCCTTGGACCTCAGCCCAGGGTCCAGGTCATTGAGGACCCCCTCCCCTGACCAGCTGACTAGGCCCGCATCCCTACTGGATGCTCAAAGGGCAGGTGCCAGGATCACCTGCCACGGAGCAGATCTGTGCTGAATGAATGGAGCAGAGAAACCCCACATTTAACCCCTCTCCTCCCATGCCTTTTCCCACGGAGCAGGCAGGCCGTTCTCTCTCAACCGTTAACTGCCAGCCATTCCCCCGACCCCCGCTGGTAGCATGGCTGAGGCCGCAGCCCCGTAAGACCCCTTCTGCCTTGATCCCCTCCCATCCTTGGCGAGGAAATATTTCTGTTTTATGACTAACTCTGCTCCTCATTTCTCTCGCGTTATCTTAATGAATTAACCGGGTCCCCATCGCTCCCCCGGCCCCCCGCAGTTTACGAGCTGTACAGCAGTATCTGCGATCTTAGTCAACCCCACGCGGTTGTTGTGCTGGTTCCTATTACAGTAATTGGCATAAACTTTATTCTTTTGCAGAGAGATTTTTTGGCCCGCTGAGACTGCATAACCATCTGCCATAAATTGAGACTAGTACGGCTTATTTTGGTGAATGCAAAATTGGATCCCATTCTTTACTCTGTGGCTTGATTCAACTTCCAGATGGTTAATCCACATGAAGTAATAGGAATGCGCCACATCTCTGCTTAGCTGAAGATGGAGACGTAATATTTATTTGCTGATGTGGAGGCCTCCGAACGCTGCCCTGTCGGGATGTCAGCATATAACACAGCAGCACAAAATGTCAGCCCGCTTCATAGGAGCAACAGCCTTCCTCTGAGTTGCCATGGGGAACCCCCGGATGTCTTTTTTTTTTGGTCTGCCCTTGACCTAATCTCAAGAGGTTTTGTTCTCTCCTGGGCTGTTTCTTATCAGCTATGTCTGCCCATGTAGCCGGCTCCGCATCTGCTTTGACTTTAGTGCCTGTGACATTTTCATTAATACTTCTTCAAGGTTGAGCCTTTCCTTCAAATATCCTGCAGCTTACAGAAGCCGGAGCTCAGCTGTGCCCAGCTAGGGGCCGCCGGGAAATTTGGCTCAGCGGTATCGACAAGCTCAGTTGTCTCCACCCAGTTGGGCTAATCAATCCATTTTCGGTTTTGCTTCTCCCCGCACTAGCCTGCCACGCTGGGAATGCTCTGAAGGAGATCTAGGTCAGCAGATTCTGGGTGCTTAGACCCCAAGGGCACTTTTAGGAGTCTTGACTGCTCCCTCTGCCTGGATTACCCACGCCCCTACCCCCGGCCAGCCGAACTTGCCCTTGTAAACTCCCCACCTACTCTACCTCTGGACTTCAGAGGTGGGCCATGTTACCCTGCCTACCCAAGGGAACACTGGGCCTCAGGGCTTCCTGTCGGCTCCCATGGGATCCCGTAGGGCACCCACGTTTGAATCACTTGGGGAGTTTTAAAAATGCATACTCCTGGGTCATGGGAGACCAACCGTCCCAATTTGCTCAGAACTGTCCTGGTTTTAGAACTAGAGGCCTGCGCCCTGGAGAACCCCTAAGGTCTGGGCAAATGGGACAGTTGCTCATCCTACTTGGGTCCTACTCCAGACCTGCAGAGGGAAAAGCCCTGAGGGCTCAGGGCTAGGGTTCTGCATTTTGATCGGTTTCCAGCAGAGATGCTGGTGCACACTTGAACTTGGGAAGCGTAGCAGGAAGCCACAAGTGCCCGCAGAGCCTATGCTCTCTCACTCATGTGCCTGGCACAGATTGGATGTATAGGACATTTGGCATGAATTTAAGCACCAAATGCCATCATCGCTTACTTATGTAGAGTATTTTTTTCCCCGCTGACTGTGAAACCCTCAAGAGAAGAAAAAGGCTCTGCCCCGTTCACTTTTGAATTCTTAGTTCCAGGCTCTGTGCCTGGCCTGCAGTCGACACTCCAAACAGACTGGAGGAATAATTAGATACAAGCAAATAGTCATGGTAGGGAAAGTGACCCAGACCTGTTTCCCACGTACTTCTCCAAAGTTCTGGGATGGACTCGATTAGAAATTAGATCAAGGAAATTCAAGTTAGGGCAGGAATTAGATCTAGGATATTTTTTAAGGAACAAAAACCTTGGAAGTCCCAAGATGGAACACACAAGAAATTAGATCTAAGAAATTCTAAAATGGAATGGACGGGAACTGTGAATGTTCTAAGACGGAACCGTTGTTTCTCCTTAATCGTCCCGGGAGCTTCTGTAGCCAGAAAGAACAAGAGGCCGGATGCCTTGTTCCTGATTATCACAGCTCCACATCCCTTAGGTACCTTCAAATGTTGAAAGTCTGCAGCTTCCCAAATAATCACAGCTGTGGACTCAAGTGTGAGGTTTCCAGGCTGGGTCGGGGGGAGCCAGGGAGCCCGGAAAACAAGCTGGGCCAAGGGTGAAGGAGTGGGAACCTGTGCCTGGCCCCAGCAGGATCTCAGCACCAGGATCCTTCACTTCTCAACAGGCAGAGCTCAGCCAGGTGACCCCCCCACCCAGTCACCTGAGCGCAACCCCCAGCTTTATTCTAAGCTGTCAGGTCTCGACACCTCATCTGTATGATAAAGATGGAAAGACTCTCCTCTGGATTTTGGTGCAAACATAAAGGATTATTTGCATGGGTTTGCATTGCATGTCTGAAAACACTGCCCTTGGCTCAGGGTTCTGGTCCCACACCCTCACGATCATCAAGTTGGCAAGAGGGAACGGATGTGAAGAATAGAGGCAGCGACTGCAAAAGGAGCCAGGGGCTCACCTTAAGGGATTGAAACCACCGGTTTCACTGGGTTTCGTGGCCGTCAGCACGGTTGTTCAAGAGTATCATCTGAGACCCCAGTGGTAGGCTGTGGAAGGAAGCAGAGGACCTATCTCAGTGCCCCAACTCTGTGCCTGGGTCAAGTGTGCCTCTCACTCCCTACTCGAGATCATGTAGGCTTCACCTTCAAAATACTTCCAGAATCTGACCGTTCTGACCATGTCCATCCACCACATGGTCAATGATCCTGATCCAGTCTCGCCACCATCCTTTCTTCCCAGGTAGTAGCTCACTTTGTAACTGGCCCCTTCCCCTCCCATGGAGGAGCCAGAGGGTTTCATTTAAGTACCAGACAGGTCACATCCCTCCTCTGCTCAAAGCCCTTCCATGTAACTCAGAAAGTATAGGTCTCCTTTACTGTGACCCCCTCTCTGTGACCGCCCTCTCTTGGGCCTCCTGTCCCTCATTCCCCTCCAGCCACACTGGCCTGCTGGCTGCTTCTCCAAAACTCCGGGAAGCTCGCCTCAGGGACTTTGCACTGGTTCTTCCTGCTGTCCGGAACACCCTTTCACCAGAGCCCCTCACAGCTTCCTCCCTTGTCTCACCTGGATGCTCCAGTGTTCCCTCTTCAAGGGGGCCTTCCCAGGCCACCTCATATAAAACCAGGCCCTCCCCCATCTGTCATAGGTCCTAATCCTTCATGGCACTTATCACTACCTGCACGGCGCATACATGCCTACGTGTTTGTGTGCACGTGCGTGTGTACAGCAGGTCTCTCCCAGATGGACTGGAAGTTCAACGAGAGCCAATTTTTCCCAGTCCTCTGTTCCCAGAGCTAGGTGTGGTCTCTTCTAGGTGCTCAGGAAGCATGGGCAAAGGAGCAGCTCTGATGTTTCTCCCATGTTAGACCAGGCTGGCGACTCTCGGCGAGATCACAGTATAACCGAACAGGGCTGTCCAAATGTAATGATGGCCATTAGCATCTCTCTACCCCAGAGCGGTGATTCTGGAGCATTCTGTGTAATTGGAGCACAATTAAGCATATGGCCGTGTTTCCACCAGGCCGTACATCTGATTCTGAGCTTCCTCGACGTGGGCTCTGGTTTCTTTCTTTTTACCCTGTAACAACAAACCTGGATCCACCATCGGGCAGGCCCCGTGGTCTGGATCACAGGGGAATACTGGGGAATGAGATTCATACTAACAGGATTTAATCTTGAGACATTGGGCTATATATCCAGTGGCGATTTCCTGGATTTTGCAGCCAACATAAATAACAGCGAGAGGATTCCCGCTGTGTGACGTGAGATGCGTCCTGCTAGTCTGGGGCAGGAAGCTGCCCAGCCTGGCTGTTATTGATGGAGCAGGCAGGGCCTCCCGACGGAATCAGTGGAGCTGTACACACCCCCTCCTCCCAGTGCCAGACCCCCTCGCTTGCCTTGCTTAATGCTCCAGAAGTGCCGGGCACTGTGGAAAGCATTGTCAGGATTGGAGGAGTTTAGAGACTGGTGGCTGAGATGAGAATTAAGAAACACATTGGCACCCTATTCAGCCAAGCAGTGAAATCCCTTTTCTGTACATACAAGTCTATGATCCCCGTCTTTCCGACTGGACTATGACCTTCTGGGGCGGGGTGGGGGGTAAGCTCTGCTTTTCAGGTGTCCAGACTGTGGGAAGCTGGAAGTCACCTGTGGCACCTGATGCGTCTCCATCCATGGGGAAGTGGACAGATAAAATAGGGGATGGTCATGCAGTAGAATATTACACAGTAGTTGAAAGGAGGGAGCTATTCCTACACTTCCCAGCCAGATGAATCTTGGAAATTAATACTGATGGAGAAAAGAAAATTGCAAACAACCCACAGAAGATTATATCTCTTATGTTCACTTAAAAACCACCTACCCATTATTATTTGTTGTTCTTGAGTACATAAATATGTACATAAAGGGCAGCAGGTATCCTGGAAGGAGGAAGCTACATTACAAATATGGTGGCCTATGTCCATGACAGCAGGGAGGGGAACAGCTTGGTGGGGAAGGTCTGGCCAGCCTGTTGATAATACTAAGCTCTCCTGGATAAGTGTCCTGAGGGAATCTGTTCATTCCTGTGCACCTGCCAATCAAAAACAAGTCAGTCGAGCCCCATGTTGGCTATAGAGATCACTTAAAAAATATATCCCAAAAGAAGTATGTCAGACTCCCAGTGTCTCCCAGACTATGGTCCTGGGTTCCCTGAGCCTCAAACTGCCTCTTCTGTGGGTTTTCATTATATACCTGTTCAATTCATAGAACTGCTGCATTCATAAAACCAGTATACTAAAAGAGATTGCTTGGCAAAAAAAATATATTATTTATGGAATCCTGCAGATAAAAATCCACCTTCTAATGCCTCCTTTCTCCTCCTGGTGACAGCTGTTGACTACTTGTAGCATGGAACACTGCCATGTCTGCTTGTTCTTGCTGTTCTATCTGTTGCTTTTGCTGCTCTGTCTGCTTGTTCTTGCTGCAGGAGTCTGATCAGCTGTAGCACCCCATGCCTTGGAGGTCTTTTCTCTTCCCATGACTCAAGTTTTCCCTCGGTTCTTGTCCCCCCCCCCCTTCTCTTTATTCAACCCATGTGTCTTGAATAGCTTCTCTGTGCCATTTGCTCTATTGGGTGGGATTCAAATGTCAATGCAAGATCTTTCCTCCTTTCAAGATGGGTTCAAACTTAATACTTGCCCTTTCTTAGGCCAATCAACAAGCATAAGACAAAGTCAGGGGTGGGGAAACAGGGATGCCCACTGGGAGAAGTCCTCTGTTCTAAGCAGGAACTCTCATAAAGGCCACTGACACCCAGGCATGTATGCAGAGGAGGTTGGGCAGAAGGGAAGTGGAAACTGGGTTTATAAGAAGGCTGGAAAGGCCTGGAAGTCCACATTCCATTTTGGAGACAACGGATCTCTCCTCCCGTCTGCAGCCCTCAAGGACTAGTAATGTGAGTTTGGGGGAAGGAGGGCCCCAGCTGGGAGTCCACCCAGGTTGAGACAATTAGGAGGATAATTTGGGCTGAGTCATCTTGGCAGAGGCCAGGAGGAGAGTGTTGGGTGGGTGGGGTCCCCAATCAGCATAATTGCTCCAGACTTCTGCTTCTCTTTGACACAGCAGTAAAATAAGTTAATCCACTGCTTGAAAAGGGTTGAGTCTACTCATGCAACGTGGCATTAACAGCAAAATGTGCCCGAACTTGACGGTGACCTGGCAAGGACCCTGTCCTGGGACAAGAGCAGGGAACATAGAGGGGAGCAACAGGCATATTATACCCCTGCCCCGAGCCTCAATGCCCCAACCAGGAAAATGGGAAAAATGCTGTGTTTTGTCAATTCTAAGAAGTCCTTCCCTCCCCCACCCCTGCATTTTAATAGCTCTAAAACTGGGATGTGATTTACAACTGATAGTGTCCTAGATTTGGTGAAATTTGGTGCTAAGAAGAAAAGACTAAGAGAATCATTCCAGTTTGTGGCATGCTTACTCTGTACCAGGCACGGTTTCCTGGAACCTTACAGTTTAAACCTTACTGGTTTAATGCTCAACGAATACTGATTTCGTGTCCATTTTATAGATGGAAAAACTGAGGTTCCAAGGTGATGAATATGCGCTAGTTTCCAAAGCCCGGGAGTAACAGTTACAAAATCCCATGTAGCGGTCTTTTGATGCTTCCACGTGCACATGTAACTTGGAGCGAGAGCGCATGTGAAGTTTCAACTTGGTACCTGATTGCGTGGCAGGTGCTTGATTGTTTCTGCTGTTCCAAGCTGCCCTCTATTCGGAGCATAGCACCGCCAGCCATATGGAGGTCCGAGAAATGTTCGCTGCCTGCCAGACCAGATGGGTGAACAAACTTCCTGTAATGGATACCCTGGAATGTGTCCTGGCCCGGCCCACCCCGGAGGTCATGTGCACACAGGCCAGTGGCTGTGCTCTCCAGCCAGGTGAGTGAGCAGGCTGGCTGCAAACCCCAGAGGGTTAACACCCCCAGCCCCACCCCAGGAACAGACTTAGTCAGAGCAGGATGGGCATTGGGGGATACATACCCCAGCTCCCTTGTCCCTAGGGTGGAGCCCCCCAAGTATAATCTGCACAGCTTCCCAGATGGCCCCAGCAGAAAGGCATCCCTGTTGCCCACAGTGGTACCCCACTCCTGAACGCATCCTTTATTGGCTTTCCTCTCCCCTCACTTCCCCCTTCCTATTCCACTTCCCGTATCTCCTGCCAAACAAGGGGCTTGCTTCCAAATCCTTGCCTCGGGGTCTGCTCTGGAGGGAGCCCAGACCGAGTGTGTCTAGATGCCAGCCAGCATGGGCATGTCAAAGGAATCCAGCGATAATCCAGGAGACCCACAAAGGGGACTAGAGGGGCCAGGCCCTGAGATAACCATCAGCGAGATGCCGAGCTCACTGGGGTTTGAATCCCAGCTCTGCGGCTCCCCAGCTCTGTAACCTTGGACAGGTCACATGCCCTGTCTGAGCCTCACTGTTCTCATCTGTGCAGCGGGGGTGATAGTGGTCTCTGTGTCACAGGTTGCTGGAAGGATGCATCACAATAATGTGTGTAAAGTGGCTCACACGGAGCCGAGTACAGAATAACCCGCCACTGCAGTGGCTGGGTCTGCAGGTGGAGTCGAATACTGGCTTTGGAGACTTCCAACATCTGCGTTTCCACTTCCTTTTATCTGAAAAACTGCGGGAAGGGTGTGGGATACCCTCACCATGGAAGTATT
Source organism: Mellivora capensis (assembly GCA_004024625.1). Taxonomy (NCBI): domain Eukaryota; kingdom Metazoa; phylum Chordata; class Mammalia; order Carnivora; family Mustelidae; genus Mellivora; species Mellivora capensis. Next base: position 196,344 of record PISX010000364.1, on the reverse strand, counting down.
ATAAAGATTAAAAGATATTACACACAGGAAGCTGGGTGGGTCCCTGTGCAGCGGCCACACAGCAAATGTTAGCTGGAACCATTGGTGTTAGGAGCTAATCAAATTTATTTTGTTTCCCGGACACTTCCTATGTTCCTTTCACACTGATCATTTGGGTCCTACCACAGTGCCTTTGCACATGCTGTTTCTATTGCCTGGAATACTGTTCTCTCCTTTCTTTGTTTTGTTACCTACCCCGACCTTTAGCTCTTAGCCTGTATGGTACTCCATCAGCGAAACCTTCTGTGGCCCCACATTCTCTTGGCATCCTGTACCCTTCTTGTCTTCTGACTGTATAGCTTCATGGGTCAGGAAACATAAAGAAGAGAATGTAAATCCATGTCCCAGCAGAGCCAGCATTGTCTGCAGGCAGAATTACTTCTTCCACTTCCCTTAGAAAAAGGGTCTCTTCTTACCTGTGCGGATGACACTCTAGAACTACCCCCTGAACCTGGGGCCAGGGGATGCGCTGTGGTTTTGAGGTCGTTGCCTACCTCAATGTCATCATCACTGGGTCAGATTTCATTGCGTGTTAAGGAGCAGATGGCCACCCCAGGCGGCTCTGACACATTGCTCTGTTTGCTTGCCTGGCAGTGCGGCCCCAGTGGGAGTGGGTGCTTTTGTTCTCAAGACTCACATGCAAGCCGGGCTGCAGCCATGCGGGTATGTTCCAGGCCACTCCTGTCTGTTGTGGAGACTTCTCCAGCCAGTGCCCCTCCTGGTCTGCAATGGGAGACCTGAGACCAAGTCTTGGGGCAGGGGTCCAGGATTGGGGGACAGCGAGGGTGCAGGAATGATCAGCAAGGGGAAGAGGAGGATCCGGAGGCAAGAGCTCTGTCTTCAGCACTCAGGAGGGTGGCAGAAGTGGCTGGCGCAGGCCAGGGATGGCACACAGCTCCACACAGGGGCTTGAGGTCCCCCTCTTGAGTCAGCTGCCAGCCGTCCCAGCAGCACCGTGTGCCAATGGCTTCCTTCCCTGACCTCAATTGCCCCATCTCTAAAATGGGAATAATAGTACCAGTGGCCTGAGGGGATGTAATCGTAAAGAAACTTTAGAAAGAGCCGAGGTGCTGTCACCCTGACCCCACGGCAATGTCCCTCCTGCACTCTTGTCCTGTCCCTCCCACTCTTGCCCTGTGTGTGCACTTAGCTCCCCTGGCTGCAGGCAAGGGGCACATTCCACTGTTCCCAATCCTCTGTCCCATCCCACTTCCTGTGTTCTATGTGTTTCGCAGGGTTCGCAGTCTTAGGGTTGCTAGATAGTCCATGCCATGGTGTCTCAGGAATAACCACAGCGTGTGTGCACACACACATTCTCACACACACACTCGCACACACTCTTATATACACATATACACACACATACACATGCACACAGAGACACACACTCACACACATATACACACTCACACACTCTTTGCCACCTGTGAGGTGTTCCCCTTGTTCCTCGGTCCCCACCACGACAAAGCACCAGAGTGAACGTCTTCCTTTGGATATTTTGGGTTTTTAAAAAAATTCCTTTGAACTCTCTCCTGAGAATAAAATCCACAGTGGGAGATCTCTGAATCTTGTTCTGTCATTTTGCCATCCTTAGGGGGTTGAAGATGACATTCCTCGCGGGGCTGTCCAACAAAGGGACAGACTGTCTTGGGTGGCAGTGAGCCTCCTGTGCATGGTGGTGTGCAAGACCACGGGGGCTGCCATCCATTGATCTGACAACCATTCATTGGGCCTTATGGTGAGGACACAGGCAACATGGCCCCTGGCTTCCTGGAGCTCACGGTCCAGGGGAGGGGACAGAGGGGTAAAGGGCAATGACTCACAGTGGGTGCCATGCTGTGCTGGGAGGGGACACTCAAGGGCCATTTGCTCTCCTGCTTATGCCACAAGGAGCCCCCTTCCAGTAGCTACAGCTCTGCATGTCAGTACTCCCCATGCCTGGGTGCTGAGCCCGTGGGGCCTCATGTGCTTCCCGGCCCCTGAGCTCCATCCACCTGCAGTCCTCTCTTCATGGCTCCCACGTGAAGCAATGTGTTCTGGGGGCTTCCATGCTCTGTTCAGTCCCAACTCTAGATCAGAGGTTGCTTGAGGCTTCCCCTCTCTTGGTTAGTGGCTATTGAGAAGATGCTTGCAGGAAAGCAGCTTCTAGAGTCATTCCTTAAATGTTCGAGGCTCCCTGGGTGGCTTCTCTGGGTTGTTACGGGGAGTGGGCATAGCTCCTACCCTGCAGGGGTATTGTGAGCTGTTGGCCTTCGCAGTTGTCTGAAGGAAGTCTGGAGACCTGAGTCCTTTTGGGTGGCTGTGTGACCTCCTGCCAGTCACTTTACCCCTCTGTTTCCACTTCAGGGAAATGAGAGTGGTAATCCAGTGGAATCCAGTTACAGCCCAAGGCTGGGCTACTTTGCTTCTTCCCCTTCATGGCCCATGACTGAGGTTTTTAGAAATAGAATTCAGATTTTTCCTTTGGGGACCAGTCCCCTTCCCATCTCAGACTGTGGCTTTGGAGTGGGGCTGATCCTACTCCCTGACTCCAAGTGTGGGCCTTGATGTAGACCTGGTCAGTGAGATACCACTGTGACTGGCTGAGATGTGGGTCTATCCAAGCCAGCAAGTGTTAGCACTAGGACTTAGGCTGAAAGTACTATGACAGGCATTCTCTTTCTGGTGGGGTGTCTAAGTCACAAAGCCAAGCCTTGTGCTTCTGGGGGCAATCCTATTATCAAAGAGAGAAGGTCTACCTGGGAAGATACCAGAACAGACTAAGACATGAAGAGAGACTGGTTTCTTAATTGAGCACCTGGATGCAGCCATGCCTGAAGCTAATACCATCATGTAAGTCAATGCATTTCCAAGCCAGTTTGAGCTTGGCTTCTTTCACTTTCTTCTTAACTGTTCTGTTGACCCCAGTCACAGTCCCTTCCAACATAACCACTGCATGGGAACTGGAATTGTCTTTCCAAAGTACAAATTTGACCTTGTCACTACGGTTTAAACCCTCCCATGGCTCCCCAGTGCCTTCAGGATAAAGTCCAAATTCTTTAGCCTGGTGTTCAAGCCCTCCAGACCTGGGTCTTTCAACAGCAGCTTCCTTTCCTGCTCTGTCCCTCAAGGGCATTATATTCAAGTACAGGCTCATCAGTCCTTACAACTTTAGGCCCTGCCTCACACTGTTCCCTTAGCTTGAATGCTTGTCTCCATCGAACGTCCATTCTGTGTTCACTTCCAAGGCCATTCCCACTGGAGCTTGGTAGAGCTTTGCACACTGAAATTACTTGCTCATAGGAGCAGTGCGTTATAAACACAGATCCCTCAGCCACTGAGTTGGATTTTCTAGGCATGGGGTCAGGGGATCTCTGATTTTAATAAAAGCCCCTGCATATTTTCTACTCTCCTGCTGTTTAACTTCTCCCACTGATTCTCAGTTGCCTGGTCTGTAAAATAGGCATAACATCCCTGAAAAGATGATCTATTTATACAAAGCCTTAACATGACAAGGGGCACTGAGACGATGGTCTCTAATGGCTATGATGGTCTTGTAGGGTGACCAGCTTTCCCCATCTACCTTAGGCTAAGGGGTTTCCTTGAGTGTGAGGCTTTCAGTTTTAATGCTAAGAAGGTCTCAGGCAAATCAGGATGAATTGGGTACTTTATATCTCTTGTTCTTCCCCCTCCCCCTGAGCCGGATCAAAGATCTTGCTTACTGGCTTCCCTGGCCAGTAGGAATCACTAAATTGGGGGGCCCCAACAGAACAAAGGGGGCTGTAAACTCTGAACAAAGGCAAAAAACATTCGAAAATATTAAGAAGTGGTGTTTTCCTTCCAGGAGTCATATGGTCTACGTGTTGCCCTTCATTCCACTAAAAGGGTCACATTGTGACCCCCCACTCTACATTCCTGCCCTCTCAGCCTCACTCACTTGCATGGTGGGGTAGAGAAAACCACGTTGGCCTGAGTTTCCTGAGTTTTTGACGCTCCAAATTCTACCTCTGAATATTCCTTCCATTAGAGCCTTGAGGATTTTTTTTTCTTTCCCTGCGTTGAGTTCCTGGATTTATTTTGAGCCAAACAGCTCCTCACCCAAACTCTTCTGCCTCCTTTTAAAACCCAAGGCCACGTCCAACCTCGCAGGCCCAAACCACGCTTACATAACCTGCAGTGACACTAAGTGTTTGTGGGGCCAGCCGGAGCGGGGCCGGGGCCGCCCGCGCTGGAGCACAGGGGACATTCTGTCCTGCAAAGTGATGTTGTTTGGGGGGGGGGGGTGTTTGCACGCGTGCGCGTGCTTTTCCCCTCCCCAAATTCAAAAACAGCTCCTTTTGCTCAAGCTGTCAAGAAGAAGAAGAAGAAGAAGAAAAAGAAGAAGGAAAGAAGAGGAGGAGGAGGAAGGAGAAGAAGAAGAAGAAGAAAAACCATCTGCAGCAATTTCAGTGTTGGGCCCAGATCAAGAATTGCAAATGCTAAGAGAATATTTTCCAAAGTTGTGAGGCGAGTAGGAGTCGCCGAGTTACGGGAAATCATAGGCTGACCTTGTGTAAGTTCCAGGGGCTCTGTCTCCTGGCGTGTGCCTCAACGGGGGTGATGAGGTTTTTCTTTGATCATCGTCGCTCTCAGAATGATCTGGTCCCTTCCAGACCAGACCATGCGCCAGGCACTTCTATCTTCGTCCTCTTCTTATCCCATTCCACTTAGGAGAAAAATCAAGTTCCAAGAAGTTGAAGGGACTTGTTCAAGGTCAGTATATCAGTTATGGGAGAGTGGTGATAGGAATCTAGTTCTGCCTGACTCCCAAGTCCTGATTTTTACCAGCACGAGATGCAGATGTGAGCACCTACTGTGTGCAGACAGATATGGTTGGGTTCATCTTTCCTGTGGCTTTCTTGCTGGATATCCAGCTAAGACGTAATTTTCAAGCTTCTAACCCGTCTTCTGAGAGTGGCATTTGGTGCTTCCCGGGGTGGGGGGGAGTTATGTTCAGGAGGGTAACACCTGTGGCCACACTGTGTGCCTCACATGGATGAGGCTGTGATGAATGCCCCTATAACCTACTTCTTTGATGGAGAACCCTGAGGCCCGGGTTCAACCCCAAGGGGTCATTTAGCTCAGAATCTGCCTCTGTGGAACAGGCCAGAGAGAAGAAGAAACTGCCGGTTGTTGAACAGCTCCCATGTTCAGGGTGGACCTTGTTTGGTTTAATTCTTGCAACAAGGTCTGAAGCCAGGTGCCGCTGCATATACCCACTGTAGAAATGGCAAAACTGGTCTCAGAGAGGAAAAGGGATTGCCCAAGGTCACACAGCCAGGAAGCAGAGAAACCGGGGTGAGACCCAGATTCACCCATTCAGCTGGTGTGTCCCTGAGCACCTACTCTGCTAGATGGGGGCCCAGGCAATATGGAGGTGGAGGGGACACATTCCCTGACCTTAAGAAATCTAGCTGAAGAGATGGGTCAACTTTACAAGATGACAGTATTGGGATGGGGGTAACACCTGGGGCCAGGAGAGCTCAAAGGAGCCCCCTGGACAGTCAGGAGGGGCTTCTTAGAGGCTGTGATCATCTTTATTGAGACCCGTTGGTCTGGGAGGTCCATCATAGCAGAAGGTGAGTTTGTCCTTGTCACTGCTGTATTCCCCAGTGGGGTCCCTGGGACATTTCAGGTGCCCCAAATATGGGCCTTAGATCACTGAACGAATGGGAGAGGTCAAGGTCAGAGGCAGTGAGCGTCTCAGAAAGAATAACAGCCCCCAAAGATGTCCAAGTCCTAAGCCCTAGAACCTGTGAGTATGTTTCCTTGCAAGGCAAAAGGCACTTTGCCAATGTGATTAAAGTTAAGAATCTTGAGATGGGGGATTATCCTGGTTTATCTGGTGGCAGAAGCACCGTAATCAGGGAACCCTTCAAAGCAAAGCATCTCTCCTGAGGATTCAAAGGGAGAAGTGACTGTGGGAGGATGGCTGGAGAGATGCAGCGTTGCTGGCTTTGAAGATGGGAGAAGAAGGCCACGAGTCAGGCAAAGGGGCAGCCTTGAGAAGCTCCAAGTTCCAAGAAAACAGAATCTCCCCTACAGCCTGCAGCAAGAAACACCTTAATACCAGGCTAGGGAGACCCGGATCTCCAGAACTGTAAAGTAATAAATGTGTGTTGTTGGAAGCCATTAGGTTTGGAGTAATTTGTTACAGCAGCAACAGAAAGTGAAGACAGTGGTGGAGACTCGCTCCACCATGGGAACAACGTGTGTGCAAAGGGCCAGGGGTGAGCATAGACATACTGTGCCAATAGGAGCCTGAGGCTGGTATGCTTGCTGCTTTCCTTTCCCTTACTTGATTGCCAGCGACAAGGGCAGGTCCTTACCTGCACAGGTAGGCACCTGAAGGCTCCCCTAGGTGCTCCCTATGTGCACCCATAATGCACCCTCTCGAAAGTCGGCCAGGGCAGACCCACTGGCAGGTCGAACTTAAAGGATATCCCTCCTCTCTGGCCTGCCTTCTTTCTAGGGATTTTGTGAGAACAAGGTGCAATAGAACTCTTTGGAAAAAGGGAGAAGGATGGGCCAACCTAAGGACAACCTAAGGGATGTCACCTGCCTTCATGGAGCCCAAGGTTTGGTCCCCATTTTGCTTTCATGGCCGTCATACAATTTCTTGAACCAATGGGGTCTGCCTGAGCTTCCCCTAAGCCCTGTGAGGTCTGCAGGGTCAAGAGCAATAGACCTGATATGTGGAGGAGGACAGAGATGCTCAGAGAGGTTCCCTCACCTACCCAAGGGCGCTCAGCATGGAGGGCAGAGCTCAGCTGGTCTGTGTCCTTTGATGCTATTTCCTGTCCCCATGCTGCCTCTTGCCTGCAAGAGGAGTGATGAACATGTATGTTTTTATTGTTCCAAAATACATACAAAGTGATCATTTGGACCATTTTAAAATGAATGAGTCAGGGGCACCTGGGGGGCTCGGTGAGTTAAGCCACTGGCTCTAGATTTCGGCTCAGGTCACCATCTCAGGGTCCTGGGGTGGAGCCCTGAGCCGGGCTCCGTGCTCAGCCGGGAGCCTGCTTGAGGATTTGCTTTCACCCTCTTCCTCTGACCCTCCCTCTGCATTCTTCCAAATAAATCAATACACCTTTAAAATAAAATAAAGTGAGTGATTCGGTGGCATTGAGTACATTTACAGAGTGGTGCAACCATCGCTTCTAACTAGTTCCAGACCATTCTCACATGGAAAGGAAACCCTGTACCCCTTGTAACAGTCACTCCTCATACCCTCCCCCCAGCCCCGCTTCCCCCAGCTCCTGGGAACTCCTAGGCTACTTTCTGGGTGTGTAGATTTGCCTGTTCTAGACCATTTCACATAAATGGCGTCGCACGGCAGTGGTCCTATGACTGACTTCCTCCACGTAAGCAGGACGATGTCCGTAGTGCGTCTGTACTTTGTGCCTGTTTAAGGCGGGCTGATATGCTGTTGTTCGGATACACCACGTTTTGTTTATCCATTCCTCTGTTGCTGGACATGGGGCTGCTTCCGCCTCTTTGGCTGCTAGAAGCCCTCCTGCACCCGTTATGCCGGAACCCTGGCTTTCAGTTCTTTGGGGCCATATACGCGGAGTGGACCGGCTGGTCCGTGTTTAAAAAAAACTCTGTGTTTAAGTTGTGTCAGCACAGAATCTGGTGCCTCAGTGAAGGTCAGAGATGTTTGTGGACGTCCCCACCTGCTCGTTCGCTGCAGGCTGTGCACGGCTGCTGCTGGGGCTGGGGTGGCAGCGGCGGCCAAGGCAGCCAGACCCTCCCACCACACAGACCATCTGGGAATGTGATGTGTCCCCCGGGGGAGCACTGAGATACATCACATCGGAGCTTCCTCCAGGAAGTGACGCACAGGTGATCTGTGACGGGTGAGACGGCCGTTCACTGGGGAACAGGGATGGCGAGAGACTCTCAGGCGCGGGGGACAGTGCTGCAAAGTCACGTACGCTGGAGAAGCCTTTCGATGTCACCCAAACTCCCGTTTTAGAAAGAGGGAGAGACCAAGGCTATGGGAAGGGAAGGGACTGGCCCAAAACTTATCGTGGCTAAAGGCCAAATTAGGACCCATGTCCACATCAGCTACGGGTCCTAGCTTGAGACAGAGAGTGCTGGCCAGTTTTAAGAGAACAGGAGCTGTCCCATGAGTCCTCCTTGGGGACTGTGTGCGTATGTGTGGCAGGCTCGGTGCAGATCTGTCACCTGTATCGCAGACTTGATCCCTGGCCCTTGCTCGTGGGAAGGGCCTTTTATGAACCCCCCATCCTATCCCCTAACTCTGAGCTCCTGCTGGATCCCGGCTGATGTGGGCACAGAGTGAGCCCTCAGTGCATAAACATCGAGACTGTTTTCAGCTGCTCACGATGCACAGCGCCTGGTCCCATGAGAAAAGTCAGAAGCTAGGACCAGAGTGCGCCCAAGGTCTCAAGATAGAGTTTGATTCGAGAAAGATCCTTTGTGGTGGGGCGCCTGGGTAGCTCAGTGGGTTAAGCTTCCAACTTGCAGTTTGGGCTCAGGTCATGATCTCAGGGTCATGGGATCGAGCCCCATGTAGGCTCATTTTGTGGCTGGCAGGTTCCAGGCTCTTGCTAATGCACCCAGCAGAGTGGGGAGTTGGTGGCAACTTTTCATTTGAACATCTTCTTTTCTGGAGATGTCCCTTCTCTTTGAAGAGGTAAGCAGGGCATGGTTACCTCAATAAGCCGAGGCCCACACCCAGCCCGGGTAGGGGGCTGCCACAGCCCCTGCCTAACTGCGTGACTTTAGCTGGGTCACTTCACCTCTGAATCTTGGCAAAAGGGCAGCAGAGTGGTTTTGAGAAATAAAATAAAATAAAATAAAATAAAAAATGAGTAGCTGCTGTTTTTAATGGGGTGTCAAACTCCTTAAATGCGTCATTTTGTTGTGTTCTTAAGGACAACAGCTGCGCGAAGTTCAGGGAAACTGAGGCACAAGTGATTACTTTTTTTTTTATTGTGGTGAAATTCACATAACATAAAATTCACAATTTTAACCACTTTCTAGGGTCTCATTCCACAGTGTCTGTGGTACATTCCCAGTTAGGTACAGCCACTACCTCCGTATAGTTCCAAAATGTTTTTGTCATCCCCAAAAAAAGACCCTGAACCCATGAGCTCTAACTCGCCATCCCCCTCTCCTCCGTGCACCAGGCAACCACTAACCTTGTTTCTGTGTCCGTGGATCTGCCAATTCCCAGAAACGGAATCGTCACAATATGTGGCCTTTTCCGTCTGCCTTGTTCCCTTGGCATACCGTTTCCGAGGATCCGCCACGTCGTAGTGTAGATCAGTAGTTCACTGGGTTTTTTTTTCATTGCTGAATAATATTCTGTCATGGGAACGCACCACATTTTGTTTACGCATTCGTCCGTTGACGGACATTGGGTTTTTTCCACCTTTCTCGGCTGTTATGAACAGTGTTTCTATGTACATTCACGGCAAAGTTTTTGTTGGAACAAACATCTGTTTTTGATTTTCCTGGGTATATACCTAAGGGTGGAACTTCTGGGTCATCCGGCAATCCTACTTGAGGAACGGGAATCTGCTTTGAACCTCCCCTCAGTCACAGAGCCTGTGAACGTCTAGGTGGAGCTAGTGTTTCTGATTCAAGTCCAAGTTCTCCTCCGCCACGCGGTCCTCACGCTGAGGGGCGTGGAAGTGTCTGTGTGCTTTGGGCACTACACAGCCCTGAAGAACTGTCACTGTCACTTATCAGAAACTCGAGGGGAGCCAATGGGCTTCCTTCAGAGGAGGTGAGACCAGTCGGGAGGAGAGGTTCTGGGGAAGGTGCTCACGTGTGAACTTGAAGGAACAGGGTGTGTCTGGGGTCAAGTGGCTGTTGGATGTCCTCTCGGGTGACCAGTGGGGTAGAGCTCGGAGGTGGGAATGCATTCCATGTGTGTGACCATCAACGGGATGAAGAGGGTACAAAGGAAACAGTTTAGAAGATCCAAGACACCCAGGTCAAGTCTGGCCCCCTCACGTGGACCCATGCGTCCCTATGCCTCAGTTTTCCCATCCATAGAACGGGAGTCCGAGTCTCAATCTCCCGGAGCGCCGAGGACCGGCAGTCACGTGCGTAGGCGGGCTGGCACCTGTTAGGGACTCCGTGAATCACAGCTGTCATGATGGCTGTGGGATTATTTCCCCTTAGAGACTTCCGAGCCCAGGTCCAAGGCCCAAGTCTGCCCTGAGCTAATCTCGTTCCTAAAAAAAGCACAGGGCAGATTCCGTTGGAATGATCACCCTCACATTTGAAACAGGCTCCTCACAACATTTCTAAAGCGTTTTGCAGTGTGATCTCCCTTCACTGCTAATATCTTTAGGGATTTAAAAAAATATATATATATATATTTGCAACAAAGAAGCTTTTGTCTGCTGGCCTGGGCAGCCTGGCGGGGATTTTACTCGAAATCTGATCGGCAGATGCTGGCCACGAGTCCACTGTTTTGTGCTTCAACCACGGCCGCTGTGGCTGTGGCTGGGTTAAACTGGGCCTTTTGTTGGGGCAGGAATGGCAGCCAGCCATGTGACCCAGCAGGGCCTTCCCCTTGCCAGCAACCCTTTGGGGTGAGCAACCCCTCCCCCAAAGTCATCCAGCCTTGGGGATCTGTCACAGCAGCCCCAGGAGGGGCAAGAGCTCCATCCCTGCTTTCCAGATGAGGCTTTGGTGAGGGACTTGGCCAAGGTCACCCGACATGAGAGTGCCATAGCTGGGATGTGGGCTAGGATCTGAGCACAAGCCCTGCACTCCTCTGTGGAACCAGGCCTTGGGTTTTGGGTCCAATCATTCAGCAAATGTATGTTGAATACTTACGACACATAACTCCCATTCCAGGCACTGGGGATCTGTTAATGAGTTAGACAATGACAGTGGTTCGTTTGTTCATTCATTCATTCATTCATGCATGCCACTAACATTTATTGGGCTCCAGGAGCCAGGGAACCAAAAGAGGAACTGTCCAGCAGGAAATCGACTTTATCACTCACACACCACCCCCCATGCCGTGTTCCGCAGCCCCAGAGCTCAAGGGAGTAGCCATGTTCCTAGCTCTTTCCCTGTTGCTTTCCCAAGGCCAGGTACCACGCCTGGCACACAGTGGGCTGCTTCAAAAAGAAGCAACTTTAGGAATGTGTTTGCAAAATCACCATCCACAATAATGCAAAGGCAGAAATAACCCAAGTGTCCATCCGCATGTGAATGGACACATGAAATGTATATCTTCACTGTGCCGTGTCTTGCAGGAGCACGAGAAAGATCCAGAAACACGAGTAGGATCCCAGTGGGTTCTTTTAGCCCAGTGGGTTCTATGCTATAGAAATATTATTCTCAGGGGAGCCTGGGTGGTGCAGTCAAAGCCACCTGCTCTTGGTTTCAATTCAAGTTGTGATCTCAGGGTCGTGAGATCCAGCCCTGCATCGGGCTCTGCTCTCGGCCCCAAATCAGCTTTGAGGACTCTCTCTTACTCTCCCTCTGCCCCTCCCACTCATGCTCTCTCTCTCTCTAAAATAAATCTTTTTTTTTTTTAAAGATTTTTATTTATTTATGTGACAGAGAGAGCGAGAGAACACAAGCAGGCAGAGCAGCAGAGGGAGAGGAAGAAGCAAGCTCCACATTGACAGGGAGCCCGATGCGGGGCTCGATCCCAGGACCCTGGGATCATGACCTGAGCCGAAGGCAGTTGCCCAACCAACTGAGCCACCCAGGTGCCCCTAAAATAAATCTTTAAAAAGAAATATTATTCTCACCACCCAGACTCAGTCCTATCTTCTTCAGCCCAAAGTATCACACACAGATTTTTTTTTTAATTTTAAAATATTTGTCTCGTTTTCTTTGGGTATAAAGCTCAAAGGATTACAGTATTTTTTTTCTGGCATGGATTATAATTATAGTTATCATTGATAAACAGTTGATCAAAGTGACAGAAATAGATTATATCTTTTTATAAAATTATAAACTGTTGATTATAAGAATGCAATTATTATATAAGACATTTATCATCGTAATACAATTATAAAACAACCCTAGTTAATGAAATAATTATTATTAACTGTTCAGGGGAACATATCCCGTCATGAGGTGACTCACGATCCGACTTTTCCTCTGCTTTGAGTGGAAGACAAACCTAGATGTTGCTCACACCGAATTGGTCTGCACTTATCGCCTTTAAAAATTTTTTTTAAAAATTTATTTGACAGAGAGAGATCACAAGTAAGCAGAGAGGCAGGTAGAGAGACAGAAAGGGGGAAGCAGGCTCCCCGCTGAGCAGAGAGCCCGATGCTGGACTCGATCCCAGGACCCTGAGATCATGACCTGAGCCGAAGGCAGAGGCTTAACCCACTGAGCCACCCAGGCGCCCCTTCCTTTAAAAAAATTTTTTTTTGTTGTTGTTCGTTATTGGCTGAACCTGTGAGATGAATTTCAGATTACCTGTCATTGGAGGACTTTGTGATATTACCTGATAAAATGTATTTGAGCATCTAATTGACTCCCACCTGCCGAATCTGGACAATTCTCGTCCATGGGTTTGATCCAGCGTATCTTGGAAAAGTCCCTGCGAAACGTTCTAGTTGAGTTAAAGGAACCAGAGTGTACTGAGTCGAATAGCCTATCCCCGCAAAATTCAGGCCCACCCAGAGCTTGGAGATGTGACCTTATTGGGAGGGAGGGTCTTTCTTATTTGTGGGTGTCATCAAGTTACAATGTGTCCGCACTGGGTTAGGGCGGGCCCTCCATTCAGTATAACCCGGGTCCTTATAAGGAAAGGGAGATTTGAATTTAGAGACACACAGGAGGAAGCCACATGGGGATGCAGGCAGAGACTGGAGAGAAGTGTCCGCAAGTCTGGGAAGCCCAAGCCTGGCTGGAGGCCACAGAGGCTGGGAAAGGCAAGGAAGGACCCTTGCTCTCACCCCCACCACCACCCTAGAACCTTTGGGAGGGAGATGCAGGCTTCCAAGACCTTGATTTTGGACTTCTATCCTCCAGGATGGCGAGAGAGCATATTTCTGTGGTTTGGAGCTGCCCAGTTTGTGGGGCTTTGTTATGGGAACTCTAGGACGTTAATATGTGGGGTCACTACGCATCTCGTTTCAGCTGCTTAAATGTGAGTTTTCTCCAGCTGGCAACATGATGCAAGGATGAGCATTGAGACTCTTGGGGAAGAACAGCTTAAGTTAGGAGGAGGGAAAGAAGGGAAAGGATAGAGAAGAAAGGAAGGAGGGAGGGAAAGGATAGTTTATAAAATATGACAAGTCAGATCTCAAGAGGGTCAGCTCTCTGAGGGGTGGGACCTTGTCAGTCTTACTCAGTATTGTTTCTGCAGGGCCTAGAACAGAGCCATGCAAAGACAGGCTCACTGTTCTAGTTAAATGTTAAATGTTAAATGCATACTGATTAATCGAGTGAATGAATGAATTTCCCTGCCCTTATTCTTGAAGGGCTTCCTTTGGTCTGTGAGTCTTACCGGCCTGGCTCCTGTCACTGCCTCTTGTTTCTCTGGTCTGTCTCATTTCTTGAACTTCTGCTGGTGCTTCCTGCCTCAGGGCCTTTGTCTGTGCCATTCTGTCTGCCTGGGGAATCGTTTCTCTCCCTCTCTCTTTCTCTCCCCTAGTTAGCTCCCACCTGTTCTCCCTGGGCCCCAGTTCATTCAGAGTTTCTTACTGTCAGGCTGTCTTCTTCCCCTTCAGAGCCTTCAGGGCCCTGATCTCTTTGGAATCCTGTGCCGTTCCTGTCACTGTTGTATTCATACCCCATCTCCCTCTGGACTATGGGGCTCCTTGAAGGCTGTTTTATCTGTTTGAACTGTTTTAACTCGTCATCATAGTCCTGGTATGCAGCACACAGTAGGGGCTCACTTAGAGTCTGTTGAAGTGAACCGTCTTTTGCAGGAGTCCTAATCTTGTCTCCTCCCCTCTATGGCCTCAGTTTCCCTTAAATGCAGGGCCTACTACAACCCATTTTGCATGGTGCCTGGGAAGCCACACCATGTCTGGCTCTGGAGGGTGGTCTCAGTGTGTAGTTGGGGCTGTACCCGGCATTCTCAGGGAAAGAAGGCGTGGGCCTGGAAGGAGACATTCCCGTTTTTTTTTTTTTACTCAGATGATGGGTGTCATGAACGCAGTTTCTGGGTTGCCTGAAGCTAGGCAGGGCTGCCTTCCTGCCTCACTTCCAGCAACAATGAGTCCTTCCGGGGACCCCAGGCTGCTGCCCCCATCTTGCCTCCACTTGCCTCTCCTCTGCCTCTTCCTGCCTCCTCACCAGCCAGTGCATCCAGGACATGCACGCACGCGTGACCTTCCTTTATGCAAAGTAGAGAGGACCAGCCTTCCCAACCAGCCGTCCAAACAGAAAACTGGGAGCTCTCTGGGGGCTCTTCCTTGTTGGCCTTGTTGGCCTTGTTGGAATGTCCTTGCTTCTCCTGCTGTGCTCTGGTCAAGCGTCACCCCCTCCAGGAGGCCCACCCTGATTGCCTCTCCCCTCCAGGGTCTCCTCTTTGCTTCTGCAAATCTAGAGCTTCCCCCATCTAGGCATTCAACAATTGTTCCTGTGTTTCTCTCCCCAGTCAGGACCAGCGCCAGGTGCACAGTGGGGCTACTGAAATCTTTGTGGGATGAGAAAGAATGTGACTCCTCTCCAGTCCTGGGCTCTGCTGCCATGGGACCCTCATAGGGTGATGGGAGGCAGCAAAGAGGCTAGGCTCAGAGTTAGAAGTTTCTGGCCTCAGTCTTCTTGTCTGTACAATGGGTGCTGGGAGGATTTGATGAGATAAAGATCCACAAAGATAAAGATCCAGGATCCACGTGTCCTGCTCACCTTTTAATCTCCAGAGCTGCATATGGTGGTTGCTCAAACATTTGTTGAACGAACCCATGTTTATAAATCACTTAGCCTGCCATATAGCAAGTGCTCAATAAATTACGGTGCTTTTTTTTTTTTTTTGTTATTATAATTAATGAGAAACAGAAGCCCAGAGAGGCAGTGGCTTGCCCGAGCTCACACAGCATACTGGTGGCAGAGCTGGGACTTGAAATCTGGGTGAATCCAGGTCTGGGACTGTTAGACTCACCTGGATCTTGGTCACGGGTGGGCACCTACCTTGACATCTTGAGGGCATGGAGATGAGTGTGACACCACCCTGGGCCTCATGAGCTTGTGGTCTGGTTCTGGTGACCAACAGATAAACGTGAGCTTAGACCACAGGGGACGCTTGCTGAGTACTGAGCCTCGGCATGAAGGGGCCTGAGAGCAGAGGCCAGGGAGCACCTCACTCTCCCTGAGGTCTGGTCAGACTTCTGAGGACCCGTGACTCTGGAGGGCAGTGTTTTTCAAAATTACTTGATCTTGACCTAAAGTCAGAAACATACTTTACACAAACACACTAACAAAAACACATGTCAAACAAAAGTTTCACTAGATAATTCTTACTTGCATACTTACCAGGTAGTTGAAGGATTTGTTATTGTTTATTATAAATATATACAACATGCATTTACCATGTTAACTGTTTTCACATGTACGGTTCAGTGACATTAAGTATAATTCACATGTTGTGCAACCATCACCACGGGTCATTTCCAGAACTTTCCATCCCCAAATGGAAACTCTGGACCCATTGAATGACAACTCCTCACTGCCCCCTACCCCAGCCTCTGGTGCTCTCCATCCTACTATCTGTCTATGACTTTGTGTTTTCTAGTTACCTCATGTAGGTGGAACCCTACAATATTTGTTCTTTTCCATCTGGTTTAGTTCACTTAGCATGATGTTTTCGGGGTCCCCGCATATTGTACCATGTGTCAGAATTTCATTCCTTTTTCTGGCTGACGAATATTCCATGGTATGGAGACACCACACTCCCTAAATGGATTTTTCATCTATTAATTGGTCACAGCCTCCAGTTTGAAAAGCACTAAGGATGAATAGGAGTTTACCAGGCCCAGAGAGGCAAGTAACAATGAGCCCAGAGGAGGGCCCTGGAGCAGGAAAGACTGAACTGCCAGGGGCCTTGCTGGTTAGCAAAACCATTGGGCTTAACCTAACAGGTTTTAAAAATGTTGTTCTGCACCCCCAATATTGCCCCTTTCTCTGGACGCACCATGTCTTCATTCATTCATTCATTCATTCGGTAAATGTGGACTGTGTACCTCCATCATGCCAGCAAGCCAGAGGAACCCAGAGGCAGGGAGAATCTCTGCCTGCCTGGCACTCACTATTGAGTGGGGTGGACAGAGATTCATTAAAGGATCCCCCGAGCTAATAATGCTGGCTGGATGTCCTTAGTGATGAGTGTCACTCTACTCAGTCCCAGGGTGAGGAGAACTTCCTGAAGTCAGCTTTTCAGGTAGGACTGGCTGTGGAGGACTTCCCTAAGGATGTGGAAGCTGAGCTGAGTGATGGCTGAGCCTCACCTGGGGTGGGCATGGGAAGGAAAGAGCCCCCCCCCCCCAGCCACCACCTGCCAGCTGGATGCACCGTACCTGTGAAGTTCTGTGAAGGATGGAGAAAGGGCCTGGGAAGCGTGGCTGGGCAGAGACAGGGGTGGACATCACCAGGTCTCTAGGGCCCATCAGACTGTGGCAAGGAATTTAATCTTTATTCCCAAACACTGGGATCTGCATACATTTTCAGGATGTAGGTAGGGTGGGAGTGGGGAAGAGGGAAGGGTGTATGTGATCTGATTTGTTCCTGAGTGGGGTGGGGTGGGGAGGGTAGCAGAACCAGGGAAGGGAAGGAGCCAGGAGAGATTTTGACAGGACCTAGGGATGTGCGTGTGCGTGTGCATATGTATGCACCCCCCGGTGCGGGTCCAAGCTGCGTGAGCCCCTCCGGACCTCTCTTCCTCCACCAAAGGGGTAGGCATGACATCGGTGGCAGGAGGGGGTCCAGTGCTTGGAGGCGACCCCTCCCTCATGGCCCCACCTTTGGAGTGACATCAGGTCCCTGCTCCCCGGCCCCTTCCCTCCACTCCCTGTGATTTAAGAGGCATTTTCCTTTTGGGTGATATAGATTCCAAAACGCAGCATCCATCTCCTAGGCCTGGTGAAGCCAGCCTGTCTGAGTTATAGCAGATTGCTTTCTGCGTGCACAAGCGGGGCGGAGGGCACCGTTTTGCTCTCTCTGCTCCCTAGGCCTGGAACATTTGAGCAAACATTCCTGGCTGCTTTGGAAGTTACCAAACCCAAATGAGCTCATCCCAGCCAGAGGTGGGGGCAGCTGGCGAGGGGAGCCTGCCCAGAGCTCTCCAGGTGGCCTGGTGGCAAATGTCAGAGGCGGCAGGGCCTCAGCTGGGGGAGGGGGGGTGGGTGGGGGGAGCCAGGGGAAGGTGGGCCCCACACAGTTGGGGTCTGGTCCAGAGAACCTGGGCTGGGGACGCTGGCCTGCTGCGCCTCCTTGGAGCTGGCCGTGTGTTTGGCCTTGGCCTCTGGATACAAGCTGGGGGCCTTGAACAGCCCAGCCAGGGGCTGAGAGGGAGCAAAAGTGTGGTCCGGGCACCTCATCAATCCTCCCCAGGCCTGCCCCGTGGGAGCCAGGCCCGCCCTGCAGGAATAGCAGCCGGTGGCTGTTTATGGAGTGTTAACTATGTGCTAAGTATCTGTGCTGGGTCCCCCCCAAACGGAGGACCCAAGGGATGATTATTCTCCCCATTTGACAGATGAGGACACTGAGGCTCGGAGAGGTAAAGTGGCTGTGAGCGGCCACACTTGAGGCCGATCCCGCTTACCTCTGGACTGTCCTGGCCCTCCGCTTACTCACGGAACAGCTCGCCGAGGAAGAGCTGTTCATACTGTCACGGGCCAAATAGTGATAATTTGTGAACTTGTCCAAAGGTCTGACTCCAATCAGCACATTACTGACTGGGCCTGGGCTCTGTTGCCTCACTGGAGTGGGAAGGCCCTCAAAGCCCACCAGCCCCGGGGTTCACTCCGCAAGCCTCAGTGGCAGGGGTGGCGTGCTGGAGTCTGAGCCTTCCCTGGGGAGTTCTGTTCATTCCCCACCCCCCCAGCCCGGGGTCTTTTGGGCCACAGGGAAAGGCTCTTATTTTGAAGGAAATTTCCCCACACTCCTTCCCAAAGCAGTGTGCCCTCTTTTAAGTTCCCTTCTGTAAAGTGGGTACATGCATAACCTTGGGTACTGTTGCCTTAGGAGTTAAAAATAATCTAAGGAGCGGACTCAGCACAGAGGCTGCCGCAGGGAGTGCTCCGACCAGGAGAGTACGTCCCTCCTTTTGTGGGTTGCTAGCCCTCCCCGTTTCCTACCTCGGCTTCTACTTATCTCTTGGGGGGTTCAACATTGAGACACTCAATCAATATCATTTCATGGTATTCTCATGGAAACCCCCCTTTTAAAAGATTTGATTTATTTATTAGAGGAAGAAAGAGAGAGAGAGCGCGCGTGCACGTGTATGAGTGGGGGAGGGGCAGAGGGAGAAGCAGACTTCCCTCTGAGCAGGGAGCCACAGGCAGGGCTCTGGGGTTTGATCCCAGGACTCTGAAATCAGGACCAGAGTCAAAGGCAGTTGCTTAACCAACTGAGCTACCCAGGTGGCCCCCTCACAAACATCCTTTGGCATAGGTATGCTGGGACCTGCTTTTTCAGATGAGGAGACTGAGGCACAGAGAGAGGAATGGCCTCTCCAAGGTCACAGATCTCACATCTGGGGGAGGCTCTGAGCCCCCGCCAGCCCTGCGCCTTCCCTCTGCATGGGAAAGCTAAGGAAGTCCTAGCCAGCAGCCCCCTGTGGCTGTCACTGCTGCTCACCCACAGAGCCAGGCTGCAGACTCTAGGTCCTCGCAGGAATCCTCTCTGGGAGACAGGTCCTTGGCCCCAGGCGCTGCGGGGTCCAGGTCTGGGTGACCTTCCCCTTGCCTTGGCCCCCTCTCCCAACCCCACTGGACTCACCACCACGCTGCAGCCTCCCCCCAGCAGGGGAGGGTGGGGACGAGGGAACAACAGTCAAAGTCATTTGAAAGGCTTTGGCTAATGACCGGCTGGTCCAAAGTATTCGCATCATATATGCTTGTTTGGTTCTGTTTATGGAGCTGGTTTGCCAGCTAGATTTTCGGTGGTAATGAGCTCACCTCTCTGACGGCTGCAGGGAGAGAATGAAGTGGGGGGGGGGGTTGTATCATGCTAACTAGGTTTGTTGAATAATTATGAACCCCTCCCCCCCCGAAATTTCGCATTTTCTGACTCATTGTGTGCTGTGTGATGCTTCACGCGTGGTGCCTGTTATTTTGCTGAATGAGAACTTTTTCCGAGGGAGGCTGGACTGGGCAATGGAGTCGCCAGGCCTTCAGTTCCAGCCCATGGAGCTGGTTTGAGTTATTTTGGGACTGGGGCCTGGGTTCAGCTTAGAGAATGGAAAATAGAAGCTCAGAGCTGGATGCTGTCTGGAGAAGAGAAAACCTCGTAGATGGAGGGGTTGGCCGAACAGCCTGAGGATCCTATAGTCCAGAGTCTGAGACCAGGCCTGGCCGTGGACAAGCCGTGTGGGATCCAGCAAGTTTCCAAGGGTGATGGAAGCACCTGTCTCCCTCCTAGGATCTTTGTCAAGATTAAATGAAGTCAAGGGGAGTTTCTGTGCTCAGAAAAGAGGCATCTCTTTTTAATGTTACTATTCATACTTTCAAGCCATGGTCCCACTTCTGGTCCCCTGAGTCACAGCTGAGCATGTGGGTACTGGCTATGAGCTAGGCTCTTGAAAGAGGAGTGTGCCCCAGGGAAGGCCAGGTTTCGAGAACAGCTTGATGCTGGAAGCAGGTTACAAGCTGGGTCCCTGTGTGTTTGGGTCCCTGGGAAGCTGGACAGCTTTATGGTGGTAAGAGCTCCTTTCCTGTACAGGGAGCCCTCCCCAGCCAGGTGAGCTGCGAAGTGGCCCGGTCGTATTCAAGGGGAAATTCACTGGCTGTCTTATATTGAAATGCTGTGGTTAGACCCCAGATACCTCTGGGAATAAGGGGTGTGCAGAAAGGAGCAGAGAGCAGGGGGACCCCCGATCCAGGCTGGGAGTCTCCATGGACAGGGGAAGGAGAAGTTTTTCTGGCAAAGTCAGTTCCCTTTCCTCCCCTGGGGAGGCTCAGACCCAGGCCAAGCTGGACAGATTGTGGACTGGTGGGGGGCTGATCATAGGGTCAAGTCAGTCCTGGTGTGAGTCCAGCTCTGCCCCTTGATCTCTGGAAACTTGGGGCAACTCCTTTCACCTCTCTGTGCCTCAGTTTCCTCCTGTATAAAAGAGGAAAAACAATAGAACTTACATCACAGGGTAGCTATTCAATATAATATAGGATATAATAAATAATATGTTACATATGATATATATGATATTGTATGGGCTGGGTGCTTTCCCATACTTGCAGTCTCCCTGCCACCCTTGGAGACTGGTACTATTATAGAGCTGGAAACTGGAGCTCCAGTCCAGGTCTGGTCCACCGTCCTATGGTCAGGGGGTGGCGGAACTGGGCTTTGAACCTGGGACATCTTGGACCCATCCCTCGGTCTCCTCTAGCTGAGGGCCAGGTGGGCCAAGTTCAATTCAACAGGGAGCAGCATCTGTAGTCACTGAGGTGAAGGGACCCTTGTCTGGGAAAACCAGCGGGTATTGTCTTGCTCTGTGCTCCCTGCCTGGTTACAGACCCTAGGGTTATCCCCTTCCCCAGGCTCTGTTTCCAGGGAAACCAGTGAAGATGGCTTTTGGGTGCACCTTGAAAGGCAAAGAAAGCTGAGAGCCTCAGGACTCCAAGGATCTTTTAAAACCCACCTCTAACGAGGTCACTTGGCTTTCCTTGAAACCCTTTCCTAGCTCCCCCGAACCATGTCCAAACTCTCCCACCTGCCTGATGTACCTCCCAATTCAGGTCCTCCTGACCTTTTGGGCTTTAGATCTGCCCTTCCCACATCCAGCTCTAAACAAAGTCCTGCCCAAGCCTCCCCCATGCACTCTAACCTGATTTCTCTGCTTGGGAAGTCCCTTGACCCTGTTCTGGTTGTTAAACTCTTATTCTATCTTCAAAACCCACCTCTGAGAACCCCTTTCTCCCAGAGTAGTTATTTTACCCCTTACAGTGTGTAATGTAGTCTATAATACGAGGTGGTTTCTTGGATCTGGCTTGAGACACAGGACTGGAGCTTCCCCTTTTTCCCAAGTTCTCAGCCTGAGCCCAGTGGCACATGGTAGGCACTCAATGGACAGATGGAGGACCGGCCTCCGAAAATATCAGGCATCTTACATAGAGAGGGGGAGGAGATGTGATTGCTTCACAACCGGCAACCTGTGGCTACTTGAGGGTCTCATCCCTTGCAACCTCTAGCCAGGTCCTCTCCTCTGCCTTGGCCATAGCTGGGTCCTCCCAGATCTTTCAGCCTTGGGTCCTCCCTGGCCAGCTGCTGGGCCTGCACCCATTTACACCAGCACAGTGTGAAGTCGGGGAGGTTATGGTGACCACCTAACAGAAGCATCCTTTCTCTCAAAGACTAGTTGGTGAGACAAGGCTGGTTTACCAAATCAATCCAGTTTTTCTGGGATCTTTATTTTGCTCTCCTCCTCCCTGGATCCAAACACAGAAGAAACAATAATGATAATAATAGAGATAAGAGGGGCCACCTGCCATGCTCTGGGCCTCTCTTGAAGCATCATCTCCAATCCTTTCGCTCCAGTGGGGGGAAAACTGAGGCCAAGAGGAGGCAAGTATTTTGTCCCAGGTTGCACAGCTCAGAGGCGGTGAAGACAAGATTGGAATCTGGCTAGGTCATGCCACTGACTCAGGAGAGGTAGTCATTGCGTGGCTGCTCTACCCTTGGCATTAGAGGAAGCAGGTCCCATTGGCTGCATAGCAACTCGGGGATGCTGTGGTTCCTGTGAGTTCCTGGGCTCTAAAGGGCATGGGGGTTAAGGGAGAAAAGGCTGAGGCTGTAAGTGTGTGTATGTGTACGTGTGCTCTCTCCTGTCTGTGCGGGGAGGGGGACACACAGAGCCTAATCACACTCATCATAGCCACAATCACAGTAACAGTGAATAACAGCAGTACTGATGAAGGTAGCTACCATTTTTTGGCATTTGCCGTGTTCCCTGCCCTGTGCTACGGGGTTTACCGGAACGATCACATTTAGGGAGAGCAGGCAGTGGTGAAGAGCCAGGGCTCAGGGCCGGGTGGGTTGGTTTGGAATCTCTAGCTCTGCCACCACTGGACTCTGGGAAAGATACTTGGCCAGTGTGAGGCTTCATGTCATCGTCTATAAAACGGGTTCAGAGCCCAACCTCGTGGGGCTCCCATGAGAATGAAATGGGACCCCGGATGGAAAGCAGTTAGCACTGAGCCTTCCGTACCCGGGAGCGGGTGTTCAGTTGTGTGCATTATGGAAGTGTGTGTGGCAAGTGTGCCTGTCTTGGTGTTGGGGACGCGAGGGGCAAGGTGTGAGGGCTGTGTGTCTACTAGGTGAAGGGCGTTGAGTGTTGATTGTTCTGTGTTTTTGTTGAGCGGGGTGTTCACTGGTTGGGGGAGTCTCCCTTTTAAACTGGAGCTCCTAGGGTGGTTTGAATATGCCAGTCTCTCGGCCCCAGGAGGGCGAGTTCTGGCAGCCCTCTGGGGGCCCTTCCAGGCGGTCCCTTCACTTGTCACCATCTGGAAGCATCCCTCCGTAGCTCTGGGGCCCCAGTCCAGCTATCTCCTTTCTCCATCCGGGAGGCTGCTCTGTATGCCAGCACATGCCACCACTGGAGGACCAGGCCGAAGGAAGGAAGGGAAACAGGAATACAGAGGAAGGGCCTGGGGGTGGACCCTTTGGTGCTTGGTGCCAGCGGGCGGGGACTTTGAATTGTCTGAGCGCTAGGGGGCAATGTGTCTGTTCCAAAGAAGCTGCGGGCCCCCTTTGGCGGAGTGCACATCCCGGCACACGCAGGGGCGCCCATCCCATGGAGGCACACTCGCCAGCGTGTCCACGGGCACAGATGGATCCAGGTGGGTGCCCACTCTCACACTTGCAGAGAAAACAGACACACTCGAGCAGAGACTCGGGCATACAAGGTGTGAGGCAGCCGCACGCCTAGGGGCCAACACAGGCGCGCGCACAGAGAGAAATGGGGGGTGGGGGTCCGCAGCCCCTCCCCCAGGGACACTCAGCGAGATGCCCAGAAGCACATGGAGGCACGTCCACAAACACACACAGCTGCCCCGCCACCCCCACGCAGGCCAAGACACAAAGCGCAGGCCCACCGCCACACACCCGCACAACATTCTAGTGTGAAGGAAAGGTGACCCAGACACATCCTGAGCAGAAACCCAGCCAGGCCCCAACACACCCTCTTTTCAGACACTCACACACCTTGTAGACTGAACTCTTGGAAACAGCCCCAGAAAAATACTCCCACACCCCCCCTCCCCGGAGCACACAGAATTATTCCACAGGAAACCTGCCCAGGTGTTCAGGGGACCCCCACCCCCATATGAAGTCATGCCTTAGCCGAGAGCACACCCCAGCCAGGGTCTCCCCAGACTGCAGGTCTGTGGGCCATTCTTCCCACTGCCCGGGCCCACCCAGGCCTCCAGACAGGTCCCAACTTCCCCCATTCCCTCCAGACATACAGGAGACATAATGCTTCCCTCAGAGGGCTCCCGAGGCATCCCTCTCTCCCAGCACTGATGGCTCTGGGCAAGGCGTGCCACCAGCTAGCTGTCACGGGCTTTGCACAGGCTTTTGCCCATGCAGGGTCCTCCTCTGGTGACCATTCCCCCTGCTGGTCCCTTTCCTGACCAGGAGGCACAGGGTCTCCCTGTCTCTGGCCTGGGTGGGGGTTGGGGGCCCTACCCCCACCCACTGGAGGCCTACCCAGTACCTTTATTTCTTTGTGCCTAAATCAGCCAAGCCCCAGTCTTTTCCGGCTCTCACTTCCTTGTCACTTTGCTAAGTAATAATTTCCATGTCCGATTCCATTTCTTTCTAGTTCTGGAACCTCTAAGCTATCAGCAAGAGGATAGTTCACATGAAAACTAATTACACAAAATCAATATTTAATCACAGACCAACAACCTGATCCTGCAGAAAAATCCTTTTAAAACTCCACCACCCTGTACAAATACTTCTTCCCGATGCTTATTTATGGACTCCATTTTTGGTGGGGGTAATTTTCATTTCTAATTTCAAAAAGAAAAAAAAAATCTGTAGACATACACAACAGGAAGGTCCCAGGAAGGACCTTGGATCTGAGCTGGCTTCTGCTCTCTGAGTTTCAAAGTTGCAGGTTTTTATTGCTTGTTTTCATTTGTATTCTTTTGGGGAGGGGTGTTATTTTCTTCCCCAGTCCCTCAAGAGACCCTGCTTCCCGCCTCCTCTCCCCATAAGTGGAACCCATTTTCCTGGCATTTTGGCTCAGGAACACCCAGAGTCTGCTTTCCCAGCAGCGGCACGGGGGAGCAATGAATCCGTGTGCTCGCAACGTTGTAACTTTTCAACTCCTGCCCGCGACCGTGGAGTGCTTAATCTGAGGTTTTTAAATAAAAAGGGCTCAGGGGCTGGTTTTATTATAACGTTTATTTCATTTCAGATTTCACGCACAATTTAGCAAACGCTAGACAGACTTGGGTGATAAACACTTTCTTTTGTGGGGGGAAAAGGCATTTTTATACACCATGCTTAATTTTATTTAGATTTAATAGCGATATCGGGGCACTTCAAAGAAAGTTCTTTTTTTTTCACCTCCCCTTCTCCGACGAATGCTGGTTTGCTAGCAAAATCACCTCGTGCTATTTTATGGCAAGGGAAATTACAGGCCTTCTCCCCCTTCCTCCCTTACACGCACTTTAGGGAGGAAAATACACGCAGGCACACAGAATAAACATCTTCTCTACTCTCCATCCCCTCTAAACTCCCAACTTCTAATTGCAAGATAGATTTCAGCCTCAGTGGGGATCAGGAAGATCTAAACATTTTAACTAAGATTATTGGGATAAATATTTCATAAAGAGTAGGGCAGATATTAAATTACTCCTATTGATTTTAGTATCACAACCCAATTCCGTTCCTTGGCCTCTTCAGTTTAATTGATCTCTTAAGGAGGCCAACCTCGCGCCCGCAGAGGGCCGGGGCCTGGGCCCGGGTGTCCGGAGGAGGCTGCTCCCCGGGGCGGGTGCGCCCTCTGCGCACGGGCCTTCTCGAAGCTCCTAGCCGCCTCGCGGCTCTGGCTCTGCGTTCATTCGATGTGCACCCCTCACTCCCCCACAAGTAGCCGAGTGGTGACGGCTCCTCCGGGCGGAAGCCTGCGACTGAGAACCGGGAACCCCAGAGTGTGCGGGGTTGGAGAACAATTGTGCGCGCCCTAGTGAGGAGGCGTGAGCAGGCGCCCGGGCCTTTCGAGCGGAACCCTAACTTCGGGGTTCCCCGTTTGCTTCCACTTCCAGAAAAATCCGAGGGCCGGCTAACTTGGGTGCCACTAGTAGGCAGATAGCGGTGGAGAACCGTGGGTTCGCCCGGGGCTGAAGCGCAGTTGACTCTTTGCGACTTTCCGTGGCGAGTCCGAGAGCTTTGCTCGGCGACCCTATTGTCTAAGCGCCCCGCACCGCTTACCGCCCACCTCCCCGCCCCCTGCCCAACCCGCAGGTCTCTCTTCAGTTAGGGGTGGGGAGTTGGGAACTGTGTGAGTGGGAAGGGGGTGAACAAAGCCAAGATCCCGCCATTCTCCGTCTGCGCCCCCTCCAGCCCGATGCGCCGGGAGGCCAGGGCGCGCCCCCCAGCGCACTGGCGCCGGCCCCGAGGCAAAACCCGCGCGGGGGACCCGGGTGCTGGCGGAGTGCGGGTTCATGGCGGGGCCTCGGCAGCCAGCAGCGAGGACCACCTTAAGAGCGAGCCCCGCCCCGGGCCCGGAGCTCGGGCTGCGCTGATTGGTGCAAATGTAATGGCTGAAATTGATTGCTGAAATGCAAAACTTGTTGCTGCTTCTCCCGGCGCTGGGCGAGAGGCAGACACCGAGAGGGGAGCCGAGACCCTCGGAACGCCCCACGCAGAGCCCCCCCGCCAGCCAGCAGAGGGGTGCGCGGACCCCCCCAGGACTGCCCCCGCCCCCCCATTCCGGGCTCCTAGAGCGTAGCTGGAACGCCTCAACCCGCTCGCCTAGCCTGGCCCCCCAACCCGCGTACGCCCCCCTCCTCGGGTCCGAGGGGGAGTCGTGAAGCACCTCGGCTTGGAGGCAGGGAACCCGAGCTTCGGAGCGACCCAACCTCTCGACTCGCTGCCCGCCCGCGCCCGGAAGCGGGCGCGGAGACCCCGCGAACTCAGAGACCGAACAGACGAGGACCGAAGCGGCCGGCGGCGGACGTGGCCGCGAAGCGGCGCGCCGGGGTGCAGCGCACCCGCCGCGGAGCAAGGGAGCCGCGCCTTCCCTCAAACCTGGGCTCCAACCCCGGGCGCCTGCTGCCTCCCCAGCCCCGCTGCGCCCTCGGCTCAGGGCCCGCACCCGTGATGCCGAGCGGAGCCTCCAGCCTTCCGACCCGCTGAAGAAGCAGTAGCCGCTTGCTCGGGGCCGACGAAGACTGTGCGAGCGGATCGTGCTCGGCGGAGGCTCGGGCTGCGGAGCGCGGGGACTCCGGGGGGAGGGGGGAGGGACCGTTCTGTCCATGCCTGGGCGCCAGCCACGGCTTTGAAAGGTCTCCTTGCTCGGCCCCTTAGCAGCTCCGCCACGGACTCCGGGAAGCTTCGGGAGACGTCCTGGGGCTTCCCATCCGACCCGAACGGACTTAAGAAGGTGATCGCTCTGCTCTCCCTTCCTCCTTCCCGCCTCCTTCCCCCCACTTAACTTTTTGTCTCCACTCGCCCGCAGCTCCGTCCCCTCCGCGCAAACCCACCCGCGGCTGTGCCAACCGCCGGGGTATGGGTCCCCCAACACGGCTCCCCGAGGCCCCGCGGCGCCGCAAGATGTGAGAGGCCCGGGTCCGGCAGAGCCAGAGCTTCGGGAGAGGAGCTGATAGCCCCCAGCCCACAGGCCAGGCGAGGTGGCGGTGCGCACTGCGCCCCCGCGGTGCTGAGCGTCCCGGAGCGCCCAACCCAGGGCCGGAACGTTTAGCTGGCCGGAGGCGCGCGTTGGAGAGCAGGCTGTCATGCCCTATTGATCCCCCCGCCCCCTGCCAAGTATGTTTGGGCTGGACCAATTCGAGCCCCAGATCAACAGCAGGAACGCTGGCCAGGGCGAGAGGAACTTTAACGAGGCCGGACTAAGCATGAATGCCCACTTTAAGGCCCCGGCTTTCCACGCGGGGGGACCCCCTGGCCCAGTGGACCCTGCCATGAGCGCGCTGGGCGAGCCCCCGATCTTGAGCATGAACATGGAGCCTTACGGCTTCCACGCGCGTGGCCACTCGGAGTTGCACGCGGGGGGGCTGCAGGCGCAGCCGGTGCACGGATTCTTTGGAGGCCAGCAGCCGCACCACGGTCACCCGGGAGGCCACCACCCCCACCAACATCACCCCCACTTTGGGGGCAACTTCGGTGGCCCGGACCCAGGGGCCTCATGCCTGCATGGGGGTCGCCTACTTGGCTACGGCGGCGCCGCGGGCGGCCTGGGCAGCCAGCCGCCCTTCGCGGAGGGTTATGACCACATGGAGAGCCAGGGGCCGGAGAGCTTCGGCCCGCAGCGACCCGGGAACCTCCCGGACTTCCACAGTTCGGGCGCCTCGGGTCATGCGGTGCCTGCCCCATGCTTGCCGCTGGACCAGAGCCCTAACCGAGCCGCCTCCTTTCACGGCCTGCCCGCCTCCAGCGGCTCCGATTCCCACAGTCTGGAGCCTCGAAGGGTGGCGAACCAAGGTGCCGTCGACTCGCTGGAATACAATTACCCTGGCGAGGCGCCCTCGGGACATTTCGACTTGTTTTCGCCCTCCGATTCCGAGGGGCAGCTGCCTCATTATGCGGCGGGGCGCCAGGTTCCCGGGAGCTCTTTCCCGGGTGCCTCGGCCATGCCCAGAGCTGCAGGCATGGTGGGTTTATCCAAAATGCACGCCCAGCAACAGCAGCAACAGCAGCAACAGCAGCAGCAGCAGCAACAGCAGCAGCAGCAGCAACAGCAGCAACAGCAGCACGGCGTGTTCTTCGAGAGGTTCGGCGGGGCCCGCAAGATGCCCGTGGGGCTGGAGCCAGGAGTAGGCTCCAGGCACCCGTTGATGCAGCCTCCCCAGCAGGCCCCGCCGCCCCCTCCGCAGCAGCCCCCGCAGCCGCCGCAGCAACCCCAGCCTCAGCCGCCGCCGCCGCCGCCGCCGCCACCCGGGCTTCTGGTCCGACAAAATTCGTGCCCGCCTGCGCTCCCGCGGCCCCAGCAGGGCGAGGCGGGCACGCCCAGCGGCGGCCTGCAGGACGGGGGCCCCATGCTGCCCAGCACGCACGCACAGTTCGAGTACCCCATCCATCGGCTGGAGAACCGGAACATGCACCCGTATTCGGAGCCCGTGTTCAACATGCAGCACCCCCCTCCCCAGCAGGCGCCCAACCAGCGGCTGCAGCATTTTGACGCGCCCCCCTACATGAATGTGGCCAAGAGGCCGCGCTTTGACTTCCCGGGCAGCGCCGGAGTGGACCGCTGCGCTTCGTGGAACGGCAACATGCACAACGGCTCGCTGGACAACCACCTCTCGCCCTCCGCCTATTCGGGCCTACCCGGCGAGTTCACGCCGCCGGTGCCCGACAGCTTCCCCTC
This sequence comes from Mellivora capensis, assembly GCA_004024625.1. Taxonomy (NCBI): domain Eukaryota; kingdom Metazoa; phylum Chordata; class Mammalia; order Carnivora; family Mustelidae; genus Mellivora; species Mellivora capensis. Next base: position 167,603 of record PISX010000364.1, on the reverse strand, counting down.
AGGGCCACCCCTGCAGCATCCTGCCCCGGACCACCAGTCCCTGCAGCAGCAGCAGCAGCAGCAACAACAGCAGCAGCAGCAGCAGCAGCGCCAAAACGCGGCCCTCATGATTAAGCAGATGGCGTCGCGGAATCAGCAGCAGCGGCTGCGCCAGCCCAACCTGGCCCAGCTAGGCCACCCCGGGGACGTGGGCCAGGGCGGCCTGGTACACAGCGGCCCGGTGGGCGGCTTGGGCCAGCCGAACTTTGAGCGCGAAAGCGCGGGCGCGGGCGCGGGGCGCCTGGGCACTTTCGAGCAGCAGGCGCCTCACTTGGCTCAGGAGAGCGCGTGGTTCCCAGGGCCGCACCCGCCGCCGGGGGACCTGCTGTCCCGCAGGATGGGTGGCTCAGGCCTGCCGGCTGACTGCGGCCCGCACGACCCGGGCCTGGCGCCTCCCCCTCCCCCCGGTGGTTCGGGAGTGCTGTTCCGCGGCCCTCTGCAGGAGCCGCTGAGGATGCCCGGAGAGGGCCACGTGCCCGCGCTGCCCTCCCCCGGCCTGCAGTTCGGCGGCAGCCTGGCGGGTCTGGGCCAACTGCAGTCGCCAGGGGCTGGGGTGGGGCTGCCCAGCGCTCCCTCCGAGCGCCGACCCCCGCCGCCGGATTTCACCGCGCCGGCGCTCGGGGGCCAGCCTGGCTTCCCGTTCAGCGCGGCGAACCGGCAGGCCACGCAGCACAGCGGCCCAGGCGTGAACTCGCCGCCAAGCGCGGGCGGGGGCGGCGGCAGCACCGGCGGCGGCGGCGGAGCTGGCGCCTACCCGCCGCAGCCTGATTTCCAGTCCAGCCAGCGAACCTCGGCCAGTAAGCTGGGCGCGCTGTCGCTGGGCTCCTTCAACAAGCCCAGCTCCAAGGACAACCTGTTCGGCCAGAGCTGCCTGGCTGCACTCTCCACCGCCTGCCAGAACATGATCGCCAGCCTCGGGGCCCCCAACCTCAACGTGACCTTCAACAAGAAAAACCCGCCCGAGGGCAAGAGGAAACTGAGCCAGAACGAGACCGACAGTGCGGCTGTGGCCGGCAACCCGGGCTCGGATTACTTCCCAGGAGGGACTGCCCCTGGGGCCCCAGGGCCTGGAGGCCCGTCGGGGACTAATAACAGCGGCTCCAAAGCCCCAGGGCCGCCCAATCCACCTGCCCAGGGGGACGGCACCAGTCTCTCCCCAAACTACACCCTGGAGTCCACGTCTGGGAACGACGGCAAGCCGGTCCCCGGGGGCGGCGGCCGGGGACGGGGTCGAAGAAAAAGGGACAGTGGTCACGTGAGCCCTGGGACCTTCTTCGACAAGTACTCGGCAGCGCCAGACAGTGGGGGCGCGCCTGGGGTAAGCCCAGGGCAGCAGCAGGCACCAGGCGCAGCCGTCGGGGGAAGCTCCACGAGCGAGGCTCGCGGGGCTCCTACGCCTCACGAGAAAGCGCTCACGTCACCGTCGTGGGGGAAGGGGGCCGAGTTGCTCCTGGGGGACCAGCAGGACCTCATGGCTTCCCTGGACGGCGGGGCCAAGTCGGACGGTAGTTCGCCGCACGTGGGTGAGTTTGCCTCGGACGAGGTGAGCACCAGCTATGCCAACGAGGACGAGGTGTCATCCAGTTCCGACAACCCCCCAGCCCTGGCCAAAGCGAGTAGAAGCCCCCTGGTGACAGGCTCGCCCAAACTCCCTCCGCGCGGGGTGGGCGCTGGGGAGCACGGACCGAAGGCGCCCCCGCCCCCCCTCGGCCTGGGCATCATGTCTACCTCTACCTCCACCCCTGACAGCTACGGCGGCGGGGGAACCGGCCACCCTGGCACGCCGGGCCTGGAGCAAGTCCGGACCCCGACGAGCAGCAGCGGCGCACCACCCCCGGATGAGATCCACCCGCTAGAGATCCTCCAGGCGCAGATCCAGCTGCAGAGGCAGCAGTTCAGCATCTCTGAGGACCAGCCCCTGGGGCTCAAGGGTGGCAAGAAGGGTGAGTGCACCGTTGGGTCCTCCGGCACGCAGAATGGTGACAGTGAGCTGGGCAGCTGCTGCTCTGAGGCGGTCAAGAGCGCCATGAGCACCATCGACCTGGACTCCCTAATGGCAGAGCACAGCGCCACCTGGTACATGCCTGCCGACAAGGCCTTGGTGGACGGCGCGGACGACGACAAGACGCTGGCGCCTTGGGAGAAGGCCAAACCCCAGAACCCCAACAGCAAAGAAGGTATATGTCCTTGTTCCCATCTCATCTCCCCCCCGGAGGCCTCCCCCCCACTGCAGGCCTTAGCCTAGCCTTGAGTGGGCCATTGGGGGGGATGATCCCTTGGGGTTAGGAGGGGCCCCAGACCCTCTTAATGCCCAGCTCAGAGCTGGATACCGTCCCTTTGGTTATAGCAAGGGCTCTGCGGGCAGATCCCCCCACTTCCACCCCCACCCTTCCCCTCCAGGCACTGCTATCCGGTGGATTCTAGTTCTACACCCAGGTCTAGTTCTACACGGAGGTCGGAACTTTGATGGCAGCCCTGTGGGGATTATTTCAGGGTCCCTTTACCAAGTTTCAGCTGAGTTGCTGGGTGCTCAGAGGACAAGGTCAGCCCCTTGCCTTTCACACCAAGACCGCTCCTCACCCTTAACACTCGGGCTGGTTCTACTTTGTGGGAGTTGTGTGCCTGCCCCCCCCCCCCCCCCCCCTTTCCTGGCAGGACACCTGGGAAGTTGTGTTAATAACCTTCCCACCTTATCCTAGGCAGCCAACCTCCAGCTTGAGTTTCCTTCCATGTGCCAGCATCTTTAGAAAAAAAAAAAAAAGTTACCAGGCGCTGGTGTCTGCAGCATCACTCCAAGGCAATGCCTAATTTGACATTTGTTTCTAATGAATAGCTGTTTTGTCTCTTCTTAACTATAAAGGTTTCATTGGAAACCTGGAGACCTGGCTGGTTGTAGGAGGCAGGCAGGCTTTTCCTGGTTGCATCTCCTTGACATTTGGGTTGGGGGGTTGCTGGGGCTGGGGTGGGGTCTCCGCTTGGCGGAGACCGGATGACTCAGCTGGGGCATCCTCTGTGTACGGGGTTATGGATACATAGTCTTAAGACACAAAGGACCCGCGTTTGTCAATATCTCGCCTGGCTTTGGTGACAGATGTCTGGTCCCAGCTCTTGTTTGCATTCTAAGCACTCCCTCCCCACCAGGCCTGGAGGCCTTTAAGGTGGGTGGGGTGGGGGTTAGTAAAGGGACCGCCATTGCAGTTAGAGTCATAACAATTTTGTTTTTACATCGTAAGAGGATGGGACTGCAGTAGATAACTGTTTCATTTTAACGGGCCCTTTCTTTTTTCACACATAATTGCTTCTTAAAATTAATTTCATGCCTCTCCCCTCACCAACCCCCCCCCCCCCACAATTCCTACCTTTTTCTTTTAAACACTTGATGCCTTCCCTAGGTTTGGGAGGGGGGGGGTGCTGAATATTACCATGGAACCAGCGGCTGCCCATTGAACCTGTTCTTTTAAAAAAAGACATCCTCTGATTCTTGCTCTCTCTTAAGAGTTCTTCCTCTCTGTCTTCTTCGGCCTGGGCCTCCTGCCCCTGAGTTTAAGGAACGGGTAGGTTTTAGGAGAATGGGCTGGAGGAGGAGAAGAAGAAGGAGGGGGGAGGGGAAGCGCACCCCCCGGAGTTGGGTTGCTCAGAACTCCGGGCTTTCACCGCTGCCTGCTGTCCTGGGTAGCGGTGTCCGGGTAGCGTTCCCGCTTAGGTTTTTCTAATTCATGAATGCGGCCTCCCCGCTTTTCTCTTTGTTCGCCTACTGCCCAGCCCGGGACGCTGCTCTCTTATTTGAAGCCTGCTGCTTAGCATGCACGGCAGACCCTGCGGCCAACATCAGCATTCTCCAGGTTTCTCCCAGGCAAGGCCATAAATTGGTTAGTTTGGGACCCTCCGCTTCTTCTCCCTGGTTTTCCCCACCTTCCTTTTTAAAATGGATTTGGACACAGCATCCTGCTTGCCCAGCTCTCCCCACCCCAGTCTCTTTTATTTTCTTGTACACAACATCTCGATCCTACCCGGATCGATAGCTGGTTAGCACAAATCCCAGCCCCTGTCACTTCTACCTGGCTTGGCCAGGCTGCCCCTCCCCCGCCCCTCCCCCCCTCCCCCTTCCCAGTAATTAAGAACATATTGGCCAATATCGGGTGAGAAAAGTTTCTTAAAAGCCCCTGATTTCGAGAATTAATATAGAAAAACCAGTAGCCCTCGGCCTGCGTGCCTTCTGAAGGGCCTTCGTAGATGAGGTCCAGAGGAATTGAGTGGTTTTAAGATTTTTTTAAAAGGTGTCACAGAGCCCTCTTGCCAGGGGTCCCCCTAACCTTCCTTCCCAGAAGGAAAAAAAAAGATGCAGCCTGTGAATGAAGAGATGTCATTAAAGATACGTTTTGTTTTGTTTTGTTTTGTTTTGTTTCATTATCACAGTCGGAGGAGCGAAAATATTTTTTTGGAAACAGATGCTAGTCACTTGAGGGTTGATTCCCCCTGTAAGCTAAAGGCAGCCCTCCCTTGCACAGGGGGGAGGGCGGGGGTGGGGGGACAGGGACTTCTTTCGGGACAGGACAGGCTGGGGACTGGGACGGGCTTCGATTCGGGGCTGGCTTCCTTAGCAGCCTCGCAGGGACACCCACTTGACCTCCTTTGTTTTCCATTCTGTGATGTGGGAAGGACAGTTTCCTAGATAAAGCCCCGAATTGAGGTCACTCACAGCTTCGGCAGCCTTGGGGCTGCTAGTTAAGGCTTTATAAGGTATCTGCATCAGATTCCTGCTCCCTTACTGGTAGTAAATAAGGATGATTAAACTTTTCATTATGATAACACCCTGCAGTTCCATCTGTACATGTTGTATAAATAGGTACACAGAGCCTTCAACAGCCCCCCGAGTCCCCTGGCTGAAAATCAGTGAAGTGTGCCACTTCAAAATAGAGGCGAAAAAAAAATTTAAAGTACAACGTTCTGCTTGTCCTTAAACACATGCCCCGTGGGCCCATCGGCCACAAAGTGGGGTGTCCAGCAGCTTTGAACATCCCTTCTGGAGGTCCCAGCCCCCAGCCAGCCCCTTCCCTCCCGCCCCCTTTCAGGCAAAGCCCGTTTTTATAATGATATTTTATTTTGTCACGCCGTAAAACATGCCAGTACTAATGTGATTAAATATTAACACCGTTTCTGAAATTCTTCGCTCCGATGACAAAGTACGACTCGGTATTTAACAAAATGATCTGTGCTCGGATTGGTGAGAACGGATCAGTCTTCAGACCCGCACAAGCCGTGTAGTCGGTGGGACGTGCCCAGATTGTCTTATGGGGTTTAGATGTCCTTTGGAGGGGAGGGAACTCAAATGGCAAGTTGTAGTTCTGGCAAAGGCCAGGCCGAAATCACGTGTGATGATGATTTTTTTTTTTTTTTAAACCAGGTAAGAGGGCTTCTCCAAATTATGCTTCTCCTGACTTCTTAACCCACCCAACAGCTTTTATGTAATGAAACTCCTCATCTCCTCTTGAGGTTCTGTTTGCACAAAGTTGGGGGCGGGGGTGGGAAAGGGTGAAGTTGTGCTGAGGGATGGAGAGGAAAGAAAAACCAGCCTGAGTTTGGCCCTCTTCAGACATCTGTTAGATCAGCGAGGACGACACGGATTTGAGAGGAGTTGGCAAACTCGTCCACTGATCTTGGTAATAGGTATGTGGCTGTGGAGGAATTCCAAAACAGAGAAGGAGGGAAAATGAGGAATTGTGGATGAGAGGGTATTCAGTCTGAAAAAGGCCGTTTAGGCCCCTCCTGTCCCTGATGGTTTTCAAAACTTGAATTAACTGTATTCCTTACTAAGTTGATCCTTGCCAAACTTCCACTCCGTGGCTTGCTCTCTGTCCTGAAATCCGGAGCGGTCCAGAAACGTTCCTTCACACACATTGAAATAGAAGAGGGCTCCATGTACGCCGTGCATGCAATCCTGCCCTTTTTGGAAGTATGATATTTTTACAGTGATGCGGGAGAAATTTTTGGAATTTTATGCCTCTCGGAGTGTGCCGGTCGGAACTCAGTAAGCAGTACTGAGAAAGAGTGGGCAGGCAGCATTTGGACACTGAGTTTCCTTAGACGTGGGGGCAGGCTTGGGGGAGGAGGGAGGCCCCAGTGCTCTTTCCTGAGTAGTTTCCCCCACTCCCCACAGCGGCGCAGAGAAAATTTTTTCAGCTCACTCAGGCTTGTTTCAGGAAGGCAAAGAGCCTTGCCTTCCCGTTTTCCTGCGAAATCACCCAGCGTGGGTTGCCTGCCTTCCTGTGACTTTCGGGCCCCCTCCCTCAAGATGTAACCCAAAACTTCACAGGTGTTAATCAGGGGCAATGTAAACAGATAGGAGCCCCCTTTGTAGAGCTGACGCTCTGGCCTGCTTGCTCCCTGGCTAGTTCTGGACGTACTACTACTGTTCTTTGGTGCTTGTTTAATATTTCATGGTTGTAATAAACCCGTCTCCTTTGCCCGCCTCCTGTCATAAAACCCCAACCTAGCGTACATCTGCAATTATACATTTCTACTAAATATTAATAACGGACAGGGATTTTTGAGAGTTTGAAGCTTATCGGTGTTGAACTTGTTAATGGCTTCCACCACTGGATTTTTCTGGCTGTTTTGATTTAAGTAGCCACTGCCTTCTGATGATATATCTGTGTTGACCCGTGTTCGTTCATAGTTGTGCATATATATACATATACATATATATATATATATAAATAGATACAAGTTTTTAGATTGAAGGGCTTTCCTCAAGGATAGCTTTCTTTAATATAAATTCATTTACATTTCTTGTGAGGCCCTTCAGACCGGAAGTAAGGGGCTGTTGAAATGTACTTCTGTTTTATTGAGGTTTCTAGGAAGGGAGTGAGGGCTGGTTAATCTAATAGCTCTTTCTAGCAATGAAATTCTATGATTCCTGATACGATTTTGTTTGCCTGACAGAGGTATTTAAATTTCCACAAAGAACCTTAATAGGGCCTGAAAATCTTAATAGGTCCTGAAAAATAGATCCTGCCCTTGCCAAGAAGTTACCCGATACTCTCTGCTGATATAAAATATACATCTTTAATAAATAGCCCGGGAGGACCAGGTGAAACTGGAGGAGGGAAATTCTTCCTGCTCTGGTGGGACAAACTTGAACGTATCCTTGGGATCTCACAGGATCTCCTGGACTCATTGTGCGCTGGAGGGGAGAGCAAAATCATCTCTCTCTCCACTTGAGTGACAGTCACATAGGGTCACGTTCTTTGCCTAGGGAGTGATCTGGTTTGCCAAAAGCACTTAGGAGATAAATATTCCTGGTAAGGAATACTGTATTTACCTCTGGCTAATTTTAGAGGATAAAAAGCTATAGCTTTTATGTCATGGGATCAAATGTCTGGGCAATGTGCAAGGGCAACCAGGCTTCCCAGCAAATTATGGTATAAAACCCCAAAACTTCTGATGCCAGAGGGGACCTGGGTCTGTCTGGGCCCCCCCCCATAACTGAGTGGGTGTACCTTATGCCCTTCCCTCTCTGTCCCCCCGTTTATTCCACCCAAATATTCAGTCTGGAGGGTCTAGAATAACCAGCTTCTTCCTTTTGACTCAAGTTGGGATTTTTGACTTGCCGAGCGATGTGTTTGTTTTAGGACGATGCCTATTTTTAGGCCCAACTTGGGTGGACAGATTTGAGTGTGGGTTTTGATTGCTGGTGGCGGAGATGTTGGTATATACATGAGTGCGTGATTGAGAAGAGAGATATTTGGTGGAAATTTTTCAAGCTTTGGTACCTTCTCGAACCCACGGAAGCCAAAGGAAGTGGTCTGAGGGCCGGCTTGAAGGAGTGTGGCTGAGGTGGGTGTCGGCTCCGGGTCTGGCGGTAGCCCACGAGAGGAAAGCAGGGCCCCTTGCAATTCAGCGTGTGAAGGAGGCCCCCCTCTGTCCCCCACGCCCCACCCCTGCACAAGAACATATACATATGCATGGGCAAGTGTATTTCCATCAAATCATCCAGCCACTCCTCCACTTTACCCTTAATCTGCTTTCCCAAGGCAAGTGGGGAAAGGAGCTAAACCTTCAGTTTCAATGGCGTTCGCTGACAGGTTCTGATTCTGTAAAGGACTGAATGAGCGCAAGTCCTAAAAATAGACGGAGGATTTTGAAGATCCTAATTGCGAAATCTCGGCCTCCTGGGCCTCCTGGGCTGTGGGTGACTTTGATCTGGAGTATTTTGGTAGCAGACACGCATCTCCCCTTGCTGGGTTTTGTGCGTGAGCGTGTGCGTGGAGGTGTCTCGCTGGCTGAGTTCAGCTGATACCACTCTCCAGCCAGGAGAGGAATCTTTGAATCGGTGCCCACCCCCCCCCCCCCCCCCCCCCCCCCCCCCCCCAGTTGTGAGAAGAGGAGGCTGCTTCTCATTTATGGAAATTCCTCTCCTTCATTGTAATCTTTTGGGACCAACATGGAGGAGACGATGCCGGGCTTTCGAATTAGTCACAGCCTTGCCTTCGGGGACCCTCTGTGTCCTGACACACTACAGCTCCTCCGACGGTTCCCAACTCAGTGCCACGCGGGGCCCTGAGAAACTCTGAATGGGACCTGAAGGAAGAGATGGTTCTGGGACCCTGGCACCTTTTGCCCCATGGGTAGCCCAGCGAGGAGGGGGCCCTGAGCATTTTCTGATGTCTTGAAATGACGCGACAAGAGGCACCACGCCTCAGCAGGGTAGCCGTTACTGGAGAGCATGAGAGAGAAGGCGGCCTGAGTCACAGCGTGTCTATCAGGGGGCAACAACTCCAGACTTACTCTGTGCCCAGGATGGAAAGGCAGAGTGCAGTTATGGTGATGTGAGTGCGGACGGCTCTTTGAGGGACAGCATAGTCTCGGGGTGTAATTCTGATAGGACGCGAGGCCCGCTTTGTTTGCTGGTCTGCATTTTAATCAGCGGCCTCCAAGGTTTGGGAAGCAAAGGAAGGGTCTGCTCGAACATGGTGTTTACTCGGAAAGGACCCGGGAGAGGAGGCAGTGGAAAAACTTGTCAGGGGTTTCCCCGTGCTTTGAAATCCCAGGGGCTGTTTCGGGTTCTTGATAGCTTTGAGCTTTGGCCCGATGAGGCCACGGTGGACTGCCTCCCGCCTCCGGTACCTACTGAGTGTGTGTGTTTTGGGGGGGGTCCATAGATCTACGGCATCATCCCAAATTCCCGTTCTCCCTCCTGGCTGAGAAAACCTTTTCCTTGCAAAGCTGGATCAGAGAGAGAACTTTATGGCGATCGTATGCGTCTCCTTCCATGGTTTACACATCATCTTATGGACCCAAATGCCCTTTTAAACATAAAGGCAATTGAATTGAACAGTTTGGAGGTCTGAGTGCATTCGCAATAACCTACTGGCTCTCTCTACATGTCCCAGAAGGAACATCTGACACGGAATAGATTTGTCCAAAAAATGGGAAAACCCACAGCAAACATCCTAACACACTCACCTTGTAAGAAAGAAGTCATTTAGTGTGCTGATCTCTAAAGGCCAGGGGTCCAGCAAACTCAGCCTGCCCCCCTCTTCCTAATTGTTGCTAGGATCCACCGTGTGACCCAAAGCGTCTGTCTTCCTTCCCACTTTCCACCTCTCCGTGGAAGGTCTTGGGCTCCTCGTGAACTGTTTGGCCCTGGGATTCCGATCCCTCCAGCGGTCCCTGGTTATCTGTGCCAGGGTTTGGCTTGCGTGAAGGAAATGTGCTGGACAGTGGTTTAGGGAAACAGGGAGACCCTTGGGCAAAGCCATAGTCGGAGCCCCTGGCTGTGGACATCTTTGGAAAGTCGAGGGCTTCGAAGACCCTCCCCCCGCCCGCCGCCCCAGAGGGAACCAGGTTTTGCTTTTATCCTGCACGTCTCTAAAACTATCTCCACAGTAACTCAGCAATAGACAGCGACTGTCATGCCTTTGGAGGAAGCGCGGACTGACTCTTGTGTTGAGGCACTTGGCCACCCCGGCGTTCCCCATTTCCCTCTTCCAGCAGCCTGTCTTGGGGGAACAAAGTGTCTCGTAGAGGCGTTTGATTCTGAGGATTTAAAATTAGGTTTTCCTTCTTGTTGCTGATAGTGATTTAAAAAGAGTTTGGGCACCAAGATTTAATTTGATCTGAAAGCTCGGGTCCGAAGTGGGATTGGAACAAACTCCGGTCTCGGGCCGTTCTGAGCAGCTGGCTTAGCGTGGCGTGTCTGGGGAAACCCGTCTGTCCCAAAGTTGAGGGCCCCAGTGTAGCATTCCTGGTTGTATTTGGGAGCTCCTGGAACGTGAGGTGACAGTTAATGAGTGAGCCCCTCCATACACACTTGCACGCGCGCACACACACACACACACACACACGGGCGCGTGCACACACACAAGCACACACAAACACCCTGCTCCCTACCCATCCAGTCATCCCGGGCAGGGTGGGATGTCAAAAAGAGATGACCCTTTTCAGTTACTGCGAAGCAGTGTTTTCAAATGCCATCGGATCTTGGAACGCAAGTATTGTCGAATGATTGGCAACGACCACCAGGAATAAAATACTTCGGAGGGACCATCTTATGATCAGAGCGGGTATGGGGAGTCCGAAGAAAACATAGCCTTCTTTGAAATCTCCAAAGCTCAGCCTCCCAGCGAAAGCGAGGGGTCAGTTGGGAACTCACTGAGAAGTGAGGGGGTTATACCCCGGCCGCGTGGACTGTTTGAAAAGTCCTCGCGAACATCAGGGCCCCGAGGCCTCATGTGTATATTCCGCTCTCTTTTCCTGTGAGAAAAACACCCCTCTTTGGGAAGACTGAGATCCGGGTGCGGTGTATTTTCTTGGGGCCGGAGGGGGCCGGCTAGTAGAGGGGTGGGTGGAGCGGGGAAGAAGTGTGTCCATATGAATCAGAATGTTATTTACCAACACTTGGGGTTTCAGGAGTGGCAAATGATTTCTAAATGTGGAAGTCATTTATAGAACACTTCCTGGGCGAGGCTGGAGGTGAGCGAATAGCTTGGGGGCTGTCGTAAGCCATCGCAAAAGCACGCCAAGTTATGGTTTGAGCTTCCCCGTGACCGCAGATTTTGGGGGGTAAAATAGCCATGGAGGACCCAGTGTGGACTGATGACTGAATGGTGGGTCTGTTAGCAATCAGAGCCCTATTTTGTTTAGATAGTGGCACAGGGTGTGGGGTGGGAGGGGGTGCGCATGGAGGATGAAGACCCAGATGGGCCCTGGGTGCGTCAAGGCCTTGTAATGTGCCTGTGGCCACCTTCTCCTACAGAGGAGTTGGCCACATGTGGCCTGTTGCCGATGCACCAAGTTTTGAAGATGAGCCCAGACCTTTCCATTAAAGAGGGATGGTGGGAGTGGGAAAAAGGAGCGACCTTTCCCCTGGTGACCCCATAAGGTGACACTGGGGCTTCTCTCCCAGCACCCAGCCACGTTGAGGATAATCTTGCCTTTCACAGACCTCAAAGGTAGGTCCCACTGCTTTGAAACGCAAGCAGCGCCCTCCTACACAATGTATATATTTTTTTCCTTTTTCTGAATGGTAGGCAAAAATGGAACGAAAGTCAGTGACGAATTCAGCAACAGGAAGATTTCCCTGACTCGAGATAAGCCAAGTGTGGAAAGGAGCCACAGACATTCAGGTCTCCTTTCTCTTCCTCTTCGGGAGACCCCCGGCCCAGCCGTCGGCAGCCTGGAGTGCTTTTGTAGGGAGGCCTAATTGGCTCAAAACAAATTGACCATTTTCAACCCCTGCAATGTAACTTTTGGTGGTTGTTTAGTATTTGAGGGAAGAGAGGCGGTGGCCCAAAATTTGGCTTTTTTAAACAAGAGCAATTTCACGATCCTTATGCCGTGACTATTTCTAAATTGTCTGGGCATAAAGCTTTGGATGCCTTTTGCTGGATTCTGCTTGTGCGTGCTTGCACACACACACACACACATGCCTGAGAAGGCTTCATAAGAAAGGAAAAGAGTAAATGGGTTTCTTCCCCTCCTGCCCTCCCCACCCCCTGCCCCAAAAGAAGGCTCATACGAAGTTTTGGGTCCTTTCAGTTTTAAGTAGAAGCTTATTGATCTCCGTGTGGTCAATTTTTGGCGAATTTGTAATCCTGTTAGGCCTCCGGGAGAGGCATGATTAATTTACTTGTACATTTCACTATTTGGGGTCAGTATAGTTAATAAGCATTTATTTTGTGCTCAGTGTGAGAAGCATATTGCTGGGATTACGATTGTGGGGGTGTGCGTGTGCGTGTCTGTGAGGCTGAACACGTACGGTAAGAGCCCCGGCTTCCCCAAGGCTGAATAAAGACCCCCAGTTGCCGTTCCCACACCTCCCTGGGACAGGAATAGAGAGAGGCGAGTGGCCCCTTCAGCCATCACTTGTCGGGAAGGAGGGAGAAAGAGCCCAATTGTCCCGCAAACCCAGTCTCCCCAGACCCTTGGAGACAACCAAAGAACGTGGGTTTCCTCCTGGTGCCTTGGTCCCTGGAAAGTTTTCGAGCATTACTTCTTAATTGACTGGGAGCCGAGCGCTGATGTGGAGAAGACTTAAGAATCGTAAACCTTTTTGGAGCACCCTCCGTGCTGCTGCTTTGACAAACAGTGGTGCTGGGATGTGCGCGTGTGGAACTTTTAGAAAAACGCATGGCTGGACTTCCAAAGAAGGGAGAATAAGTATTCGTAAGTCTTGAAAGCTGGGACAAGGGAAAACAGAGCCAAATGGCCCTCAGCTTTGGCCTCTCCCAACACTGAGACTCAAAGGGGGACCGTGTGTCATCTTGATAGTGCGGGCTCTTTGGCCCGGCATCTGTGGGTGCCCCCTCTTCCTCCCTGGGCTCCCCACAGCCTTCCTGTCTCTCCACTTCTAGATGATGGGTTAAAATTCCACTTCCGTTATGATTGGCCTTTTTTTTTTTTTTTTTTTAAAGATGGGTCTTGGCCATCATGGTTTTTGAGCAAATGATTTCCCGAGTACCCTCCCCCCCCCGCCCCATTTGCTTATTTCCACACACATCAGTTTTCATGGAGGCCTTGCCTTTGTGGAGCGAGGGCAGGACGGAGTGTTTTCAGGCCAAGCCAACCTGAAATGAACCTGAGTCACTGAGGAAACGGGCATTTGGAGAGATGAGGATACAATTTCTTTTTTTATGTGGGCCCGTTAAAGTCTAATGGACATTGGTGTCTGGCCTTAAATTTGGAGAGGGTCTTTATCTAACCCTTAAAACTAGAGTCGTTTCCTGTAATTACAACACCCCAGGCAAGACCACTAAATCTTCCAGAAGCTCATCTGGAAGACGTGGCGGGAGTGGGGGGCGCGGTGGGAGGGACAGAGGGGGCGCCCACCTGTTACCTGTATCAGCCATAATTATGACATCTCTGGACTCCTGGTTCTTTGAAAGGAAGAATTTACGGACCCAGCAGTGCCGGAAGAGAGCGGCCCGAGGCGTTCTGTCTCCTGGCAGTGAAATCGCAGCCACTTCCCTGCCTGCGTCCCCCTCCCTGCCCCCCCCACCAGCTCTGTGCCCATCACAGTCCCTGCATCTCTTTAATGAATTAATTTAGCTCCCCGACATTTGGTATTAAGTAAGTAGCTATTTTGGGAATCCAAGAGAGAAAGAACTAGAAGACTCTTTTTTTTTTTTTTAAACTCTTTGGAAAAAAGGAAAAGTGTTGCGTTTTGAAGTTGGAGATGCCTGAGAATCCAGGAATGGCGCTGTGAAGGAGACACGTTTGGGGGGACGTGGCGGAATGTGGCAAAGCGGGCTGGCCCCGTCACCGCCGTGGTTTTGCTTCACTGAGGAGTGTTTTTTTCCAACTACCCCCCTCCCCCGCCACCGTCGTTAAGAACGGAGGAGGCCACAACCCCCAGACTCCATGCCGTTTGTTTGGAAGTATTGTTTGGATTACTCTCACTTTTCAAATTGAGAGAAACTTAGTTTAATGGGAAAATAGCAGTATTACTATCTTGGTGTGTTTGCTTTAGCGTTTAAAAATAGTTTGTTTTCATATCTTGAATTTCATCCTTTCCTTGTTTGCTTGTCTGATGGGAACCCGTGAGAGTGTGTGCGTGTGCGTGTGTGTGATACCAGCACACACATCTGTCTGTACACACGCAGGCGGGCAAATGATTGCAGTCGTGCAACCAAAAATCAGTTGCAATTTCACAGCTGGCGCAAGAGACCCAGAGCATTTGCTTTTAACTTAAACCATCTTGTCCCCCTTCTTCCCCACCAGCACCTCACTCCCAGCCTCCCCCTTCCATCTCCCTCAGCAACATTTATTCCTTCCTTAAAAAAGGAATGCCAGGCCTGTTTGCGGAGATCCCCGTTGGAATAGATTTTCAGGGGTTATGTATTAAATGTGTTTGAGGGTGATTTCAGCCCTCCGCCTGGTCGTCCCAGTACTAATGGTAGCACGGCCTATTATAGGGAGGCAAAGAATATTGTAAATGGCTTATGCAGAAAAACCATTTAGATAAAAATGCAATTTTCCCTTCTGCATAGAGTGCTAAGAATTAATAGCACATTCTTTCTAAATGGGTATTTTTATATTATATTTTCCTCCTAATGAAATTCTTTTCCCAAACAGGGGTATGTTTCATTTTAAACTTTAGGGTAAAATTGATCTCTTTGTAAGCCTGCAAAAAAAAAGGGGGGGGGGTGTCCCGGTTTTGACCAGGCCCCTTTCCTCCCCACCCTGCGCCCAGGATTTTTTGAAGTTCGATCGTGCAGAGGTTGGATGGAAATGGTGAGTCTGCCGTAGGGAGAGGGGCTGGGTTTGTTCACATTGTTTTTTTCTTTTTCTTTTTCTTTTTTCCTTTCTTCTTGGAAACAGCCCCTGGGGTGGGCTTGGGGGCTGTTTGGTGGTTTCCACAAGTACAGAAACTGGTCTTGAAATTGGAGCTGTTTGTGCTCGGCACCTCTCACCCCCTCACCTGCCCTCACCTCCGCAGGCAGGTTTCCCACCATCCTCTCTCCCTGAGACCCAGATGCCTGCTCCCTGCTCCCCCTCACAGGGCAGCTGTGAGAGATGGTTGCTTTTAGCTCCTGTGCTCCCAGTAAGGAGTGATTCTGTGGCCCAGCTCTCTGCCAGGGCCTCTGGGGCCATTGTGGGGGGCAGCGGAAATTCAGAACTTCTTCGAAGGCCGGCTTTGTGCCTTCCCGGAGAAGCTTGCGGTGGCCTCATCGTGGAAAGGCTTTGAGAGCTTCTTGCTCTGGCTGCCATGGGCCAGTGTCTGCTGACCCCGATCTTCCGGCCCTGCCTGGGTGTGCACCTGTGGAGACACTGTGTAGACTTGTGTTGGCGATATCTATCTGCAGACAGGACAGCAATCAGAGCTGTGGTGTTGCTCTAGGTCAAAGTCCTGGGTCACGTGCTCCTAGCTCTCACTCTCAAACTAGCATCAAGGTGAAAATTTAGGTAATGTTGTAGATGGGGAGAGAATGTCTCCTGGTTTTGTGCCCCTTCTCCATAGCCATGCCCAGCTGAAATATCCAGGGCCCAGAGAGGGCAAGCGACCTGGCCATGGTCACACAGCATGGTTGCAGAACAAGGAGTGGACGGTAGTGGACCCTGGGCCTCGACCTCCCCTTACTACCTCTTGACTACTCCTCTGTGAGCCAGGATCCTATTTGTCTTGGTTAAGCCTTGTGTGGCCTGGGGCTGGGGCCATCGTAAACCAGAAGTGTCCAAATCTCCTGTAGAAATCACCCTGACATCCATTTCTGAGGACAGAGGCACTTATTCCCCAGCCTCTCAGGAGGTGGATGTTGTTTAAGAGACTGTTCTTGACCTTGGGGAAGACGCAGCACCGGATCCTGCCCAACAGGTGGTCTTGGGTTCAGGCCTGGCCCTTTGACTCATCTGAGCTCCGTGACCTTAAAGCCACTTCAGTGGTCTTACCTTGGTTTCCTTAGAACATCAAGAAAGGGGAAAAAAAAATAGTGCTTCCCCTCATAGAAGTATTGTGAGGATTGAATGGGACACTTGTAGCTAAATAGGACTACACGGAGGGATGATAATGATGTGGTTAAGAGCATGGGCTCTGAAGCCAGACACACTGGGGTCAAACTCCAGCAACTCCCATTTCCTGGCTGTGTGACCTTGGGTAGGCTACTTAACCTCTCTGTGCCTCCTTTTCCTCATTGGTGAAAGGAGACGATCATCGTTCTTACCTCACGGGACTGGGAGGGTTCAGTGAGTTCAGACACGCAGGAGCAACTACTCGGAAGGCTGCCTGTCACCAAGGAAGCACCATGCCAGCACAGCTTTTATTGAGTACCTGCTGTATGCCAGATGTTTCACAGGCATGACCCTTCGATGTGCAGGGTCGTGGGGCTGCTGTTGTTTGTCTCAGCAAGGGAGGCTGTGGGACTTGTCCTCTGCCATCCAGTGGTGCAGGCTGGAGGGGGACCATGCGAGGCCATGCATCAGGTGCTGAGCCTGGGGTCGGCCACCAGGAGCTTGCTCAGTAGATGTTACTGTGTCCTGGGTAGGGCAAGGCTGGGCTGCTACCCACTACCCCTGCAGCAGCCACCTCTGGCCTCATTGTTGGTCCCTCTCCTTATGTGGGGTGGTCAGAACCCCCCCAGTGGACAGTGGTAGGCCAGCCCTAGCCTGGTGTGGCCAGCCACAGCCAGCCACGCTTGCTGGCTGCAGGATGGCAGTGCCGTGATATTTTTCTTCCCCCTGACAGCTCTCCCTGTGTGCTGAAGGCACAGTTCTCTGATAGGCATGAGTAATGGTCAGCCTTCTCATTGAAGGAATTCATGAGATGAGCTGGTCCCCAGCCTCTGAGCACTTTGCCAGGAGCCCGCGCCGGCCATAAACAATTTGAGAGCTGGCAATAAAATATTAACCCCCTGTGTCTGGCACCTCAGGTGGGGCCCCGGGAACCTGGCAGGTTTTGGCTAAACAGCGAGAGCACCAGTGAGCACATTCGAGAGGAAGAGAACATCCCTGCCACAGTGAGAGTGGGAGGGGCTGGCTGCCTAGGCCTGAGTTCAAATCCCAGCTCTGTTACTTGGGTGCTGTGTGACCTTAGGCAGGTGGTTCACCTCTCTAAGCCTCCGTTTCATGGGTGTGATCCTTCGGTCCCATCTAAGATGGTTGCTGTGGGGGTCAATGAGCCTTGTGCCCTGGGGACAGTGAGCAGCGGGGTAGGACTTTGGAATCAACTAGAGGGTAGTCATTTTCTGTTCCCACATTGGCCAAATCATGGTGCCTCCCCAGCCTCAGTGTCCTTGGCTATGAGCTGGGGAGAATAACACATCTCCCTCAGGAGCCTGGCCATGGTCCTCACCTGGGGGTGAGGACCCCACACCTCCCCTCCCCACCCGCACCCTCCCCAGCCAACCCTCACCCGCCGGGCACTTGGCAATGTCTGGAGACATTCCTGGCTGTCACAGCTGCAGAGAGGGAAGTCGCTCCTGGCATTTAGTGGGTAGAGGCCAGAGCTGCTGTGAAACGTCCCACAGCACACAGGACCATTCCTACCCCAGTCCTCCCCCACAAAGAATTCCCAAGCCCAGAAGATCGAAAGCGCTGGTGTTGAGAATCCCTGAACCATAGTACGGGATCGGAGCTAGGGTTCAAAATAATCCAGACGTGACAGCAGCGTCTGCATTCGGCAAACGTGAATGGGGCCGTTAAGGCTGTTCTGGGTGCTGGGAGGCGGTGAGGAAGCAGAGGGACAAAAGCCCCGGCTGGCATAGAGTTTGTGTTCTAGGGGAGCAGACAGATGGACAGACAAGCAGCAAACCGAGAAGAAGGGGACTGGCACGGGAGTTTCTCAACTGGGCCACTGGGGATGCCTCTGGGGGGTGGTGACAGGTGAGCAAGAGGCTTGAATGATGAGAAGGGACCAGCCAGAGGTGTGCTGCTCGACAGCAACAACCGGCTCTCTGGGGGAGGAGGAAACATACAGTTTCTGTTTTGTAGTCTCGGCAGATTCCCCTGGAGTAAATGCTCCCCAACGATTTCAGCCCTCAGCCGGCTTGCGGAATTTCCGTGTAGTGAACAGTCTGTATGCCCTGGAGCCAGCAGAGTCAAGGTCTACAGGAATGCGCTTTCAGGAGGGGACACAGCGGTGAGGGCAGGAGCCCCGGGCAGGACTGAGCAGGGAGGTGTTGGTGAGGAGGGAGAGACTGTCTGGGCGGGCGGGGGCTGGACCCCTGGGGGCTTATCATCACCGTCAAGTCGGAAGTGTGGATTTTATTCCAAGTGTGACGGTGGGCCAGGAGAGGGTGGTGAGCCCAGGAGGGATTGGATCTGATGGCCCACAGTAGATGAGCAATTAATAGCGATTGCATCTGAGCCCAGAGTCTCTGAGATGTCTGTTTCCCTTTTCTTTCTTGGTGGCGGGCCCCTTCTGAGGAGGCAGAAACTCTCTTCCCCTAGTTTGGCAACATCTGGGCCACAAGTGAGGGCAGCGGGTGTACGCTCCTTCCCAGGAGCAAGGCACTCAGAGCCCAAGGGGACTGCTCAGCCTGTGCAGGTGGGGGGATGTCCGTCTGCTCCCTGGTCTGGGCAGGCCACGATTTATGTCCCGGCCCAGGGAGACTCTGTTTCCTTCTTTTCCCAGGCATTGTTCTCCACTCCTGACAGAGGTCACCGGGACAGGAAGGCAACAGGCCCTGTGCAGAGGGCTGAGCCTCTGGGTGACCTGGGCCTGGCATCCACCTTCTGGGAGCTTTTCTTTTGCTTTCCTCTCTGACTCTCTGAGCTACAAAGCAATCGTAATAAGCTGCAGGCATAGAGGGCGGGGCATACCCAGGCCCATGTTACAGATGAGTAAGCTGAGGCTCAGAGAGGCAAACTGACCTGCCCCAGGGCAGCTGGCTGGGAGTGAGGGCAGAGCGAACCTTCATGCCTGGGCCCATGCCCAGGATCGCTAAGGACGATACTGGAAGCTGATTTCTTACCAACAGATGCTCGAAATAAAAATTGACTCGTGGTCTCGGCCCCTTCTGGCAAATGTCAGCCGCATCATTGGCTACTGAGATCTTCACTGTCCGTGTTCTCCACCGGTGAAGGTGCAGGGGGTAGGGTCCCCAGCCTGGGGGCGGGGAGGTGACCTGCTGTGACTGAGCCTCAGTCTGCCTATCTGTCAAATGGATCCTTTCTGGTCTTTTCTAGGACCCCCCCCCCCCCATAGGGAGGGAGCATCTGCTCGTGTAGCTGTCACCTTTCTCTGGGCCCTTGCCCAGGCCAGAACCGTAGCTGGGAACCAAACACACTCTGCCTGTTGGGGGCTTGGATATGCTTGAATATGCAGGAAGCATAGGTAAAAAGGACAGTTGCAGTTGTGTGAATGTTCCACAGCAAATTGGCCAGTGGAAGGAGAGTGGGACTGGGGTTGGCGTGCTGGCCAGGAGGGCTGGGAAGCTCTGACATAGGGTCAAGACCACAGTGAAGACAAAGCGGCAGCCATTCCCAGCACCTGGCCCTGGCTTGGCAGCCAGTAGCCGTCCGGTGATTGAATGACTGAAAGAAGGGGCTTTACCGGAGGTAGGGGTGCGTCCCTGCCTGGTCCCAGAGCTGGGGGTTGAGTGTCACCCCAACAGTCCTGAGACCTAGGAGGGCTGATGGGGCTTTTCCTCCAGAGGGGCTGGGGTGAGGAGGGAAAGGAAGGGGACCCCGGATATTAGCATCAGGATTCCTCATCCCGCCAAGGGCTGGCCTGTCTCGGGTCTCCATCCCCAACACCAATCCTCCCCAGCCCCTCCTTCCCATGGGTCCCGCTTGCCTGAGTCCCAGTAGCCCAGGACACAGTCTCCGTCCCAGCTGAGGCTTGTGCCAGATCCGAGTGGGTCATCACAGGGTGCCTAAAGTGGCTACTGGAGCCCCAGACCTCAGGGAGGAGGACGGTGCAGGAAATCTGGGCCAGAGCTCTAACAGCGTGGCTGTGGCCTCGCCCTGGACTGATCCTTTCACCACCCTGGGCCTCTGTTTCCTCATCTGTTTTTTTTTTTGGGGGGGTTAAACAGGGTCTTAGTGAGGATTACAGGAAATAATGGACTAACCCAGCATCTAGCTCATCACAGAGGTTACTAAACTCTGACAAAAGTACAGGTGCCCCCCTGGGGCGCGCCACGCCCCCCCCCACGCCCTGCAGAAAGAACCCAGAGCCTTCGAGGGGAAGGCGGGAGTGGGGGTCGCCTTATGGGGTTGCTCAGTTCCCAGCTCGCAGTGAGAAATGTGCCTGCAGAGTTTTGGACGGTGGTCTTCCATGCCGTGGTGGGGAGAGACAGTGCCCACAGCGGTTGGCAGGAACTCCCCAGACGGCTTAGGTGTTCTAGAACACAAGTCCGCGAGAACACAAATCTGAGGTAAAAATCGGACATTTTTCGGGAGCCGGTAAGGAGTTTTCTCTACCCTGGTCCTGCATACCCACTTCTTAGACTCCCTGTCCGTGTAGGATTTACAAGTCAGTCCCTTGCTAATGTTAGGAAACTTCTCTCAAAATCATGGCCAGAGTGCTAAGGAAGAACGTAAAGAGTATTACTCCCGTTTCTACTCTGGATGTAGATAGGGATGGGCTCTCCGTGGACTGTTAGGCGACACCGTGCGTGGTGCTTAAATGTGGTGCCTGGCTGGCAGGAGGCCCCAGTGTCTACTACCTGCTACTTTGTCACTGGCCTGGGCCACCGACTGGGGACAGCAAGGATGCATATCCCGAGGGACTTTGCTTCTTGCTTGTGTTTCTCCCCAAATCCGTGGGGCTGGGAGTAAGCGTGTTTGCTGGAGATGTCCGCCTCGAACATTCATTTAATGTTTCAGCAAACAGAAGCCGGGCAGAGAAGCTGGTGGGCAGGAAGTTAAAACCTCTCTGTCCGGAGTGGGGTCGATCGATGTCTCCTTTGCGTTTTAAAGACTGGCACAAAGACTCTTGGCCTGCTGGTCCCTGGGGGACAGAAAAACATCCCCAGCTGTGGTTCCCCAGGTGTTGGCTCTGTGTCCCGTACCACCCCCCACCCCCCTCTCCCTTTCATTCCTGGAACAATGTCCCGGCCAGTTCCTTTGGGCTCCTCCACATTCCCTGCCAAAAACAAAAACCATTCTTAACCCCAGATGACCAGGCCTGTAGTCGTTTTGTCTGGTATGTGGCTTCCGCCTGGGGTTGGGGCGCGGGGGGGGGGGGGGGGATGCATGCTTCCAATTTATATTCCAGAATGCCAGCTTCAAGGAGAGCAAAGGCCGGAGGAGAGAAAAGGCCTCAAGGAGCAAGGAGTCCAGAATCGCCCAGATTTCAAGAGAGGAGAGAGAGAGAGGGTGAGGGAAGGGCCAGCTGGCTCGGGGGTCTGAGGCCAGCCCCTGGGGGCGTGAGTGAGGGGATTGTGGGTCAGGCTGGGCCCCAGCCCCTCACCCGCTCCCCCCTCCCTGCTTCCCCCACTTGTTAGCCACGTTGTGGACCTCGGATTCTGCTCTGTATTCTATTTGGTTATGATTATTTTTTAATGAGGTCAGACTGAAAATCCATCTGTCTGGGCCTGCCTGCCTAGGTTTGAAGGCAATTAAACTGGAGACTAACCTCTTAATTAGGGTTTCCCTGTGTAAATCTCGTTTGATAAATTCCTTATCATCTTTGGCTTTAACTACAGCGAGGCCTCGAGAGGGGATTGCCCCCCTACCTCTGAGTGAATCCCCCCCAAAGAGGCTGCCTCCTCGACAAACGGGGCTCTGCCAGCCAGAACCTCCCCCAGGAAGGGCTGGGAGAGAGGCCCCTTTCAGGGTTAATTAATCAGAAAATTTAGTGGTGCCCTGTGATTCTGGAGAATTTGTCTGCCACCTTTTTATTCTCCTGTTCCCCCTTCTGCCTCCTTTCTAGGTCTTTCTTTAAAAAAATTTTTTTTGGGGGGGGATGGGGTGAAGTGGACTCTACAGAAGGAAATCAGTAGCCCCCCTCTTTCCTTGTCACCCCCCCCCCCACTTCTCCCCAACCTGTTTGTCTCTGTGGATGGTTAAATTTTCTTCCTTCCCTTTTTTAAATGCAAGTGCGGCTGGGAGTGGAAATGTCAGGGGTCAGTCTTCAGGCAGCAGAGAGCAGGGCGGGCAGTCTTTGCCATTTGGGAGAAATCAGAGCTGAGCTTAACCCTTTGGAGCCCAGCCCCGGCCTGGGGGCTTGGGTGCTGCTTCCTACTCTGTTCATGAGAGTCAGGGGACTTTGTCACGTGGACTCCGTTTTTTAGGGTTTTAGGCATGGGCGTGAGGCTGGCCCAGGGGGCAAGGGGCAGGCCAGGGACCGTGCCAGCAGCAGCCCTTAGGAGAATGTCAGGTTGAATTTATGGTACTAAGCACCTGTGCTCTGTGCTGGGGACTGGGCTCCATTTGCTGTCCCTTTGGATGGGGCTGATGGGCAGGCATGGCTACATTCACTGCTTTAACCCTATCAGCATCCCAGGGCATGCCCCCCTTTACAGATGGGGAAACCGAGGCCCGGGGGGTGGTGGCGTGGTGATGTGCTGAGTCTCCCAATTGGTAACAGGCAGGGATGGGGCTGGGGTCTCTGTCCTGAACCCTTGATTCCAGAGCTTCCTGGGGCCCAGTAGGAGGACAGGTCTGACTCAAGCATGGCTCCTGGAGAGCCCAGCAGGAGCCGGCACCTTCTCTGAGCCATGCCTGTGGCATCCTCGCAGCCCTGTGAAGCAGCTGCTTTTGTGTACCCATTTTACAGATAACGTGAGTGAGGTGCAGAGATGGGTGTGGCCGGCAGGGATAAAGTCCAGTCTGCAACCCCACCTTTCTGCCCCCCGGGCCAAGCTGCCCCTTGGCATGGTGACACCACCAGACACAGAAATGAGAGAGATGGTACAGAGCTCACACCTTGTGACCAAAGGTCCCCATCACCTGTAGGGGGTCTCCAGGGGTAATGAGGGGGAAATGCATGGTCTTCGAACCTGGGGCTCACTGCGCATGTGGCTGGGTGTTGTCAAGGTGATACGGTGTTTAGTCTGTCGTGGCTTAGGTCAGCCCCTGGCAGAGCTGCGCCCAGCACGTGGGGCTCATGGGATAGTTGTCACGAGTGTTCTGCCTCGGTTTCCTCATCCCCCCATTTCTCAGGGGATGATGGCCGCGTCCATCTCAGAGGGTTCTGTAGGAACTACCTTCGTTCCAGCACGAAAAGCCTTGTGATCAGTGGCTCACACCTGGCAAGCTTCAGTACAATTAATGTGGTGTTATCTATTCCTAATCATGGCAGGGGCAGTGGGGAGGGGAGATATAGGCAGCCACAAAGTCCCAAGGAGCAGCAGTCCCATGTTGTGATGGCACGTCTGTGGATAGCCAGGAGGGAGGGGGCTCCCAGTGGGAGCCAGTGAGAGCCAGGAGCCAGGGGGACTCTGCCAGGGGCTGACCTCAGAACCTAGGCTGTGTGGCCCTGGGCAAGTCACCTCACCTCTCTGTGCTCCAGAGGTGGAAGGGAATGCCAGCTTCCTCGGTCAGCGGTGACATGAGTCTAGACTTTGAATCTGCAGGGGGAGTAGAGGAAGATTTGCTTCATGGCTTTGCCCTTAACTGGGGTGTGGCTCTGGGATCTACTCTGCTGGCCGGGCATCAGTTTCCCTGTCTGGAATGTGTAAATCGGGGTGAAGCTTAGAGGAAGCGACATGCCCAGATGTGTTCTGTAGCTTCCAAGGAAGCGGTTCAGACATCAGGGATTATTACTAGAATGATAGAAAGTGGGATCATTTCTCTGCCGAGTGGAGGGATATCTGAGCACGGTGGAGCCACTGCACTTGGAAGCTCCAGGTCTGCCTCAGGACCTTTGCTTGGCATCTGCCTCCCAGAGGGCACTGTAGGGGGAGGGAGAGAGAAAAGGAGCCCTTTTGCTGTGTGGCCTTGAATGAATCCTGTTGCTGCTCCGTGCCTCAGCTTTCTCATCTATAAAATGGGTGCGTCAGAGTTGCTGTCTCTTAGGGTGGATGTGAGGACTAAGTGAACTGAGGTAGAGGTATTCAGGGTGCCAGTCTGGGCTCCCACGGATGCCATGCATTTGGTCACTGGTCACCAGTCACCGTGACAACGGCTCAGGCTGAGCTGAGCCTAGGAAGGTCTTTGGAGCTGCCTGAAGCGGAACTTGAATTCTCCCCTTGCTGGCCTGTGGCCTCCCTTCCTCCCGCCCTCTGAAACCGAAGCCCAGCATCTGCTTCCCCAGGAGCTGTTTAATATTCTGCTGGGGTAAAATGAACTCATTGGAGCCACCCGAAAACAGCTGAATGAACCCCCGGCGCCCGCGGCCTTTCAGAGCGGCTCCAGACCGCCGCCCGCCGCCCCCCCCCCCCCCCCCCCCCCCCCCCCCCCCCCCCCCCCCCACCGCTACCCTCCAGACCTCTGGGAGGCTGGCAACCACAGCAGCTGTGGGAGAGGGGCCCCCTTTTCTTCTTGGTGCCCCGGGGGAGCCTGTGCCCCCAAATGGGGCTCCTGGAGGGTGGGGAGCTGGAGCACGGGGAGGGGCTGCCTGGGTTTCTCGGCCTGTTTGGGGCCTCGTCTGTACTTCTTGGCTCAGAGGTCTTGTGTGTGGGGCCTCCTTGGGGAGGCTGAGAAAGCCAGGCCTTCCCCAAATTCTTCTGATCCTCCCTCCCGCACCCCCGGTTCAAACTGGGTCCAGTGGAAGCACGAGGCCCCAGCCAGCAAATCTGTACTACTTGATGTCAGTGACGCATCGTCACGGTTGTACTTGTTGAGCACTTGCTCAGTGCCGAACATGGGGCTTAGCATGTTGTCTGTGTTATCTTACTGACTCCCCAAAACCACGGAGGCAGTTTATTTCGTCTCCTTATTCCTGTTTGACAGATGAGGACACTGAGGCCCGAGAGGTGAGCTGGCTCGTTCAAGACCATGCCGCTGGGAAGTGGTCAAGCGGGAATCCATCCAGGGCCCAGGTTTCTCTTGGATGGCACATGAATGTCTGCCCGTGATCCTTTGGGACCTGGTGGCCTCTTCTGTAAAGTGGCAGTGGAGGGGTGTGTGGCTGATGTGCCCACCTGCAAGGCTGTCCTGCCTGGGGGGCATTTCCCAGGCGCACACAGTTGGGGATCCCTTACGTCATTATCACCTGATTATTACTTTGCCTGTTGCTTGTTCGGGGCAAATCTCAGTGCCCTCTCCCTTCTCCTGCCTGCCTGTCTTGCCTGCCTGCCTTCTTTTTTCACCCCAGCAACCTGGGAAAGCGAACGGTAACAAAGTGCTTCCAGGTAGAAGCTGAATTAATTTCATGTAATTATCCCTGATAAAATTAAATATTACTTGCAATTAGTCTTGGGCAATTTCGCTCCCGAAGCAGTGGGATAAAAACAGGCTGAGTGGGTGCCCCCTGGGCCAGGCGCTGGGCCTGTTGGCCGGTAGGTGGGAGCTGCCCGTGGGTGCCCCATCGCCCAGGAGGAGCCTGGGCAAGTAGCACTGGGCTGGGTCCTCCCCGCAGGTTGTCCTGACGCGCCTCTTTGGCACCTCTGACCTTTCTGGAAGGTCCCTGCAGTCCACTTCCGGGAAATGGAATCCGGACCTTTGTAGCTTCTGCCCAGCCGTGGCATTTGGGACAAAATATCTCCCTTCCCTGAGCCTCGGTTTTTCTCATCTGTGAAATGGGGGCAGTTTTGCCCATTCAGTGGCTGAGTGGCAGGGGGGTCAGCAAACCTTTTCTGTAAAGGATCCAATCCTAAATATTGTGGGCTGCTCAGGCCATTTGGTCTGCATTATTTCTACCTAGTCTTGCTCTTGTCATGCAGAAACAGCTAGGGTGTGTGGCCCAGCGGGACTGCCCAGGGGTAAATGGAACCGGTTACTGTTACTGTTTCCTGGGCTGGAAATACCTTTCATGGTAGATTTCAGAGTCTCCCTTTTTACTGTTCACACAGCGTCTGTGCTTTTTTAAAATTCTTAGACCGAAGGAGGGACTACAGTACCCCCCACCTTGCAGGGAGACTAGGCCCAGAGAGGGAAACTGCCTTATCCAAGGTCACACAGTGGGGAGAAGGCAGAGGTAGGACCTGAGTCTAGAAATGGTGCACCTGGTTCTCCGCCTGGCTCAGGGCCTGCCTGGCAGGGCAGTCGTCAGTATCAGATTGTGCTCACCCCTTAGTGAAGATATGACCTCAGGCAGGTCCCTTTGTGTCTCTGGGTTTCCTCATACCCATCATCTGGAAAATGGAGATAATCCTACATTGCAGGTTGTCATGAGAGTGAAGGAGGGGCCGGGGTAAAGGGACCCACAGGGTCGGGCTTGCAGCAGGTGATTAAGGCAGAGGCCTCCCTGTTCCTATGTCTGAGGGCACGGCATTTCCAGGCCCTTTCTGAGAATTGCAAACTCCCTCTCTCCAGATTCCTTAATTGGTGAAGAGCTTTCCTCCTGGCCTGGCCTGGACCTGCCGCCTGACCTTGGGAAAGTCGCTTTTTTTCCCTGGGCCTCAGTTTCTTCATCTCTGTGAGAACAGGGCTTCCGTGTCAGCTGCAAATCTGGAGTGGTTTTGTTCTGGCTGCCTTGAACATTGGGTTGAGAAAGACTCTGAGGCTGAGTCCAGGCTCTGTGGGAGCCAGTGCTGTGGGCGGTCAGCGAGCGGTACTCTGCTGTGGGCTCACGGGGAAATACGCTTTGGTGGGAGTCCTTGGTGGTGGATAATCTCAGAAAAGAGGACCCCTGTGGCTCCTTCCCGGCCCCTAATTTACCTCCGTCCGTGGAACCCCCCCCCCCATTTGAAAAATGAGGGAGTTTGCCTTTTGTAAGCAAAGCCGTGGACACGGTGGCCGCTGACACAGACGGAATTTGTAGATTATAATTCTAGATTGTCCGATAGAACTTTCTGCGAT
The DNA here is from genome assembly GCA_004024625.1 of Mellivora capensis. Lineage (NCBI taxonomy): Eukaryota > Metazoa > Chordata > Mammalia > Carnivora > Mustelidae > Mellivora > Mellivora capensis. The sequence continues at coordinate 140,777 of PISX010000364.1, read as the reverse complement.
GACGGAGATGTCCTCGGTCTGCACTGCCCAGTACATAGTGACCACCAGCCCCGGATGGTTGTCGAACCCTTGCAGTGCGGTTGGTTAGCTGTGAATGAGGCATTGACTTTTAAATTAAAAAAAAGCCGCACGAGACTAGCGGCTGCCGTGTTGGACAGCCCAATTCTAGACTCACAGAGCTCCTGAGCTATGTTATAGGGGTCCCCGAGATCACGGACTTGTTATACCCCAAGCCGGTCACGAACTCTGGGTAGGTTGTTGGGTGCAAGCCTGTTGCTTAGTAACAGACAGGCAGTAGAGCTCTGCCCCCAGGCAGCCGGAAAACAGCCGGAAACCACCCCTGCTCGAGAGTAAAGGCTTGTCCCTGTTGTCCCACTCCCCTCCTTGGGGGCCTGATTGCCCAGGGCTCAGACTCTGCAGGGGGTAAGGCCTGGCCTGAATCAGCTGCCCCCACCAGATGGTATGTACGTTAGCTTCGCCTCAACCCCTGGCACCCCAAGAAAGTGGCAGGTGCTTCCAGACGCAGAGTGGGCGGACCGGGAGGGAAGGCAGGGTGCCAGCCCTTTAAAAGATACAGGAATTTTTTTTCCTTTTCCTTCTCTCCTCCTCTCTCCCTCTTCTCTCTCTTTCTGGTATGCAGCAAAAGTAGAAGAGCCTTTGGAAATGGACTTGATCTCACCCTGCCTCGACTGCTCCCTAGCTGTGTGGTGTGGGGAGAGTCGCCCCACTGCTTTGAGCCTGTTTCTGCATCCTTTAACAAGGAGTGACAGCCCCTCCCTGTGTGGGTTGCTGGGAGGTCCGGATGCAGTGGAATAGACGTAACTTTCAGAACAGTGTCTGGGATGTGGTCTCTTTCCCTGAAGAAGAAGGAAAAACAGAGATGGTGTGAGGGCTATTTAACTGAGTTCTGTGCTTGCTGTCAACTTAAAACTCACCTTGGGGGTCGTCTGAGTGGGTTTGGGGGCTCGAGGCCAGTAGGCAGAAGGGGTGGGCTGGGTGGGGGTATTGGCTGGGAAAGGGGCCCTCCTGAGTAGTCATTCTCAGGTGGAAATTTCTCGCATTTGTCAGCTAACCCCCACCTCCCCCAAGTTTTCTTTCCTCGAAAAAGGCACCTACATTTTGGGGCTTCCTCACATACCTGCAGGGTCTAAAATAATTTGGGAGAATTCTGGCATCCAAACTTGGAAGGAAGGGTGTTGGCTGGGTTGGGGTTGTGGAAATAAGTGGATATCATTCCTCCATTGCTGGATAATAGTCTGAGAGGGGGTGTGGTCCCTCTCAGTACATTTTGGGCAGGGGTCAGTGGGTAAGCCTCCTACTGAAGTCTTGTTTCATTGGCACCAGGAAGCCTTGAAGAGTTCCTATTCAGGTCTGTCTGGAGGCCCACGTGATATGGTTTGATCTTCCTTATTTTAGTGACTCTTTAGGGTCTGTTCCTGCCCATAGGAATTGACAGAGTCAGCATATACTGGTTGAGGGTCTACCAAGGGCCAGGTGCCAGGACCACAGTAGTGAATAGGAGAGTCGGGGCTACGATTTCATGGAGCTCCTATTCCAGGGGCTGTGGTAGAGAGTAGGACAATTAGGAGAGGTTGGGGTTAGCACCAGGTATTAGAATACAGTGTGCACTTGGGTCCACTGAGGGCTTGAAAAGAACTACTTGAGGAAGGAGGAGACAGACGAGTTATTTAGGTGAAGGGCAAAGTGACGGTAGTGGCAAAAAGAGGGGAGAGAAGGCAGGAGAAGTGTTGCCAGCACTTGGTGACCGCATACCGCAAACTCCCTTGTCAGACCTTCTGGATGAGGAGAGGACTGAGTGCTGGCGTGGGCAAAACAGGCAAGAACGCTCTGCTTTATTTATAGTTCTGCCCCTGACTTACTGCTCTCTGGCCTCAGTTTCCCCAGTTTACAATACCAGCTAGCCCAGTCTTCCTAGGGTCCAGTTCTGCCTTCCTCAAAAAAACCACAGGGACAGGAAGGTGTGACGTCTGCCATGGACGGAGTATGGTGGCCCCTGCTTTTCCTTCAGAGCCCACGTCCCATCTGGCATTGGAGGCCCCAGTGGGGACACAGTGGGCTGAGCCAAATCCCCACTCCCAGGTATAGCTTAGCCTACAGTTCCCATAAGTCCACAGCATAATTTGGGTTGGACAGTATCTACCTGGGTGGCCTCTTTAGGTCACAGAGTGACAGGTCTGGCAGTAGGGACTCCTGCCACTTACAGAGGGCACGGCAGCCCAGAGAGAGCGAGTGATAGCCCTGGATTTGCACAGCCAGCTTCCACCACTGGGTGCTAGTTTCCCACAGTAGGAGAGGGAGAACCCCACCTGGAAGGAAAGTGAGTTGGGGGTTGTTTGCGGCAGAGGCACCTCTCCCCAGAAGCCGACGCCAGACCTTCCAGAACTCATGGAAGATGGGAGCTGAGGATGGGTGGGCCAGTCACCAGGCAATCCAGGGGCTCTCTTCCCTGTCATTTGGATGGGAGTGACCACCAGCTTCTTCTAGGCCTAGACCAGCTTCCACTGTTCACCCGTCTCTCTCCCCCAGGCCAGCCAGATGCCGCAGGCGGTTAAGGCTACACAAGGCTCTGGACGTCTGCACACCTGGGTTTGAGTTCCGACTCTCCACTTTTTTTGCTGTGTGACCTTGGCCCTGCTAGGCGGCTGAGGGCATAAATGAGATCAGACAGTGAGGAGGCCCCAGGGCCTGCCCCAGGGCCGGTGCTCTGCCGCTCAGGGTCTACATAGGCCTGCTTGTCCTGCCTGTCACTGTCCCCTTTGCCCATTGCTCTGTCCTCCCAAGCGGACACTCAGAGGCCATGCAAGAGTGAGCTCTGGTTGGGGTTGGGGCAGGCACCCATCTCCCCTGGTCTGATGGGGCTGACTTGTTCTGCCTTGGAGAGACCCCCTTTCTCTTTTTGTTGCATTGTAGACACATTTTGGAACGATTTTTTAAAATAACAACCCCTATCCTCCCAACGCCCCCCAACCAACATTTTAATGTTTTATTGATTTTTTAAAAAGATTTTATTTATTTATATGAGATAGAGAGGGAGCATGAGCTGTGGGGAGGAACAGAGGGAGAGAGAGAAGCAGACTCCCTGCTGAGCAGGCAGCCAGGGTGGGGATTGATCCCAAGACTCTGGGATCATAACCAGAGCCAAAGGCAGGCAGATGCTTAACCAACTGAGCCACCCAGGTGCCCTGCTTTATTGATTTTTAAATAGGAAGGCAGGGAGGTTTCCCCTGTAGGCTGAGAGGGAAGACCAAGGTCACAGTGAATGGGAAGGACATTTCTGACTCTCTAAGGGTCACTGTGCGAGTCTTCACCGATCAGCAGTGTTGTTTACACATCAACATGTTCCTAGGGAACATGTGTGGAGCACCTACTGGGTGCCTGGTGGCTCCTTCCTACTTGTGTGAACTTAGACAAGTGATGTCACCTCTCTGAGCCTCAGGGTCAGGGGTCAGCAAACTTTCCTCATAAAGGGTCTGATAGTAAATATTTTAGGCTTGTGGCTTATATAGTCCCTGTCACAACTACCCAACACTGTCGTAGCATAAAATAGCCATAGACTAAATGTAAATCTACAAGCATGACTATGTACCAATAAAACTTTATTGATAAAAACAGATGGTGGGCCAGATTTGACCTGTGGGCTCTAGGTTGCTGACCTTAGCAAGTCCTTTACCTATGAAAGGGGCTGAGAGACTAGAAGCTGCCCTTTGGGGTTATGGTGAGGAAGTTTAAAGGAATGAATGCATGACAGGTATTAACCCCAATCACTTTCTGTTATTGTTAATATTATTGTATTCGTTCTCCTGGCAGCCCTGCTCTGCAGGTGTTATGGTCTCATTTCACACATGGGGAAACTCAAGATGTGGAGAGATAAGAAGCTTTCCCTCAACCCTTCCACTCTCTGTTGGATAACCTGAGATGCATACTTTTGTGCCTTGGTTTTCCCAGCTGTATTCTCAGTGAGGATCTGTTGATGTCAGTGCACATGGCCCAGCGGTCACGTCCGTTGTGTGGAGGGGAGGTGGAGGCATAGAGAGGTGGAATCCCTTGCAAGAGCCCTCGGCTGACACATGGCGAGGCTGTGCTGGGTTTCTTGGGGACCTGGGTTATAGGCGTGTGACTCAGAAGCTGCTGGGGAGGGATGGCCTGCCCCGTTAGACCAGAGCTGTCTCAGAGCACCATTCCCTTGGGGGTGGGATCAGATCCCCCACTTGTTTAGAATGGTGGAACACAAAGGACCTTGTCCCCAGTGGAATGTGTTTCTGAGTCAGGTGTACTGTGCCAAGGCTGGAATGGATGAGGTACAAGCCTCTTATGCATGTTGACAGATTCCTGATGCCCCTCCCTTGCTCAGCAGCCTTCCTTGGCTCCCTTCTGCTCTCAGGAACAAAACCAAACATTTCCTGGGGCCTCCAGGGGCCTCTGTGACCGACTTCATTTCAACTTTGCAGGCTCCTTTTCCTCCCTCTCCCCCAGGCCCCAAATCAGGGCTCCTGGGCTGGCCCCCAGTTCTCTCCAATCACAGCAGAGGCTTGGAGCTCACCTCCTGCTTCTTTCACTGCAAAGCTTTATATTCACCCTTAAGTCTCCCCCGCCCCACCTCTCACGTCCTCTCCTCAGCAATTTCTGCCCCCCCCCCCCACCGCTGCCCCATCCCCACCTATCCCTTGGGTCAGTGACACAGGGCAGACTGTCTCTGTGGCGGTGACAGGCTCTGTTTGACACTAGGTGTTTACTGAATATTTCTCAGCCAGGCTGAGAACACTGGGGGGTAGGCTGGAGCTCTGTGATGGGATCCCCTCTCTGAGTCCCACGCCCAGCACACAGCTGGGAACACCTGCTCAGTTGGGATGCTTTGGCTCATCGCCCTGCTGTTATTGCTATCTTAAGGGCCCCCTCTTTTTTTAATTTTTTACGAGAAGGAAAGAGGGTAGGGTGGGAGGGGGCAAAGGAGAGGGAGAGAGAGAATCTTAAGCAAGCTTCATGCCCATCGCAGAGCTGGATGGGGGGCTCGGTCTCACCACCCTGTGATCACGACCTGAGCCCAAACCAAGTCAGCTGTTTCACCGACTGAGCCACCCGGGAGCCCCCGAGAGCCCCCTCTTACAGGCTGTCCCCAGGAAGGCTCAGGTTTGGAGAAGCAATTGTGGGAACAGGATATGGAGGGGCAGCTGGGTACCAGGCCCCTGGGAACTAGCCCATGGTCCCTCTCTGCAAGGCAGGAATGACTGAAGACATTTTTGAGGTAAGGAAATGGAGGCTCAGGGGGTCAGAGTCGCTGATGCAGGGTCCTGCAGCCTGGAGGTGACAAGGTTGGGATTGGATCCCAAACCCTAGCTGCAAAGCACACGATTATCCCACGATGGACTCCCATGCAGAGCCCTTCCTTGGGGATGCAAAAGAGCTATGGGAACCTGCATGGGTGAGCAGGTCCCCTGCATCCCCACGGGCCCTGCGTGGGAAGGTCCCAGAGCTCCCGCAGACACTCAGATGGGTGAGCAGGACACATGTCCCCAAGAACCACCACCCAAAGCACCAGCACTTTGGAAACTTATTTTGTGAAATCCTGAGTTGTCACTAAATTGACTCCTTCCTTCAGTGGGCTGAAAACAATGGTGTTCCACTTCAACAGAAGCGTATGTGTCTGTCTGTCTGTCTTCTTTTATAAAATAAGTGTTTAATGGCTGAATGCCCCCAGGCATTGTGCTGGGAGCTCAGGGAGGAGTCTGCCCTGGTTCTAGGTTGCCCCCAGGATAGAGGTGAGGAGGCGGGGTCTCAGAGAGGGGCAGAGACTTGTCCAGGGCCACCCAGCACCAGGCCCAATGCCATGGGGGCACGAGTTGTGAGCAAGAAGGGGAGAAAATGAGGCTAGAGTGGAGACCTGGGTCGAACAATCCTGCTAGCAATGCTGAGAGCGACTACTGTTTCCCTGGCTTATCCTTGGTGCCTGGTGGGGGACTAACTGGGCCCGCTTTACCACAGGGGCCCTTCCCGCGGTTCTGGCAGAATGATGGCACCCCCATTCCCATTTGGACCCCCTGGGAAGGGGTCTTCCTGCTCTGGGACCCTTGTTGCACCACAGTGGGCCCCGTCAGAAGGAAGGGGCAGGCTGAGGGGTCGGCCTGCGGCCCCTTCCCTGCCCCCAACTGTCACGTCTCAGTAGCGCACAGGCCAGGAGTGGCCCGGGGGGTGCACGGGGCTGCATCTGTCACAGGTCACTGGCCGTGGGTCCTGAGGCGCCAGGAGAAGGAGCCCAATCAGAGGCTTGGGCCGGGGTGAGGGGCCCGCGACGTCCGTCCTGTGGGCTCTGGCGCTCTTCTGCCACCCTGTCTCCTCCTCCAGGGCTGGGCAAGGTCCCCAGCGTCCAGCCCCTGCCCCCATCCCCAGCGCTCGGCTGCCCAGTCCCCACGATGCCCTTGCTGCTTCGCCTCAGTGGAGCCCTGAGCCAGTTCTCAATCTAAATGACAGCTGCCCTCAGCCAAGTCAACTCCAATTAATTTCCGAAGGCTTCCAGGGGCCGGCGGAGGCTCGCACCAGACTCGGCTGCCCGGCGGCCCGCGTGCGCATGAGACCCCTTCTTTACCCTTATGGGGCCCAGGCGGGTGGGGCCGCACAGGGTCCCTCCTGATCCTTGGTGGGGGGCCCTTTCTTCCTCCTAGGAGCCCCCGTGCCGGCTTTGGATCGCCTCCATCACGTTGGGCTGATGTGGAAACTCTCAGGCAGCGTCCGTGGAGAAAGACTGAATGGCAGGCCTCATACTCTGTCACTCTGGGGGTCATTCTCATCCCATCTGTGAGCATCACGGCACTTCCCCAAAAAGTGAGGGTTGATTTCAGGGAAAGACAGGGAATCGGGGTCAGGGGGAGAGAACAGAGAGATTGAGAAAGAATTAGGGGGTGTCGTGTGAGAGAGAGACAAAGAGAAAGAAAGAATAGGGCTCAAGGAGAGGGAGCGCCTACCACTTTCGCTGGTAAATTTCACTTTTTCATGTGACTTTGATGGACCCACACATTTTGGCATCAAGCAGACCTGGAAGTGACCCCGGCTCCTCTACTGGCTGGCTGCATGACTGTGGGTCAGTGACGTCCCCTCTCTGAGCCTTAACGCCCTCCACCCCCAGTGAAATGGCCTGGTGTTGGACCCTCTCTCCCCAGGTTTTGGGGTCATCTGATGAGACAGGTCCATAGGGCACCTAAGGGTCAGCGCTCGCTCTTACCATCCTTGGAGCTGACAGCAGTGGGGATGGGCTCACTTTTCCTTTTTTCCTTTCCTCATTTGTCACAGTAATACCCCTGCGAGAAGTTGTCCTCGAAGGGAGGGGAGAGAAAGGGTGCAGTATGGGCAGAGGGCTGGGCTGAGAGGGGGCTGGTCCCTTGGCCTCTGTGAGATGTCTGATTGGAGTATCACTCAGGCTGCCAGCAGCCAGCCCTCTGTTCCTGATCCCCAGGGTTGTGCTCTTGGGAATTCCTTAGGGGAAAGGTATCTTAATGTCCCTCACTTGGGGTGGGCTCCTGCCCCAGCTTCCACCTTACATCGAATGTATAATCTGATTTCCCTGAAGGAATGAAAAGAGTAAGGGAGGTTGTATATCTACCTACCACCATTCATTTCAGAGAGGACCAAAGAGGCCCAGAGAGGGGGAGTGACTTGCCCAAGGTCACACAGCAAGCAGGTGAAGAGCTGGGATGAGAATGTGAATCATTCTTTCAAATATTTAACAGGTCTAGGGCACCTGGCTGACTCAGTCGGTGGAGCATGCAACTCTGGGTCTCAGGGTTGTAAGTTTGAGCTCCAAGTTAGGTACAGAGATGACTTAAAAATAGAATTTTTTTAAGAAAATAAAAAATAAGGGGCGCCTGGGTGGCTCAGTGGGTTAAAACCTCTGCCTTCGGCTCAGGTCATGATCCCAGAGTCCTGGGATCGAGCCCCACATCGGGCTCTCTGCTCAGCAGGGAGCCTGCTTCCTCCTCTCTCTCTGCCTGCCTCTCTGCCTACTTGTGATCTCTGTATGTCAAATAAATAAATAAAATCTTTAAAAAAAAAAGAAAATAAAAAATAAAATATTTAACAAATCCTTTTCAGCAGCCTACTGTGTACCAGGGACCAGAGAGACAGCTGGGATCCTTGTGAGTGTGTCTACCCTCAGGCCAGGCTCCTCTGAGGGGGGTTGGTCACAGGAGAGATTTTTAGCCGCCCTCTCCAGAGAGGGGAACAGGCCCAGCAAGTTGAGCTTGCCCAAGTTTAAGGAGTGGGTGAGATTTAGACTGGGGTGGAATTTGAATCCAGGCTCTGAGCACACAGAGCTGGGGCTCCCCCAAAGCTGCCGAGGGTAGGGGAGGAGAGCTTCATTGGTGGCTCTGTAGACCCTCTGTGTGTGGCCCCCCATCTGGCTTAGATTTGCTGTTCCCACCCTCAGACCGAAGTAAGTGAGTCCCCTGGACCCCGTGTGTCTCCCTGGAGGAGGGGACATGGGCCAGGGACCCAATATGGACAGGCAGCTGAGAAGGGCTTCTGCTTTGGGGTTGTGGGGCCCTGCAGAAGGCTTCCACCTGGGTGGCTGGGGTCAGTTCCTACTAGGGCTGTGTCCCCCACATTCCCAGTGGCAGGTTCTTAAAAATGCGCTGTCTTAAAAATCCTTGTGACTTTGCTTACCACTGGGCAAGGCTCTCTTTTCCTGTGACTTTTGTCTGCTGTGACAGCTGGTGGCCATTGCGTGAGCACCTGCCGTGCGCCAGGCACTGGAGAACCTGGGGTAACCTGGCGAGGAACTGGGTGCTATCCTTGTCCATTTCATGGGGAAGGAAGCTGAGGCTTGGAGAGGGACTGCGGTTTGCCCAAGGTCAACCCGCTAGGGGAGCGTTAGGGCCCGAGATGCAGACTTTGGTCGTCTGGCTGCAAAGCGCCCCCCCTTCCCCATGATGTTTTTCATCTTTGGCAGCTTGTTGTCGAGGGCCCTGAGCACAGGACCCCCCTTCTGCCAGGGTGAGATGTGTCCGTGTACCCCATAGCCAGCTCGGGGGTAACTGAGGCATCATTGCTGGCTGGGGGCAGGGGTGTCATGTGAGAGCAGGGAGAGGGGTTACCCACCTCAGAGTAGGGGTGTTGGAGAAACTTTGCCACAAGGCTGACAGCCAGGTAGAAGGTGGGAGTCAGCAGGGGTGAGGGGTCGGGGGTGCTCGAGGCAGAAGAAACGGCAGGAGCAGGGCTGTGGAGGTGGGAAGGATCAGGGCTTTGTGGAGAGACTGTACAGCTGGCTCACGGAGAGGTGAGGCTGGAGGCCCACGAGGAGAGCAGGCCAGGTTATGCGAAGCTGGGAACTTTACCTTGGGAACACTGGGGAGCCATGGAAGATTTAAGCAGGAGAGGGGGCTGCCATGGTTGGTGCTTCGGGAAAGGTATCTGACTCACAGGGGAAAATGGGCTTGGGGGCCAGTGGGGAAGCAGGAAGGAGGCAGTGGGGGCCTGGCCCAGGGTGGAGGCAGTGGGGAGAGAAGTGGGTGGGTTTTGGAGGCAGCATCCTCCTTCCCTGGTGCTTAGGCTCTGGGGCCTGGGCAAGAGTGAAGAGAGACCTTCAGTGCCCTGCGTGCCTTATCCTGCCTTTCTTGGAGATGGGGAACAGGAGCTGGGAGAGTCATGGAAGTATCTGGGGGCTTCCAGGCCTCCCAGGCTGCAGGACAGGGGCGCTGGTAGGATCTGGCCCAACCCTGTGGCTCCCAGGCCTGCTTGTGCTTCCGGGCTCAATGGCCCAGCCCCTCAGCTGAGTGGCAGCTGTCAGACACCAGCGTCTCCCCCTGCCAGGTCCAAATAAAGGAAAAACCAAAATACATTTCCCTTTGTCGGAATCCGGTGAGGGTGAGTCGGGCGGGAGTCATTCGCTATTGTGTTCTGGGGCCCACACTGCTCCTTACATAAGCTGGAAGTTAAAAATACGCACGGAATTCTAACTTGCCTGCTTTTGCCTGGGATCGCACCCTGGTCCCCCTGCCCCACCCCACCCTGGGGGGCAGGGGGCAAGGCAGGCCCCCACCCTACCCACCCCCGACACCCACGGAGAGAAAGAGACCATCCCGTGGCTAGTATCCCCTACTGGCATTTGGCAGGATTAGCTCTGACCGCCTCTGAGGTCCTGGGTATTAAAGCCCAGTGAGTGTAATAAACCTAAGAGCAGCTAACCTTTTTGGGGGGCTCATCACATGATTAAAGTCTTTACCCGTGTTATCTCCATTAATCCTCCCAGATGCCTGTGAACTTGGTTCCCATTTTGCAGTACAGGTTAGCACCTTGCCCAGGGCATGCTCTGGATGAGCAGCCAGAGAACCCTTGATCTGGACCTTACTTGGAGGCCCCCCTGACCCCCATGACCTCCTCTCTCAGGCCTTCCCTATGGTGGGTGGTGGGCGGGCGGTGGACAGAAGGGGGACAGAAATTCCCTCTCTGAAGGTTCAAGGACAGAACCGTGCGGTGCTGCAGGTCCCACCAAGCCCTGCCTCGGGGAGGGGATGGGGGTCAGGGAGTTGGGAGGTGGTGGCTGTCCCCAGCTCAGGACCCCTGACTATGTGCCTCTCCCAAGTTGGGACCCAGTCCTGGAGATCCTGAGTGCAGAGCAAGGTGGTGACAAGGCCTGTTTTGCCACCTTTAAAGAAGAAAGAACACCCGGCTCCCTCTGTAGGCGGCCCCTCCAGGAGGGAAAGGAGTCATGAGGTGTCCCCAGGTAAACAGACACGAATCTGTCCCCTTCTTCCTTCTCCGTTTGCGCCTGCAGGCGGGTCAGCGGTGCTGCCGGGCGGGAGTCGGTTCTGTGCTGGGCAGCAGGCTAAGCCTTTTACATGGATCATTTCATTTAATCCTCGTCGCCGCCTCCATGAGAGCCAGTCCTATTATTTTCCCCATTTTCCAGGGCTGAGGTTCTGGGACCTGAAGTGATGTTCACAAAAGCCCTGTGCTCCGCAAGTGGTAGGCACCGTCATGGTTGAACCCTGTAGGAGAAATGGCATTCCTCTTGTTATTCACTTTTTTGACACTGGCTCTAGGTTCTCTCCTTCCCTTTGTGGCACTTACCGTCCCTGTTGGGGATCCATCCGACGCAGGCCCCAGGGTCACTGTGAGGTGGAGCAGGGGGCAGCCAGCACCTCCATGCCATGGTAGCAAGTTGGTGGCAGAAATGACTGAGTGGCTCGTGCGCTGTGTGGCGATGGGAGTGGGTGCTGGGGAAAGGCTGGAGAGATCAGCTAGGACATGTTTGTGCACATGAAGAAGGATAGGGAGGAAGGGCGGGCTTCCCCCCTCCAGGCCATGCCTTGCTGGGCGGGCGTGACCTCGGGTCCCAGAACCGGAAGCCCCTCACCTGGGCCCCTGGGCTGCCTGCGCGGGGTGAGGGTCATTTGGGGTAACAAATTTGAGTTGGTGACACCCCTGCCTTGAGGAATGATTCCCCCACATGCACAGTGTTGCCTGTTGTTCTCTTGTATGATCCCCCCAAGCTGCTCAGAGATGGGTCTGCCAGGGATCACCATCCCCAAGTTGCAGATGGGGCCAGCTGCCCATGTATGGCGGGGTTCAAAATCCCACCTCAGCCCAGTGCTTGGGGACTCAAAGGGCTCAAAAATCCCTGACCAGAGGGCTGGTCCAAGTTGCTGGCCTGGCCCTGGGTGACCCCTGCGCAGTTCCCCCGCCCCCCCCCCACCCAGGGCCTCAGTCTTCCCATCTGCCAAATAGGGATGAGAATCACTCCACAGCCCACAGGCCCCCAATGGAGCACCTGTGTGCAGGGTACTGTGATGCCACAGTCTGATGGGGGAGGCTGGTGGCTAACAAGTAGAAAATGTGAAGGTCTGCATTGGTGTCTGTGCGCACTGAGTAACTCCTAGTCCCGGGAGCTCGGCGAGGGTGGTTTTATCTCTGGGTCCTGGTGTGGGGGGCTGGCATGCCTGCCATCACTGAGGAGCGGGGACTGGGGACTTCTCTGGAGCAGGGACAGGCCCTGACTTGAGGCGGCTTCCGTGGGACTGATTTATTTGGGGAGCTGTGGTCCTAGGGCGTGTTGGGTCCCCCCAGCTGGAATTAATCTGGCGGGAGGATGAGTTTGGTCATGCTTGGGTTGTCAAGAACTGAAGAATAATATTCTCTCTTAAAAATATTCCCCGTGGATACCAGACTCTCTTGCTTGTCCCAGGCAGAGGCTGGGGAATCCTGCACCTATGCCCTGTGACGTTGGGCAAGCCCCTCACCCTCTCTGAGCCCCAGGTGCCCCTTCTAATGTGGGGAGAAGAGGTGTCCAGCTGCTGGGCTTGCGGGGGGCATGAGATGGAATGAGATAACACAGGGACATCTTCAGCTGTGTGCCTGGCATGCCCTCACCAAATCTTCTCCAAGTAAGAGGAGCAGCTGTCTCTAGGGTTGGCACACAGTATGCTTCGGAGTTGTCCAGAACTGGGGAATACGGCATCTCGAGGACACGTGGCCATTTGGGTCAGTCTGGAAACATCACTCAGCAAATGCAGCTCCCAGAAGGGTCTGCAAGCCTCCTCCGTCTGAGCATAGAACTCAGGAAATGGCAACTTTCCTTCACCTTCCTAGCGTTGCAGTCCCAGAGCAAGGGAGCCAGGCGCCAGGTGCTTGGGTCTGGGGGTCTCGTCTTTCTTTAGCTGTGTGGACTTTGGCAAAGGGCCTCGGTTTCCTATCTGAGCAGTGAGCACAAGCCTTGCTGTGTTGGCTTCTTGAGATAATGAGTGTGAAGTGAAGTAAGGAATCCTTTTCAGAATCTTCTCTCTCTCTGTGGCAGATGCTCCCTTTCCATAGTCCAGATCTCACAATGCTTGGAACAGGATTCCTTCTGAGGGGATTAGGGAGTGGGGCGTCACTGGGAGCAAGGCAAAGCCTAGGCTCAAGAGCAGAGGTGTGGGGAGGGGGAAACTGAGGCTCCTAACTTCCTGGGGTACCATCTCCCCAGGAGATCCTGGGTGTGGCATTAACAGCATTCCAGCACCACCGCTGCTAACCAACCAGCTTTGAAACCTGGAGCTCAAGGCCTCAGCTTCTCCTTCTGTGAAATGGAAGCATAGACTCCAGTCTCATGGGCAGGAATGTGCCCACCTGGTCAGTCCCAAGGAAGGGATGAGGCTTGGGGGCCTCTAGATGGCTGCAAGGACCCCTCACCTCCTGAACTCCGAGAGGCTATGCCAGCAGCTCTGTGTAGGGGGATCTCTCTGTATGCCAGGCCATTACAAGGCCTGAGGGAGAGGATATGACCCCCACTTCTGCAATGAGGAACTAAGGCTCGGAGAGAAGGAGAGGGGCAGACCCCTTGCCACACGGTGGTGGGGCTGGGATTGGGATTCAAGCCCCATGGTGTTTGTGATGCTCTCTCCTGCCTTCACTGCCAGCCCCTGGAGGAAGAAGACAAAGATAGTGTCTGCCTTACTTCCGGCCAGATCCTCAGGGCTGGAGCAACACCTGGCACATAGCGGGGACTCAGTAAGGCCTTATTAATTGGATGAATGAGGAAAAGAACAAGGGAGAGAATCTCCCCCCCGGCCCCAGCTGCTCCTGGCATGAAGGTCCTTAGCTGGGTGTCTCTGGGGCTCCAGGGTGGAAGACTGGTTAGTCACAGCCTGGCCCATCCTCTGGGAGGATTTTCTCTGCAGGCTATGGCTCAACTCCCAGGGGAGGCTCCCCTTTAATCCCAGAGGGCGGGATGGGTGGGGTCGCTCCTGCCTGGCACAGGGCCCTGCTGGGAGGGCGGGCCGGTCATGGAGTTCAGTATCTGGGCGTGCTCCCTCAGCTGGAGTGGGGCCCCCACCCCAATTCCAGCTTTGCTCACTTCTTTGGAGTCAAGAGATTGACCACAGGCTCATGATCAAGCCCAGCTCTGTCCCTTCCTGGCTGTGTGACCTTGGGCAGGTCGCATCTCCTCTCTGAGAGTCAGGCTCTAAAAAGTGGGAATGATGAGGATACTCGTAAACATATAGTAGATCTGAGAACAGAACCGTTGGCCACTTGGTAGCAGTAAACTAGCAGCCTCCCAGAATGACTGTTCCATTCCTTTCCTGCCTCTGAACCCCCAGTTCTTACTCTCTTTGAGTGTAATTCATACTAAGGAGTGAGTGGTTATCCAACTGCTTTCCCTGCAAGTTGGTCTAACGAGGCATCGCTATGATCTGTGGTGTTTCTGATGCTGTGTGACTGTGTGAGAAGGAAATGGAAGGCATTGTCACCGACTCCCTCATCCCCATCACCGGAAGTCCCTTCAAAAAGCAGCTTGGGTTGGGCAAAGGGCACTGGTCTGGTTGGGGAGTCTGGACTCTTGATCATTACTGCTCTGAGCAGTGTGGTACTGTTTCAGGAAGTTCCCAGCACATAGCAGGTCTCTAGCGAATGTTCAGAGGATGATAAGAGAAAGGGCTGTGTTCTAGACGTAGACACCCTCCCCTCTACCCCTTAACTGCATCTGGTGAACTCCTACATATGCCTCAACGCCCAGGTTAGATGCTCCTCCTCCAGGAAGTCTGCCCACCTTATTTTATGTCCAGTCAATCTTCTGGGAACTCTAGTCCATCAGAAATGGGCTAGCCCTGTCCAATTCTCCTATTTCCTGAGATGGGGGGAACCTGACATGGAGCCAGAGTCTTACCCTTGGCTAAGGTCTCACAGCCACGTCAGAGGCAACAGCAGGGGGATTTGAACGAAACTTCTCTAGCTCTCCTCAGATGAGACGGTCTTCAGGCATGAAAAGAGGGCGTGGATGGTGCCTCTCTTCCCTTGCCTCTCCCACTCCCCCACCCCCCTTAGGGCCTCCCAAAGAGCTGAGCCTGCTACTAACATGTCTTCCTTTTTTCTCCACAGCCCACGACCTCCCTGCAAACAAGGCCTCAGCAACCCAGCCGGGGAGCCACTTGCAGTGCCTCTCTGTCCACTGCACGGACGACGTGGGCGACGCCAAGGCCCGAGCCTCCGTGCCCACCTGGCGGTCCCTGCACTCCGACATTTCCAACAGATTTGGGACATTCGTGGCCGCCCTGACTTGAATTGACAAGAAATGCCCAACCCCCACCAGGCCCTCCCCCCCTTCCCCCACCCCTCCCCCTCCCCCCTCCCCCTGCCCCGAACCCCTTCCCTTAACCCCACCCTCCTATTAATTTGAAAGGGCCACTATTGCTGAGTGGATGATTTTTTTTTTCTAGGTTGGTACCTGCTTAGTGGCATATGGACCGGAAAGGGTTAATTTAAAAGGGGGGGAACCTCAAAAAATTTTTTTAAAAAAGAAAACTCGTCTGCCACAGTATGTTACCAGTGTTAACCCTCTTCCGCAGTTAGCAAACTTCTGCTTCAGCCTTTTTCCTGCTAGATAATTCCCGTTTTTCTGTAATCTTGGCATATGTTTTTTAGATGACCTCTTTCCTTGTTTTATTTTCATGCTGCTGTATGTCCAAGCATTGTTATTTCGTAATAAGACAAGAGTTACTTTCTTTTTTATTCTCTTTTATTCTCATTCCTCCCCTCACCAATCCCCAGTCTTTTTTTTTTTTTTCTTCTTCTTTCCCCTTTTTGCTTTGTTCACTGCTTATTAAAATGGAAATCCTGGAGAATAGTAGTTCTGGAATATTGCCGGGCGAAAGTCAAATTGTCATCACGATATTATATATTGACACCCAACTGTCACCAGTCAGGCAGGAGCCAAACAATTAATGCCCCCCTTAGGTATTCCGCCTGGGATTTTGTTTTGTCTGTTCCCTAAGAAAATAGAGAGAGATATATTTTCATTCCTACAAACACACGCTCAGCCCTCAGCTCCATTCTGTCTTCTGCTGGAAGCTGTCCTCTCTGCAATGGAGGTGATGACGTGTCTAGCCCGCTCAGTGGGAAGGAGTCAGAATGTTCGACAGTGGTGTTTTCTCTCCTTTTCTGGGCCTCTGTGCAAACGCCCAGGCTCTGAATGTTCACGCTATGCTAAGCAGTCCTGGTGTGCACGAGGGATGGTGTCCTTCCAGCTTGCAGAGTCTCTGGGGGCTCCCGGCTTCCGCCCTGTTGTAGCGGGGCTGGCCGGGTCTTGGGTGCCCAAGTTGGGGGAGGATCCATTCTCAGCCCTTGACCTTTGCCCACACAGCTGATGCCAGCCAGGCCTTGCGGGGAGGAAGGATGTGGGACTGCATGTATCTTCCCGACCACTCCCGTTCTGTCCTCGCTGACCATCTATTTCTCCCCCTCCAACCTGGGTAGCACCCCATCCCTGGGAGGGTCGAGGCTTTTGCCAGCACTTTTCTGGGGGCTCAGGGAAGGAGCCCCCAGGCTCAGCCTGCCAAGCCCCCCTTCTCTGAACCTGGGTGTATTTCTTTGCAGGGGTTGGCAGGTTCCCGGGGGCTATCGAAGGAAACAATGCCTTTGATGCCTAGGCCTTTTTCTTTAACCCCAGAATACCCCCTTCTCCCCGCCTTTTGATTTAATCTCACCCTATTGCAAAACTAGAGCCCTGTTCCAGGTGCCCCACCAAGGAATCATCTCTCTGAGCAAAGATGGGGCGGCTAGGTGAGCGGGCAGTAGTGAGCAGGGCTCCTGGACCCTCCCACTTTGAGGACCCAGAGCAGCAGACATTGCTGGCCCAGTGCTGGCGGGGTAGGCACCTTTGGGTGCTGTGGAGGCCTATAAAAGGCTCGTATGATTCAGGGGTGGGGGGTTGTGAGGGGCACACAGACTCCAGGGTGGGTCAGACAAGAAATGACTGATAGCCCTTCACCCAAACCAGTAACTCCACCATTTTCCTTCTATTTTTGCTAAAGAGCAAGTCTTACTAAATGTTCTATTTTGAGCCTGGCGCCCCCTCCCCTCTGTCTCCAGGTCCCCAGAGTTTCTAGACCTGTATTTTTTGTTGTTTTTTTAAGCAAGTGACCTGAAGGCTTTGGGTTCACCATACAACACCCACATTGTTTATTTCAAAGAATTTTCCAGCAAAGGGATAAGAGTGTCCAGAAAAATCTCGCTCTTTCCCCTCCCTCTTCTTTCCTGCTGGGGCCCTTTTGGTTCAGGTCTGAGTCTGGATTGCCCTTGCTGGGGCCATCAACCAGGGGGCCCCTGGGGGCCGGCAGCAGGCAGGCAGAAGAGCAGTGGTGTGAATTGATCAGCAGTGATAAGGCGTGAACTGACTCAGTCCCCGAGTTCTGCCACCAGGGGAAAGAGAAAGAGAATGTCGCTCCTGCCAGGGGCCGCAGGAGAAATCAGCCATAGTCTGAGGAAAACTCCACGCCCCCTCTGATTCCGCAATGTACAGCTGTTTGAGAGCTTTATCACTTTATTTTTTAAACAGGAATGATTTCTCCTTCATTGCTTAAGGCCGGGGAGCCAAGAGTCTCGACTTCCGTCTTTGACTTTCCCTGGGTTGAGTTCATTAGCACCTGGCCATCAGCTCCGTTGTCGGAAACCCCTGAAGTTTTAAACTTTCTCGCTCCCCACGACCCCAGAATGGAACAGCTTTAAAAATAGCCTTAAGCAAAAGGATGTTATTTCATTAAATTTGGTTTAATGGAAAGAATAAAAGCAAATTAAAAACACACCCAACCCACGAGACTCCAAACACTGGTAATCGGTACTGCATAGCAAACTTTTTTTGGGAAAGAAAACGAAAACGTTATTGCACATGTAAAATATAAAATCTTAACTCTGCTGTGTGTTAGGCAATCCTGTAATCTTTTTTGACTCTTAAAAGAAATTCATTTCTGAAATGCTTGGTTGGAAGACTGTGACAATAGCTCATGAAATTGAGTGTTATTTTTTTCTTTCTTTTTTAAAAAAAATATGTAAAGTGCAGTCTTCTGTATTCATGCATATTGTATATACCTGTATATGTTTTCCTGAGCAGCTAAATAACAATAAATATGACGTTAATGGTGACTGTGGTACATTTGTGGGTGGGGCTTGCTTTATCCCCCCCCCCCCCCCCCCTTTTTCCATAGGTCTATTCAGAATCCCATGGAGGCTGGGAGCGCAGGTCGGGACGCTGCAGTACGCATGTGTGCACATGCGCCTGTGTGCGTCGATGCTGTTCTACGCTGGGTCATCTTAAGAGTTTCTCAACCTGGATGCTGTGCCTTTGGGCTGAATAGTGCTTTGTGGAGGGGTCTGTCTCCTCCTGTAAGATGTTGAGCAGGATCCATAGCCTCTACCCACCAGATGCCAGGGGCACCTCTCCCCACTCTCCCAGCCCCCTGACAACCCATGTGCCCTGGGAGGCATGACCCTTCCGGGACTGAGAACCGCTGGTGTCTGATTGGTGTGGGAGGGAGGGGGCAAGGAGAGACCACCCAGGTGGCCATATGGTGAGGCTTCTTTTGGGTCGCAGGTTGAGTTCGCATCCCAGTAAGCTTTGTAATCTCCTGCAAGTTATGTGTGTAGCCTCTTGCCTCCTCCTTTCCCTCATCTGTGAAATGGGTAGAACTTGTGAAGTTACAGGAGACAACGTGGGTGGACCCAGCAGGTAGGAGGGCTCCACCTGCATTAACTGGAGCATGGCACAGCTGACAGAGTTTTGGGGTCCGGCTGTCCTGGATTGGATGCTGCTTCCTCTGCTTACAACCATGGGTTCTGGGCAAGTGGTTTAAACCTGGTCTCCATTTTCTTGTCTCAAAAATGGAGCAAACAGGGGCACCTGGGTGGCTCAGTTCTTTAAGCTTCCGGCTCTTGCTTTGGGCTCAGGGCTGTGGGATCTGGTCCAGCATGGGGCTCCCGGCTCAGGAGGGAGTCGGCTTGTGATTCTTTCTCTGCCCCTCCTCCACCCTCTCTCGAATAAATAAGTAAATCTTTTTTTTTTTTTTTTTTTTTTAATGGAGCAAATAACATCTAGCTTGCAGGTTCCTATGAGCACCAGCCCTCTTCCAGGCCCTATAAAACCTCTGCCACCCTTTGGCATCAGCTCCGTTCTGGTACCTGCAGCCTCAGATTCAAGGTCATGCAAGACATTGGTTTATAGAAGAGGTTTTGGGGGTGAAGAGATAGACAAGTAAATTGACAGTTAAAAGTGAGGGGGGACAATGCCCCATAACCGATGACAGTACAGAAGACAAATGTCACTCTGAGATTCGTGAATCCCATATAGGGGGTTTAGGGCAGGTTTCCTTTAGCAGGTTTTGTCCATTTGGGGTTTTGAAGGATGAGTAGGAGTTCATCTTATTCATTCCAGCATATAAATTGACCCTGATTTGGCAGAAATTTTGTTGTATTTCTTGCCTTCAGCGTTTAAAGGTTTCTTCATATACGCCAAGGGATATTTGTCAGAATATAAAGTTTTAAGGACAAGGCCTGTATATCCACTTTAATTTGGAGAAGCTTAAAAATCTCTCTAACCTTTAAAGGTCTCCTGCTCAAAGTGACAGTATGCAGGGAAGGGAAGAGAAATGACAGAATGATGAGCACTGGGTGCGGGCACTGAAGAGACTTCAGGTCAGTGTGAAATGAATGAGGGAGTGTTGCGGAGGGCCCAAGAACCAGAGAGCCATGGACTGGCATGTCCTTAGGGATAGGTGGGAACCTGTGACTTGGGAGCTTCCCCATGTGGGGTGCATGTTGGCCCCAGGGAGGGTCCCTCTTAGGGCTCCAGGGTAGGGCACATGTTGCAGGGTGAACTTTCCGAATTGACAGAGAAGCGTCATCTTGCCCGAATGTTCCAGCACATACCTCCTCCAGCTCTGACCCAGCTCTGACGAAGAGATGGAGGAGGAGTTGGGTGGACCCTCTGCTCTTCCAGAGCTAGGGTGAAGTGCAAAGAAGGACATCCCATCCCCCTTTCCCTTAAAAAAAAAAAAAAAAAGAAAACGATTCTAAGAGCACAGAGGACCATGGGTTTTCCTCCCTGACAAGAGGACGGGCAGGAAGGACCCCACCCAGAGCACCGCAGTGGAGTTGTAGCAGACATAGAGGGTGTGGGAAGTGCCAAGCTTTGGCCCACAAACTGCGCTGGCCCGAGGTGGACGTGATTGTGGATGAGTACCAAATTCTGCAATTATCACGTGGTCTAATGAGGTGCCCCAGGAACCTTGGAGAAAAGTTTTTTTGTTGAGATAAAATTTACTCACATTAAACTCACCATTTAAATGATTTTAAAGCATAGAATCCAGTGGCTCTCTGTGTATTTACAATGTTGTGCGACCATCCTTGCCATCCATTTCTAGAACATTCTTATCACCCAAAAAAGAAACCCTGTACTCATGATCATTAAATTCCAATTACCCGCTTCTTCCAGCCCCTGGCAACCACTAATTTACTTGCTGTCTCTTTGGCTTCGCCTATTCTGGACATTTCATATAAATAGAATCATACAGTCTGTGGTCTTTTGTGGCTGGCTTCCTTCACTTAGCCTGAAGTTTTCAGGTTCGCTCCTTTTTAATGACTAAATACTATTCTGCTCTATGAATATACCCCACTTTTATCTAGTTGCCAGTGGACACGCATGAAGGCTATTCACACTTTTGGGCTATTATACATAATATTGCTGTGAACATCGAAGGTACCAGTTTCTCTGTGAACATATGTTTTCAAACCTCGGGGTGTACACCTAGGAGCAGATTCACCTGGTCCCGTGGTAACCCCTCATTTTAACTTTTTGAGGAAACACCAGACTGTTTCCTGAGCAGCTGTACCCTTGTCCGTCTTGGAAAGGGACTTTTGTTTATTTAACCCATTGTTTCCCACTCTCCTTTATCACATTGACAAGATTGAGGCATGACCTATGGAAACCCATGGATCTTAAATGTTCAGGGCGGTGCATTTTCACCTATGCCTACATCTGTGTAACTCGAACCAAGATCCTACAACAGGACAAACTTCCCAAAAGGTTCCCTCTTGCCCTTTCCGGCCAACAGCCCACCCCTCAAGCAACAACCCATTGGACTTCTAGTACTATCGATTAGCTTCGCGCGTTCTTGCATCTTGATGTCCTATAAATGAAGCACGAGTCAGGAGTCCCTCCCTCCGTATTGCTGAATAGCGTTTCCTCCTGCAGATATTCTGCCATCTGTTTACTCCTTTACCTTTTCATAGACATTTATTTCCAGTTTTGGTAACTAGGAATAAAAGTACACGGACCCCTGTGTACAAACTTTTATGTGGACATAGGCTTTCATTTTTTTGGAATGTCTGGGTCATATATCAGGTCCATGGGTCTTTAAGAAACTGGCTGGGGGCGCCTGGGTGGCTCAGTCAGTGAAGTCTCTGACTTGATTTTAGCTCAGGTCCTGACCCAGGGCTGTGAGATGGAGCCCTGCATTGAGCTCCATGCTGGGCACGGAGCCTGTTTGAGATTCTTTCTCCCTCTCCCTCTGCCCTTTCCCCTCCCTCTCTTGCTCCATCTCTAACGTAAAAAAAGGGGGGAAAAAAAAAAGAAACTGCCAAACCATTTCTCAAAATTGTACTATTTTGCATTCCCAATGGCAATGTATGGGATTTCGAGTTCTGCCTAATATCTTTGCTAACACTCGATATTATCTTTTTTTTTTTTTTAAGATTTTTATTTATTTGACAGAAAGAGAGAGCACAAACAAGGGGAGCAGCTGGCAGAGGGAGAGGGAGAAACAGACTCCCCACTGAGCAGGGAGCCCAATGCGGGGCTTGATCCCAGGACGCCTGGATTATGGCCTGAACTGAAGGCAGACACCTAACTGACTGAGCCACCCAGGAGCCCCAGTATTATCTGTCTTTTTAACTCTAGCCATTCCAGAGAGGGTGTATTGACATCTCACTGTGGTGGTCATGTTTATTTCCCTAATGATGTTGAGTATATCTTCATGTATTTATTTGCTATCTGTATGTTTTCTCTCGTGAAGTGTCTGTTAAAATCTTTTGCCCAATTTTTTATTGTTGTTGTTTGTCTTTTTTGTCATTGCCTAATACAAGCCCCTTCTCTGTGTATGTCAAATACTTTCTCCTGGACTGTGGCTTTTGTCGTGATCTTTTGAAATGCAAAGATTTAAAATTTCACAAATTTCATATGGTCCATTTTATCAGGTTTCTTTGATGGCAAGAGCTGCATCCTCCCTAGGGACATGCTTGCCCCTAGTAGCTTGATGGTTTTATGTTTAGCTTTTGATGGTGCATTTTGGTTTAGGTTTGAGGTGAAGGTAAGAGTTCCTTGTTTCCAGAATGTCCAGGTGTCCAGTACCATTGGTTCAAGACATTTTCCATTCTTTTGTTAAATGGGAGATGGTTTAGCCATCCTTGGTGGAAATCATTTGGCTGTGCACATAAGGGTCTAGTTTTGCATTCTCTTTTGCCCCTGGGATGCATTTTAAGCTGGGGTCACATGAAAATTTTGGTGTATTCCCTCCGAGAATGGAATAGAATAGAGGGAGTCCAGTGGAAAGGTTATGATGTGTCCTCCACTGATCCTAAGATAAACCTTTTGAAAACAGGGCCGTGTTGCTGTTGCCTGATGAAAACTCCCAGCCCAAGACCTTCCGTTTGTTGGAAAACGAGGTTGACACGGTTGAGAGAAGCGTTAAAAACCTAGCAGCTCTGAGCAGACCCTTTCTCCTTGTAGCAGTACAAAGCTTTACAGGGTTGGAAAAGGAGTGCCTTCATTGCTGGGAGATCGGGAATTGCTCAAGGCTGTCTTTGCGCACCTCATGTGTCACCGTGCCTCAGACTTCCCAGAAATGTTGCTCAATCTCTCCATTTTACATGTGAAGAAACAGACACTCAGAACGTCCAGTGTCTGGCTCAAGGTCACGCAGCAGTCAGCAATGGAACTGAAACCAAATGCCCTGCCTCCTGCCATCTCCCATTGTCCCTTGTCCTGGTTCCAGGACAGGAGGGAGGTAAGGAGGGAGGGAGGGCAGCTCCTCACAGGGTGAGGTGTATTCTGTATCCACAGTAGAAGCCAGCACAGGGCTTCAGACAACAGGTGAGGAGTGAACACTGGTATGAAAGCTAATGGAAATAGAAGGGGAAAAGAGACTGCCCAGAGATGCTTCCTCAGAGAGGGCCTGGAGTAGGGACAGAGAAAGTGGGGGAGTGAGCCAAGCAGGTATATGGAGAGCAGAAACAGCATGTGCAAAGGCCCTGTGGTAGGAGCCTCCTCAGCATGTTGGAGGAATTAGTGAGGTGGCTGTGGTAACACGGCACTGGGCCCAGGGCTTGTAGAGAAGCATAACAGCAAGGGGCTTCCAATGGGAATCCAGTCCCCATCCTCTGAACCTCTGACTCTGGCGCATTTAAAGATAAAAACCAAAGTAAGTTCCCAGCATCCTCTCGGTCTCATGACTCTCTCCTGGGATCCCACAGTGTTTTCTTAAGTTTCTCTGTTTTGATTCTGATCCACCTGCTACCTTGTTCCCTGGGCCTGGCCTGTCTCCCGGGTTTCTGCATCTCTGCCTCCCACCGAAGCTCACTGGGTGTTAGTGACTCATCTCACTTTATCTTGCTGAAGGAGGTGATCCAAGGAGCTCTGTGTGTGCTGAGGCTGCCAGGCCGGAGGTGACAGTGTCAGGATCTGGGGATGCAGGGAGACCCGGGGGGACCAAGGAATAGCCGTAATGCTCCCCTACTTGAGCTAGAAACTCAACTTCTGTCTCTTGGTGGTTTGGGGTTCCCAGTCCCATTTCTGGCTTTCTGGGGGCAGGAAGGAGATTGAGAATAAAGTTGTTGCTGCTGGTACCACTTCCCTCTCACGGTGCACGTGCCCAGGGACTTCTCATGCACCGACTCAGGCTTCTTCCTTCTGAATCCTTCTTCAGGATTCGAACCCTGGCCCACCTGAATCCCAGTCCAAGAGTCTGCCTGTGCTCTGTGGCCCCCAGGAAGTCCCAGGCCAGCAGGGTCAGGCACACGGTGGGGTTTGAACAGGTGATGTGAGGGGGCCAGTGCCAAGTCCCCACTGACCAGCCAAGAGTCCCCGCCCTGGGCTTAATTTTCCCATCTGAAAAATGGGTTTAAACCAGTATCAGCCTTGGATACCTACCAAGGCAAGATTTCTCTGAAAGATATGAGGGGGAAGTTGAAAATGGTGAAGTCCTCTGGGCTTTGAGGGGGACACTCTTGCTTGTTATAAGAGCCCATCCAGCCAAAGGTTACTGATCACCTACTTCCTGTACTCCAAATGGCGTACTCCAAATGGCCAGGCGCTCACCCTGCCCACTCAGTGCTCAGACAGCCATGGGGGGTGAGGGCCTTAGAATCCTTCCTCCTTTATAGATGAGGGAAGCGAGACTCAGGGATATGTCATCTGTGGGCCAAGGTCACTCAGGAGGTGAGTGGCAGGCTGGATGCCCATTTGGGGAGATATGAGCTCCCAGCTTGTGGGCTGGCAAAGGGTCATCTTCTTCTACTTGTACTTTTTATAGAGATTGGAGCCAACAGGAGTCCACTCACCCCTCCCTTGTTTTTAAGGAATGGTGGGGCCCCAGAAGGCACCAGAACAGAGGCAGAGAGGTAAAGCCACTTGGCTGAGGTCACCCAGCCTGCCAGTTTCAATGGGGCAGGTTCCTTTTGTTTTTACTGCTCCGCTCTCTGTCTCGCATAGAGTAATCACTGGATAAATGCTCTGTGGCCCACCCAGGGCGGGACCTGGCCAAATCTTCTCTCTTCCGGTTGACTGTTGTTCACCAAGCAGGTGGGGAGGAGAAGCTGGGAGGAAGAGGCCCCTGACTTTGGTGCACCCCTTCCTGCCAGGGCAGGGTACGGGCTCCAGGCTGCAAGTCATCCAGGGGGAGGTAGGAACTCCTGCTTCTCTGCCCCTCCTCTCTTGCTTGGAGCTACGGTCCTGCAGGTCTGGCCAGTTGCAGGAGGCCTGGAGTGAGGGGCGGGGGTGGGGCCGTGGGGACCTCCCGGACAGTGCGCCTTGTGGCTGGAACCTTTGTCCCCACCATTCTAGTCCTTTCCCAAGGATGGGAGGAGCCTGACCCCATGGGAATCTCACTGTAGGAGCACATTCTTCCTAGCCCTGCCTCCGGAGCCCCCCCTCCACCCCAAGCAGCCTCTACTCCTCTAGCCTTTGTCCCAAGGAGGAACCCTCAGGAGTTCTGAGCCCCTTGGAGGACAAAGGACTCATTGAGGCGCCAAGGCCAAGCGGAGGGGGAGGGGAAGCATATAGGAAGGAGCAACTGACAAGAGTCGGCAAGGCTGCTTCTGCCCCACACACCCCGTATGACTCTGAGGACTTGCCTCTGAGGTCCTCCATTTACCCATCTGTGAGATGGGGCGACGGGGGGTGGGGAGATGTGAGTGTTCCCAGTGGCTGAAGATTGCCTGTAGCTGTTATGTGTATCATGTATGGAGGTGAATATTGTTGACTTAGATATGGAGACCACCGTCTTGCCTGGAACCCCTGTGGCCAGGTGGGTTTGCAAATCCAGACTTTGGGAGAACTTAAAAAGGTGAGCAGGGTAGGATGCATCCTATGGGCTCAGTGACACCTCTGGGGGCTTGTAAGCAAATATAAGAAAGCGCTGGAATACTTTCATTAGGATACGAGATGAGGGCTGCCTGGGTGGCTCAGTGGGTTAAGCCTCTTCCTTCAGCTCAGGTCATGGTCTCAGGGTCCTGGGATGGAGCCCTGCATCAGGCTCTCTGCTCAGCAGGGAGCCTACTTCCTCCTCTCTCTCTGCCTACCTCTCTGCCTGCTTGTGACCTCTCTGTCAAATAAATAAATAAAATCTTAAAAAAAAAAAAAGGATACGAGATGAATAGAGACTTCCAGGTATGCGAATCTAATCACTTGCTGTTTTTAGGACCTTTTTGGATGTCAGGATTGCACACGACAGAGTGCAATCTTTTATGGCTAGAATTCATGAAGTCATTCATTCCTTCCCTCAACAAATATTTATTGAGTCCCTGCTATGTGCCAGATGCTGCTTCAGGCTCGGGGGACCCAATGGGGAACAGAGCAGAGCTCCTATCTAAGGGAGCACACACTGGGCTGGGCATGGCCTAACATCTATACCCATATCTCCAGATGCCTGGGTTTGCGGAGTCAGCAGACCTCATGGAAGGATGAGGTAGTCAGGGTCTTCTACCCCGAACCCTCAGGTTTTCTGAGAACCTCTCCCCTGTATTGTGTTAAAGGCAGGGGTGGGGATGGAACAGTGATTGGCGTCTGAAATGGACGTCATGGTCATGACCAGCTTGAAGATAAGACAATAAACCTGGGCCCTAAGTGACTTGCAGCTGGTGCCTGCAGTGGGCAAGGCAGCACCTGAGTCATTTGTGGTGCCCAGAGCCCGGCTGCACTGGGAGGTGGAGGCAGATAGTGGGGGATGCTGAAGGTTGTTGGGCTGGCCTGAGTTCAAATCCTGTTGGCCCTCCTGCTGTCCCTATGACCTGAGGCCAGCCAGGTTGCCCTGGCCCTCAATTTCCTCATCTGCCAAATGGGCTCCTTTGGAGGAGGGGTCCTTTGGAGGGCTTCTGGGAGGACTGAATGACTGATCTACTAGATATGAAACACTTAGAGCAGATCCAGCTCCAAAACAAAGCAGCTTTTCTCTGGGGTTCACAGCAGCTTTCCCCCTCTTGGTGAGCCGTTGTACCACTTAGGGCAGGGGGGCCCTAAGTTAAAAGGTTAAAAGTCCACGTGGTTAAAAGGCCACAGAGGTGCAGGTCCCCATTCAGACTCTTCGAGCTGGTCCTCTGGGTGTAGGGTCTAGAATTCTGAATTCTGGCCAGGTGGTAGACTTCAGGTTGAGATCCAACACACCCAGCTGTCCCATCCTGATGACTGCTGACCGCTTATAGTGGGGAGAAACCAGGACAGCTTGGTCTGGGGATGGGGGACCAAGGGCTGTGGGTCATGTGCTCAGACTTGGCTGGGCTGGCCTTCTTCCCAGTTCAGGGGAGGGCAGCTACATCATTTATAGGGCCCGGTGCAAAATGAAAACATGGGCCCCTGGTTCAAAAAGAAGGAAAAAGGGACACCTGGGTGGCTCAGTTGGTTGAGCATTGGACTCTTGATTTTGGCTCAGGTCATGATCTTGGGGCTGTCAGATCCAGCCCTGGGTCCAGCTCCCCACCTACTGTGGAGCCCGCTTGGGCTTCTCTCTCTCTCCCTCTCCCTCTGTCCCTCCCCCTGCTCATGCATTCTCTTTCTCTCAAATAAATAAATCTGTAAAAAAATAAAGGCAGAAGAAAGGCGCTAAAATAAAAGTTTTCTGTTTCTTCTGTAGTCTCTCCTCGACCTGCCATGATGTTTTTTTACTGGCTATATAATGTGGTTCTAAGCAAAGAAAGATCACACTCTTAAATTATTAGCACAAATTTTACCACTCATCTTTCAACAGTGCAATGCCACTTTTAAGCACAAATATAAGAGCGTTCAGTGCATGAGCCGAGTCACTAAAATTACACAATTCGTATTCGTAGCGCGTGCACACATATGCATTCTGTTTTACCCGGAACAGTGGAGATGTTACTCAAAACGAGCTCGGCTGTTTTTATTTCACGTCTTGAGACCTGAGCATTTGCCAACACTCTGCCTTCGGCTTATTGCTGAGTGAGGGAAGGCTGGAAGGAGGGAGGAATGAGGGGTCCTTTGATGAGCTCGCTTCTTTTCGTGTGTCATTTTCAGCATCCGAGGACACGAATCAGAAAGACTACCATAACGTGCTCTGGCCGGCTGTCCGTGTTTCTTCCAGTGCCTTCGTTCTGCCTTCAAAGGGAGTTCGGGTGGAAAGTGGGGCCTCTCCGGGCTGGCAGACCCCTACCTACTCGATCTTAGACGCAGACTAGCCTACCTTCTCGATGTGCCTTTCACCGAACACGCATGCGCAGCGGACCGCGAGCACGTTAACGGGGGGGGAGCGGCCAGGCCGGGAGCGGGCACGTGCGTTACACGTGTCTCTTCTGCTCATTGGGTCTCATTGGGACTTCACTCACAAAACACGAGTTAAAAGATAAAACTATTACAGGTTTTCAGGCAGGGACAGCAAAACCTGAAACCAAGCCTGGCGTCCTGAGATATGGGGGTCCTGTGGATCGTGTTAGTCATAGGCTCAGGAGGCTGGCCCTGTCCGGGTGGGGGGGCACCGCTTCCTTCGCAGGTGGGAAAACCAAGGCCCTAAAGAGGCGCAGGGACCCGGTTGAGGCTGGAGACGGCCAACCCCCCACCTCGGTCCTCCGATTCTCATGTTTGGTTTGAAGATCAGGTTTGCCTCACGGGGGACGGGGTACTGTTAAGTGACAGAAGTGAAAATGAGTCTACAGAAGCCAATCATTTCCCTGCCTCCTGTAGTTCAAACATTTGCTGATTTACTCATTCAACAAATGTTACTTGTCTGTCTACTATGTGCCTGGCAAGACTGACCGGATCCCAGTCCCAGAGGAGCTCCCCAACTGGTGGACAGGGCCCTCTCTTCCAAGCTTAGATACACTGTCTAGAAACTTCCAAACCCTGAGACCAAAGGCCGTGACTACTGATCACCCCTTGATAAGTGGCCAGAGGTTGGGACAGATCTCACTGACGGGCCACTGTTGAGCGTTCCAATAGCTAGAAAAAGGGCATTTTAGGAGGAGGGCACAGGCTAGGGAGAGATCCAGCAAGGGGAAAATTGCCCAAGCCTAGGACCTTGAGGAGCAGAGGTGAAGGCATGGATGGAGGTTTGAGCCAGAGGTCCTGAAGGAGATACTCAGGGGTCATATGACTCCAAACCCCATCCCCAAAGTGGTCAATTCTTGGGAGACATCCCTAGCCAATATTTCTCCTTGGAACCCGGCTCTCTGGCTGAACTGGAATTGCTCTCAGATAGCACTGCCTAATAGCCTAGATGTGTCAGGTTTTCCCTCCCTCTCTTTCTGTCTCCCTCCTTTCCAACCCCTCCCTTCCCCCTTCCTCTTTGTCTCCCTCCCTCCCTTTCTCAGCTGAGTCTCTGCTTGAAAATCTCAGCTGCTTTGTTTATCCAGCTGACTGCGGGTCCAGCACCGTGCCAAGCCTGTGGATCTTCTCGCTGAAACCTCACCCAACCCTATTGACTTGGAGAGGAGAAAACTGAGCTCAGATAGTTTAAGTGACTCCCCCCAACCAAGGTGTTGTGAAAGGGGGAACTGGCTCTAACCAGGCCATTTGAAGATCACTGGTGGGCCCCGAACTGCCAGGCCACCCTGCCACAGGCCTGCACGCTCATGTCTCTCTGCTCTTTATACTTCCATTACCTCTGACCTTCCTACCTGATGAGCTCTTACTCATCCTTCAAAACCCTATTTTGTGTTTCTTCGAGTCCCCAGATAAGGAATATTCCATTTCTCTACCTAACAAATATTTGAGTAGCTCTGTGTTCCTGGCCTGCTAGGTCCTGGTGAAACACTGATGAACAAATGAACCTGACTCTACCAGTTAACAAGCAAACACAAATCAGTGTGTTGTTACGAGTTGTGAAAAAACAGTTGTGAAGGACATGAATGGAGGACTCTAATAAAGATGAATCAGTTGGGATTATTATATATTGGAGAATCAGAACAGTTCTTTTGAAGAGGTGAGATTTAACATGGCCTCCAGGCGGGGAACTGGCCAGTGCAAAGGCCCTGGGGCAAGAAGGCTTTGCTCTGTGCAGAGAACAGCAAGGAGGCCAGAGTGGCCAGAGTGCAAGGAGAGCAGAAAGCGTGGTGTGAATGGGAATGAGTCAGTGAGGTAAACACACCTCACTTCAAGTTGTCTTTTTTTTTTTTTTTAAGATTTTATTTATTTATTTGACAGAAATCACAAGTAGGCAGAGAGGCAGGCAGAGAGTTGGGGGGGTAGCAGGCTCCCTGCTGAGCAGAGAGCCAGATGCGGGGCTCGATCCCAGGACCCTGGGATCATGACCTGAGTCGAAGGCAGAGGCTTTAACCCACTGAGCCACCCAGATGCCCCACTTCGGGTTGTCTTTTAAGGCACTGAGGTTTTAGAGCCCTCCTGGAGCAGAGGGATCAGATCAGATCCTCACGGTGTCTCTAGAGCAGGGCCTGACTCTTAGGAGTCAGCAGGTCAATGCCAGGCCTCTCTGTCCTTTCCATTCTTTCTTCTGGGCTTTCCCTACTCATCTGGCTCCTGCAGAACATGGTCCTAAGGGACACAGTGGGTCAACTGGGTTGCAGGGGGCGGGAAACATGAGGGGTGCTAACGTGGGACCTAGGAGGGGACCAGGATGGCACTCTTTTGGGAGTTGGGCACCCTCTGCAGCTCATTTTCATGTGTCATTTGCATTTTCTCCAAAATTATTTAAGGTTCCAGCCAAGTGCTCTGTCACGTAGGTTGCAACTTACAAGAGCATCACGGGAGTGGGTGGGCATCAGGTTTGGCCTCTGCAGGCTTACGGTCTCCCTGGGTCCCTATCTCCCACCCCCTCTCCAGGCGAGGGGACTCTTGGAGAAGAATGGGGAAGAATGGGGAAGAGCCCCGAGTCATGTCCAGCTAGTGTTTGCGGAGGCCCCCTTACCATGCCTGGCCCCAGGTGCTCAGAAAGCTCAGAAAGCACCATCCAGGCACCACAAGAGCCCTGTGCAAGGAGCAGGGCACAATCCACTCTGAGCTCCAAGTCTTCTTACAGCAAGCAGAGACGGAGAGGAAGCTTCTAGCCAGCTTGCTGGGGAGCTCCCATTCTTGCATTAAGGGTGGGCGGCTGTGCCAGATGGAGTACAGGTCTGCCAGCTTCACAGCCTGGGTCTCCCTGCTTCGAGCAGGAAGGGTTCCCCCGAGGTCCTGGTTCCCCAGTCATAGCTGGGGAAACTGCATCCCAACAGGCAAGAAAGGATGAGGTTGGGATTTGAACTGGGAATGTCTGCTTCAGAGAAGGATAAATGATGTAACCTCAGTCATTAAAAGGTGAGGCCCCAGTAGCCTGAGGTTGGCTCTGCTCAGAGGATAGAAGGGGAGGGAGACTCCTGCATCAAGTACCCCACCTGGCCCGTCCTGAAGGGTGGGGTGCACCCCTCTCCCTCAGTGGGAAGTGAGACAGATAATTTCGAATTCCCTAGTGAGCCACCTCCTTTCCAGTTTCTCTCATGACATCGGGAAGAGACTCCTGTTGGTGCTAGCTCCCCTCCAGCTCTTGCTCAACTCCCTTTTCCACAAAGAAGCCCAGAACCTTCTGCAGGCAATGCTGTAATTTAGTGGCAGCTTTGTTGAGAAGGAGCCGTTCAAGCTGAGCTGGGGAATGTCGCTGGGAGTTTGACAGGGAATGGGGAGGAACGTTCTGCGTGGAGGGAGCAGTGGGTGCTGGGTCCTGCCCAGAGGCATGGGGGAGAGGAAAGCCCAACTGGGAGAGAGGAAAGACGTTTAATGCAGCCGGGACTGTGGGGTATGGGTGACAAAGTAGGAAGAGGTCTGAGTGGCAAGGACTCTAGTGCCAGATGAAAGGGCTCACAGCTTATTCTATGGGTGGTGGGAGTCACGGAAGAAATTTGAGCAGGAGCAGGGGGTTTGGAGGTAGTGAGACTAGAGGCAGGGAGACCATTAAGAGAGTCTACCAGAGCTCTTGGTTAAAAGATGACGGCGACCCGGAGGAGGACCGTGGCTTTGGGGATGGAGCCCTCCGTGCTGGCTTAACAACTAGGCTTTGCCTAGTGGTACGGGTGCTGGTGACAGTGGTGATGGTAGTGGCGTGTGCCCCAGAAATAAGACCGTCAACTAACATTCACTTCCACACTCCTCATCTCTTTGTTATTGAATCACTATCCCATGCGATTGATCCCATTTTTATCTCCATTTTTCAGATGTGGGAACTCAGGTTCCCCTGGCCACCCAACTAAAGAATGGCAGAGTAGGGATGGGGAGCCGGGCTGGTCCCACTCCCGAGCCCTGAGTTCTGGACTCCGTGCCTCCTGCTTGCAGTCAGCCGTGGGAGAGCCGGTGCCCCAGCCTTCCCCCTGGCCCAGGGCGCAGAGATAGTGCATCCCTCTTGTCCCCAGGCTTTGTCCTGCTCCGATCCTATGCAGGGTTGGGGGGGTTTAGGTTTGAAGGCACTGCTTGCACCTTTGGCTGGGGGCTTGTCATCCCCTTGGCATTGGTGGTTGTGCTCCGGCCCCCAGGGAAGGTAGAGAAGCCTTTCTACAGCGCTCGGCCCTTTTGTGCCAAACCCTGGCCCTGTGTGAGAGGAGCATGGAAGAATTTGGTCCATATGGATCCAATTTCTTTTGGAATATACAGCAAACGATGCTGGACCATGGCAGGCTGCGTTGGCCAGACCTAAAATATGTGGGCAATTGCTTCTGAGATGTTTGACAACTCCCAGACTCAGCAGAATGGACCAGCAGCATTGGGCTGCAGCCGCTGGTCCAGGAGTGAACAACTGAATGCCATGGCTCATCCCGAGAGTGTGCCAGGGACACATGGACAGGGACCAAGATTTGGGGGAATTTAGCCAGGCTGGGTGAGGTGCTGAGCAAGGCTGCCCGGGCGCTGGAGCCTCTTCCCTCCAGGAGACATGATATCACATCGTGTGGGGAATGAGGTTTTATTTTCCTGCTGTGTAACCTCAATGAGTCTCTTGACCTTGCTTAAACTTAGGGGACTCTACCCGTCCAGTGGGGCGAGTGGTCCGGAGAGTAGGTCTGAGCAGAGCCAAAGCAGGCCTTTTGGTTTTCTGCAAACCTCCCTTCCCTTCCAGGCACCTGTTCTTCCTTTTCTCAACATGGGGCTGCCAGTCTTAATGTCCCACCCCCTGATGGCAGTGATTGGTCTAAAGATGGGTGTGTGACCCACACTGGGCCAATCAGGTCCCTGCCCTGGGATTTCTACTCTTGGACCCAATGAAGACAGCTTCCTTTCCTCCACAGAGGTGAGCCCTGGGCTGGCAAGGGAGGGCGACCCCTGCTTTGAAGGGAAGATGGTCTGAGAGAAAAGAAGGTGACCAGTAACGAGAGAAGCAGATGAAGATGAAGGAAATGTCCAAGTGAGGTTGGCATCCTCACGCCTGCCCCCCTCGCAGAATTTTTGGTGTTGAGAGCCAAGAACATATCTCCTGTTCTGCTGAAGCTAATTAGACTTGTGTTTCTGTCTCATATGACTAAAACAGGTTTGATAAATGCAAGTCTTTCCTGGCTTCCAACGCACCTCCATGGTTCATTAACCCCATTGTTTCTTAGAGCTGCTCTCTAGATGGGTATTAGTATTCCTATTACAGATATTAATAATCTTAATCAGCCTCGCTTCTGAAGAGCTCAGTGCTGTGCCAGGCACTAAGCTAAGCCTCTTGGAGGAATTGTTTTATTGCACCCTACAATGCCCTTGGAGGCAGTGGTTATTATTATACCCATTTTACAGATAAGGACAATGGAGGTGCAGAGGGGTCAAGGGACCCACTCCAGGTCCCACAGCTGACAAATGGGAGGAACCAGAATGTCTGCTCTCTTCCAAAGCATGTGCCCATAAATTCTATGCTTTGGGGCTGGTGGCATTAGGGTGAATGGAAATGCCTCAGTTCCTCCCCTGATGCTTCCCTCCCCATCTATACCCCTGTCTATGATGTGGCTTTGCAGCTCCTTCCGCAGAGAGGTGAGTCTCTACCCCAAGCCTGAGCCTGGCCTCTACCATGTGACTTGGGTTGGCTGATAGAATGTGGTAGAAATCACACTCCGGCTCTCTCCACTCTGTCTTGAACCCTTGGCTGGCTGCCAGGAGAAGAAGCCAGGGCGAGCCTGCTGGAGCATGGGAGGCACGTGGACCCAACCTGAGTCGATGAGGCCAGCCTATCAGCCAACAGTCAGCTGAGCCCCAGGTAAGAGAGCGCGTCCAGCCAAGATGCGCAGAGCTACCTGAGCTCTAGAAGTGGGAGGAGTCGATGCTTGGCCCTGGATGCCACCGAGGGTAGGTCATTATTTGTCATGCAGATGTATTGTGACAGAGAACAGGCAAT
Organism: Mellivora capensis; assembly: GCA_004024625.1. Classification (NCBI taxonomy): domain Eukaryota; kingdom Metazoa; phylum Chordata; class Mammalia; order Carnivora; family Mustelidae; genus Mellivora; species Mellivora capensis. The sequence goes on along the minus strand of PISX010000364.1, from coordinate 106,968 downwards.
GACAGTGGGGGAGAAAGGGAGAGTGTCTTCCTTAAGTCATGTCTGGCTGTGTCTGCTTTGCTGGATGCCATAATGAAGGACCACGAGACACCATCTTTGTCTCCCCCCTCCCCAACACCCATCCTTTCAGCAGCCAAGGTATGACAGGGGTTTCTAGAATTGGGCTTAAGTGCCTGTAATTAATAGCAGGCCTGACTCCGAAGGCCGGTCCTGCCTGCTCCCCCCGCCTGCCCTCCCCACTCCGAGTGGAGTTTGCAGGGGTTGAGTAATTGTATTGTTTATTGCACTAAATGGAACATTCATCAAGGAGCTTGAAGGCACTCAGGCTGTCCCCACAGGCCATGCTCCCTGCCGAGAGCAGAGATGGGAAGCGACCACCTGCTGGACTTGCATGAGGACATGGGGGAGGCCAGCTCCGGCCTTCTAGAAGCTTCCCTCCAGTACCTCCCTGGTCTTCCTGGGTTATGGGCCCCATTTTACAGATGTGGAAACGGAGGCCCAGAGAGGTTACATCAATTGCTTGAGATCACCTGCCGGGAAAGGAGAGGGAGAAGACACTAGGTGTACCAGTGTGGAGGGCCAGGCTTTGAGCACTACCCTGGCAGGCTCCCCTGGGGGGCCCTCTGATGGCTGCAAGGATCTTTTTCTCACTCTTGCCGAGCCCTCAGAGGAGAGAGAATGAAGCTGGCAGATGTCACCGAATGCCGGGATGATCTGCCTAACGCCGCAGAAGACTCCCCAGCACCGGGCGCCTGCCAGTCTGCACGTAGTTGCCCCGATTGGGCTCAGCACCCACGGGTGCAGCTCTGCCAAGTGCCCGTGACTTTCCACCTCTCACCCGTGGGTGGGGAGGGGGGGTCTCTCTCTTCCCTATAGCTCATGAAATGTGGCTATTTTTAAACTCCTCTACTTAAGGTTGAAACAGGTTCCTGTCAAAGCCACTGTGTAAGGAACACCTCAGGCATCCTGGGAAGTGACGTTCAGGTGGGGACAGGGCCAGGGAGAAGCCTTGGGTTGACGTCAGAGCCGCCAGGCTGGCAGGCTGGGGTGGGGCTCCAATGAGTCACCCCCTCTTCCTCACTTCTATCTGATGTTCTTCTGTTCCTGGTGGCTGTTTTGTTGGGAGCTTCCTAGAGACAGGAACAGTGGCCCAGCTAGATTTGACCATCCGCTCTGTCCCCCATTGTCCATAAGAGAAATTCCCTCCCTCCTCCCCTGCATGCCTGAACCCTGCCTTTCCTGCCAGCTTCAGCTTATGCCACTTCCTGCTCACACTTTGTGCCCCAGTTACTGACCATGTCCTCTGGGTCTTCGTGCGTGCTGATCCCTCCACCTAGACCGCTCTTCCTCCGAACTCCTTTACCTGGCTGACTGCTATTTGTTTCAGACATCACCTCCAACAAGAACCAGGAAATGGGATGGGGGGGATGGAACAAGGAAAAGCAACTGGGTTCTCTAAGATTATCTTGGAGGAGAATCAGAGATACAGGAAGCCCATGAAACAAGACAAAGGGACCGGGGACAAAGAACAGGTAGACCAGCTAGATGATGCAGGGAGGTTTGGACTACTTCTTGGGAAGTTGAGTCCCTGAGATCATGGAGGCCACAGCAGAGCCCTCACTCACTGTGTTCCCTCCACCCCGTCTTTCACAGACCCTCCCCAGAAGGTTTTATTAGAAAGAAACATTTTACAGATAAGGAAAAAAAAAGTTTGAAAGCCCTAAGTTTTGAAGTCAGACTGCATTTGTCCAAATCTCTGCTCGGCCACTTAGCTGTGTGGCTTTGCGCAGATTATTTAACCTCTCTGAACCTTATTTTCCTAATCTGTGAAATGGGCATAATGATAGTACCTACGTCACAGTTGTTTTGAAGAAGGGGAAGGACTGTATTTTCCAAAGATGGTCATAACAATATCTCCCATGCCTTGTGCCCTGGTAGAACCTTAGCTCTCCCTTATCAAAAAGTGGGGTCTAAATCCCCTCACATTGAAGCTGGGTGGGCACTGGTGACAGCCTTGACCGGCAGAGTACAGTAGAGGTGATGCTACGACTTCCAAGGCTAGGTCCTTGTGCCTGGTTCTCTTGCGACCCACTTTCTCGGAACCCAGCCTCCATGTTGTAAGGAACCTCAGGGAGACCGAGGACAGGAACGGGGACCCAGACGGAGTTCACAACCAGGACCAGTCTGCCAGCTCAGTGACTAAACGAAGTCGATCCTCTACTCCATAGCAGGTCTGCCTCAGCTGATGTTGGGGGACGCAGAGGTGAGCTATCTCTGCTGAGTCCCCACCAAAATTATAGATTGGCAAGCCAACAAAATAGTCACAAAAGTGACTATTATTGCTTTGAGACACTAAGTTTTGGGGTGATCTGTAATGTAGTAAAAGGTTGCCAGACAAGGAGTAGGTGAAATAAGGCACAAAAGTGGCTTAGCCCAGGACTACATGCATCGTAAGCTCCTTTTACACAAGAAGAATTGGGCACAGAAATGGTGGTGGGTTGGCCCAAGGTCACACAGCCACTGGGCATGTTTTCCTTCTACTTTTTCTGCTGCTTCTTGGCATGGAGGTGGTCAGGACACAACTGTTGGCGTCTGAGTCCAGCCTAGGGCTCTTCCCAAAAGACTTGTACCCAGCGCTCAGAATAGGGTTCACCAATCAGTCTTAGTTAGGTACCTGCACATGGGGTTCACTGCCAGCCATTGCCTCTCTGACTCTTCCATCACGGGCCTTCCGCGGCTGCCCCAGGGGAGGTGGGGCCAAGTGGTCCAGCTGGGCATTGGCAAGTGAAGGGCCCCGGAGGTGGGAGGGGGCAGCTCCTGGCACCAGCCCCTGCTTCCTGTCTGCCTGCGGCGCGTACTCCCAAGCGTGAGTTGCTATGAGAAAGGCTCTGGGCGAGTCTTGCCTCTCAGCATTAATAATACTGTTAATTAAGCGGCCAAGAGAAGAACACGGCTGGCGCCAACGAGAGGACAATGGTCTGAAAAGGGAACAGAGAGACACATCAACAGCTTCCCATGCAGGGCTTTCAAAAGAGCAGCTGTAGGGAGCAGGCGGGTGGAGAACAGAGGGGATGTGGCCAGAGCAGTGATCACGGTGTGGAGGGGCTGGGGAAGCACGGCGATGAGCCCATGCCAGCTGCCCAGCTGTGCTCCTCCCTGGCACCCCCTCCCTGCCCAGCTGGATGAGGGCTGCTGTGAAGCTTCTGGAGCGGCTGGGTGAAGCAGGCAGCCAGAGGGTACCAGCTGGTCCACAGACTCCTCATGAGACCTCTTGCTTCTATTTCCGCAGCCACAAAATAGGTCGGTTGAACTGAATCCCATTTCTTCTTAGTTGTGGGTCTGGATTGGAGGTGGCTGCTGGGGATGCTGACTTGAGAATTTAGAAGCTGACTCACTGCTCTCTGGAAGAACATGCTGGGATCGATTAGTGATGTCTGCCATGGGAATGGGATTGGCAATTGGGGCCATGGGTGTCATCGACGGGTTGGATCTCCGAGTCTTGTTCCTTCATCCAATAAGCATTTGACAAAACAGCCCCTAAGTGCAAGTCTTCCTCCTCTTCTGTGTTGGTTTCCTCATCTATAAAATGGGTGTACAGGAGACAAGATGTTCTTTGTCTCTGGGCTATGGAGATACAGAAAACGAGAAGAGCCTTCTTTCTGTAGGAAGAGCTCCGACAGGATATGTCAGGGTTGATAAAGTCTTGGTGTCTGCTTATCACTTCACACCGGGAGTCTGCCAGCCCCAACCCATGGGCCAAGAAATAAGGTTTTCTTGGAAAACAGCCACATACCCGTTCATTTATGTTTCATCCATGGGGGCTTTCGTTCTCCGAGCGACGGAGACCCTGTGTTCCACTGCATTTGGTTTTCATGCCCACCCCCTAAGTCTGGCAGGGAAGATATTATTCAACTCCCTTTTCCAGAGGAGGAACCTACGACCTGGCTGCAGGAGACAAGACCTTGAGCTTGAGATCCTCTTCCTGGGCCTCCTGTCCCACCTTGCCTCTGATCTGGCTCCCACTGCTACTTCTGCTCCTGGAATCTCTTGCATAGTTCTGTCCCCAGGATCACTCACTTGCAGGACTCTAACTGCCTCCAGGATTTCTCCTTCTGTGTTATCCTACAGTGACGGGAGAGATTTCTTTTGAACCCAAATATGGTCAGGTCAGCCCTAGCTCAAAGCCCTTCCACGGTTCCCTAGTGCCCCAATTCAAAACCTGAACTCCTGTGCGAGGTCTGTGAGTCCCTGCTGCACTTGGAGTTTCCCCATTCCCGGTCTGCTCTGGGGTACTTCTCTGCTTTCCGCCTTCTGCCTGGAACATCTCTCCACCCCCTCAAGCACAGTTTCTCATCTGTGAAGGTTCGACTTCAGACAAACAACCCTAAGGAAGCCTTCTCTGTTCCCTCGCTGTGTCCAGCCAGGTCAGACCTTCCCCCCAACCCTGGCTCCCCTAGATCCATCCCGCATCCCATTGCTGTTCACATGGGACTGGAACTGTCTGCTGACTTCCCTGTCTTGTCTTTTAGCCTCAGCACTGAGTGAAGGCAGGGCTGTGTGCTATTTACCGCTGTAACCCCAGCACAGGCCTGCATCGAGCAGGTGTTCATTAAATGCTCTCATAACCTGACTACCCTGATGACTGGGTCTTGGCCTCAGCTCGCAAACCCTAGCACCTGTGTTGGCCCAATGGAGAGGTGCCCAGCACCAGAATATGCCTGAGGTCCCTTACTCCCCTTCTCCCTCTGGCTGTCCCAGGGCCTGAATGTCTGGCAGCTGTGAATTTGCCAGGCAGAGATCATGGTAACCCTGGGCCTCATTATTTTTGGCATCTGTCTGGTCCCCTGAGTGTCTTCAGTGAAGAAGGAAATCAGCTTGATGGGAAAATGCTCTGACAGACGTTCCGTCATTAACACATTTTGCTCATACCCTACATGGGGCACCACAATCCATTTTGAAGCATTTTGCCAAGCAAGCATCTACTGTATACCAGACTCTACCATTTGTATAACACTTACTATGTACTAGGCACCAAAAAGCTCAATACTGCTTTCAGGCATAGCTGGATCCAGGTGCTCAAATAATATCAGTACTTGGTTTCTGCTGGTTCTGCTTTCATCTTCAAGTAGGCTCTACTTATAGGACTCTGGGAAATTCCAGAACTATATTATTCTTTCAGAACTATAGCAGAACTATAACATTATCCTTTCAGAAAATCACCCCTTCCTCGCCAAAGTACACATACACACACAAATAACCCCAATGAGCAAACCAAAATAATCCTTCCCAATGGCTCAAACACAAGCTCCAGAGGTCATTATCACTGATTTCCCTTGAGTCACATGCACATTCCTGAATCAATCACAAGACAAGGGGGTAGAGTGCTTTGATTGGCCATGCCTGGGTCATATGCCCTTGGGAAAGCTGGGGAAAGGGATCTTTCTCAAACTTCACAGACTGAAAGACGTGGGAGGATGGTCCCCAAGGGAGAATCAGTGTGCTGATCCTGGAAGAGAGGATGGGTGGTAGGCAACCAGGTGTCCATCACAGAGGTCTGCGAATCTCATATTCATGTTACCAATGAGGAAACTGAGTCACAAAGAATAAATGACCTGCCCAGGCTCACACAGCTATAAATGCAGAAACATGGTCAGAGCTTGGGGCTCGAGGACTGACTTAGAAAAACCTTATGGAGCAATAAAGTCTGTGTCTTCCCCCCACATTTACAGAGCACCCTACTATGAGCTAGGCTCTGGAGATTACAAAGGTGAATAATGCAGATATGGTATCTGCAAAGACAGAGCTTAAATTTGAGCAGATCACGGTTTCTTGACTCCCAGATCTTGCCCATGGTGTACTGACAACTGTCACAACCCTCTGTCCCAGCACCCCTCCTCAGCCCTTTTCTGTCTCCATTGGCCTGGTGTCTGTCCTTCATGTCTTTCTGGGTCTAGTTGGGGGGAAGGGATGCCCTCCTCTGCAGCCAGATCTCTTCCCCCAACCCCCCGCTCCTTGCCTGGACCCTTTACTCCTTTTCCTGCATCAGAGCACTGGCTCTCTGAGGGTTGGACTAGGGGACTCCTAGCCTTTGGCTCCTGGTGCCCCACACAGAGCCTGGCCCATCACAGGAATTTGGGAAAAGCTGGTTAAGTTGCCCCCAACCCTGAGAGAGACCCAAGTGTCCTGCCCAGCTCTGTTAGGCTGCCTCACAAGGAATTTAAGCTGGACCCCTGTCCTCGTAGGGGAGAGTAACATGGTGCGCCTGGGTCGCTCAGTCAGTTGAGCGTCCAACTCTTGCTTTCCGCTCAGGTCACGATCTTGGGGTCGTGGGATCAAGCCCCACACTGGACTCCATGCTTGTTGGAGAGTATGCTTGGGATTCTTAGCCCCCTGCTCCTTGCCCTGGCTTGCACACACACTCTCTCTCATTCTCATAAAGAAACAAATAAACAGATAAAACCTTCTAAAAAATAAGGGAGAATAACACAGATGGTCTCTCTGTTCAGCCTTGAGTGCAGGGGTTCACTCATTTCCAGTCACTCCCAGAGGCCTGAGCACCCTGCCTGCCCCTGAGATAGGCAGAAAAGATGGAGAGGCTGCTCATTCACCAATTCATTCATTCATTCATTCATTCATTCACAAGCATTTAGTATGCGCTTACTGTATGCCAGGCAGTGCTCATATTAGGCACGGTGAATGTACTCAGCAGTGAATGAGAACAGGTCCTGTCCCTTCCTACTCCCTACTTCCCAACCAGGAACTCACAGTCTACCAAGAGAGACCAAGTTCATGGAGTAAGTATATACGGTGCTTCAAAAAAGACACATGTGGAGTGTTGAGAGTGTGTATCAGGGAGGGCTTTCCCGAGGAAGTGGCAGCTGAGATCAGAACTAGGGGGAGAGCATAAGGCACAAGCATTCTGGGAGGAGGGAATAGCATGTGAAAAGGGTCTGAGGGGAGGGGGGGTATAAGCCTCCTGACAGGTTGAACGGAGGCCAGTGTGGCAGGAACTCTATGCCATAAGGCTGAGGGTGACTTAGCCACAGGAAGGAGGGAAATGGGGCCATGAGAAACCAGTGAAGGGTTTTAAGCAAAGGAGTGACAGGGTCCAAGATTTGAGTTTAGAAAGATGGCTGTGTAGAGAGAAGTCCCCAGTGTGAGGGCGGTCAGTCAGGGAGGCAGCTGTGCCCTCCAGATGGAGATGAGGGTGGCTAGGAGGAGGGAGGAGGCAGCAGGACGGGGAAGAGGAGCTGAGAGGTTCAAGGGAAGTTTCGGCGGTAAAGAGAGAGGAGTGCAGGTGTCGCTGGCTCTGTGTGGCCAGTGGGTGGGTGCCACGACCCCCGACCCGACTGACTTGGGCGCCTGGGTACAGAGCGGACAGCCCGTGGGAGGGGGATGTCCCTTGCGTGTCCTCACTTCCTCCCTCACGACCTCCTCTCTCACAGTCATCCTGCCCCGCTCACACTGGATCCTCCCACGTCCCTTTACTCTGAAGGACAGAGTCCCGCATCAGCCAGCGTGTGCCAGGTCACGCTGCCGTAACAGACATCCCCACCGCCCTCACCGCCCAGCCAGAGAGGCCCCACTCACACTCACACTCACACTCACACACCGTCCCGCCACTCCCTCCTGCAGCCCCTCGCTCCCACGGACACAGTCGTGCTATCCGTCCGCGTGGGCTGGATGGCTCTGTAGCCACGAGCAGCCCCAAACCTCAGCATTGTGCAGTCCTGTGCCCCTCACACTGTGTCCTCCACATGTCTGGGTGCGGGCTCTGCTCCGCCCCATCTTCCTCCCACCTGGCCCACCGTGCGGACTCGCTCTTCCTGTGGTCGTGGCAGAGGGAAAGGAGCACCACGCCCTGGCCCTTAAAGCTCCTTTCGGAAGTGATCATGTGGCATTTTCCCATTCTGTTGTCCAGAGCAAGTCACAGGGTCACGCAGGACATTGCGGAAGTGTCATCCTTCCACAGGGGGAGTCTACGCCTAGCGGTGCAGTGGCTCAAGGTGTCCACACGGGGCCACGGAGGACCCCTTCACCAGCATACTTGCTCCCATCACCTCCCTACTCCCAGCACCGCTCACCTTCCACCCATGCTCATTGCTCACCCATTCTCAGCCACGTGCTCTTTGCTCACACTCACACCCTGTTCTACCTGTGTGCCCCTGCACTCAGCACCGTCCCGCCCTCCATTAAACACACTCCCTCGAGCTGCTGGCATCTGCTTGCTCACTTTCACACTGCCCCACACGCTCACACACACACTTTTCCTTTCACACATATGCTCACACTCAACACTCGGCGTCCACCCACACTCACATTGATATCGCGCTCTCAGACATGAACATACACATGGCTTCCAGCATACGCCCTCCAGTTGTGGCCCTGCTCACACTTGCCTATTTGCACCCAAGCTCACGTCTGCACATGGACACACACACACACACACACACACACTCTCTAATGTTCACACACAATAGCACACACAGAACTCAGATCCTTTGCTCCCTCCCATGTGAAAGGGTCTCAGGGTGCACGCTCTCTGGGTCCCAGTGTCCTACGGGGTCTGGCTTGAGCTTGCCAGCCAACCCTCAAAGACGAGTAGGGGGTTCTGTGTGAAGCTTTGCTCAGGGAGAAGTCCCTGGAATGCCCCTCCAGGAGCACCCGAGCCTTGTCACCTCCCTGTACACCCCCCATGAGCCTCGATGCTATGGTGTCTTGTAATTGGCACTGCTGGGCGGATCGATCAGCCTCTGTGTACACTGGCCACAGGAAACATAATTAACAGTGTTTGGGATCTGTTAATTGCACCGGTTCGGAATTCCAAACAACCTAATTTGGAACTTCACTTCTGAGTGCATCTTCTCCTCGATTGAGCTCAGGGAGACAGAGGGGAGCTGCAGAGGGTAATTGATGCAGAACGGGAGCCAGGAGACCCAGGTCCAGCAGAGGTGGGGGAAGGGAGACTTCTCTCCTCCAGGGAGGCTTCCTGGATTGCCCCAGCCCCCTCTAGCCGCCTCTGCCATCTTCCCCTGCCCCAGTTCAGTTCGTGGCCTCCTGCCTCGCTGGCGTGAGGTTATTTTACAAGGATCAGAGGATCAGCATCACTTCTCCTGTGGTCCGAGGCCTCGCTCCCCAATACCACCCGGAAAAGCCTGTTACCCATTACCATCGTTATCATCATTGCTTATTTACCTGTCCCCCGCCCCCCGCTGTCAATCTACTCAAGGCCTCAGGTGGGTTTGATGTATTGACCTTCCTTGTGGAATAAGGTTTCCTTTGTCCTAAACTTTGAAAGGTTCAGATCTGAGGAAATTAAAAAAAAAAAAATCAGATCAGTATGGCTGTCTTAAGGGCACTGTGAAACATATCATGGAAAATGTCTTGAGCTTCTTAACCTCTGACCCATGAAGAGAGAGAGAGAAGAAGGAGGAGGAGGGGGAGAAGAAGAAGAGGAAGAAGAGGGACGGAGAATCTGTAGAAAGTTTTGGAGTTGCTTCCCAAGTGTGTTGGGCTTGCACAGGGCTCAACTCTGACCTGTGCTTTCTTTTTCTTTTTTCTTTTTATTTATTTATATGAGAGAGAGAAAGAGATAACGATAGAGAGCTTGAGCAGGGGAGGAGAGGGAGAAGCAGGCTCCCTGCTCAGCAGGGAGCCCAATGTGGGACTTGATCCCAGGACCCCGGGATCATGACCTGAGCTGAAGGCAGAGGCTTAACCGACTGATGCCCACATATCCCTGGGAAAGGGGGGCGGCTGCATTTAGCGTGGGGTCCTACTGTTTCTGCATTCATAGACATTCTGTGGATGCTGCTGATGTGGCCACTGCATGCGCAATGTGCTGCTGGCCGCAGGCACCCTGGGTGGGCATATCGCCGGCCATGGTGTAACCAACCACAAAATGTTTAGATGGGGACCCAGGCCTCTGTGCTCAGTTCCAGAAGCTGCTGGGAGCTGGGCCTTCCACAACTCCCACAGGGCCCCCCATTCTCTGCCACCCCATGTTTTACAAGCTCTGTGAGGATGGCTTGCACGTGGAGGGGTGTCAGCGGGTGGCTTTCATGGGCCCGGGCAATTCTCCGAGCTCATGTGCCAGCGGCCATAATTCACCCACTAAATTATGGCCATAAATTTCCTCAAAGAAATGGGTCCCCAGGCAGGTGGGTGGGTGGATGCCTGTACTGTTGAACAGAGTTCGGTCTTCTGTCCTCATTAAACAGGAGTATGGGTCTCTGCAGGGCCAGCTGGCCCCCAGGGTTGGGTGCTGCTGCCCCCGGTGTCCGCTGTCACTGGGCAGGAAGCTGGTGGGACGGGATGGGATGGGCAGTGGAGGTGTGTGCATGTGTGTGCATGTGTGTGTGTGTGTGTGTGTGTGTGGCTAGATTAGGGAGAACAGAACACTCTTAGTATCAATCCCAACCCCATTTGTAGTGGCAGGAATGGTGGTCTCCCAAAAGATGTCCCCAGAACCTGTGAATGTGGCTATTTGGAGTCCTTGCAGATGTCATTGAATTAAGGATGCTGCGATGAGATCCACTTGGGTTAAGATGGGCTCTCAACCAATGGCAGGCATGCTCAGAAGCAGAGGGAGTGGGGACACAGAGAAGGAGGCCACGTATGTCAGAGACAGAGGCTGGAGGGACAGCACCATATGCCAAGGAGGGCCTGGAGCCCCCAGAAGCTAGAGGAGTTAAAAAAGTCCCTTTCCCTAAGCCTTTGGCTCTTCCACCACCTTGATTTTAGACTTCTGGCTTCCAGAGCCAAAAAAAGGAGAAATTTCCATTGTTTTAAGCCACTATTTGGCGGTCATCTATTCCAGAAGCCCCAGGAAACAAATCCACTGCTCTGAGGTTTTGGGCACGTCCCTCAGCCTCTCTGAGCCTCAATTTTCTCCGCTGGCAGGTGGGGCTCAGCTCATGCCCACCTCTGAGGGATAAGGATAAGGCACGGTTTGGGATGCTTGCAAAATGCCCACCCCTGCCTGTGACTGGCAGCTGGGGGGCTTCCAAGACGCGAGGCCCCCTTGGGGGCTGTGTGTCCCTGGACGCAGGATGCATCTGCTGGGACTGTGCTTTGAAAGGCCTTTTGTAAACTGTGCAGTGAGGGGCTGCAGTGAGAGGCGAACCCCTCGGCCAGGGCCCTCCCCACACCTGTCATTCACCTTCTACTTGGCCAGGTTCCTCCGTCTCGCCGCTACCAATGCTCACATGTATGTCGTGCTTTTCTTTATATCAACTCGTTCTTTTAACTTAAAGGAGAGCATTTAAAAAGGACATTTTATATTGCTATCGTAAATGGAAAGTGCGTTCCACTTGCCCTAAATGGTGCCTTTAAACCCAAATGCAATGAAAACAGAGCAGAATGACTTCCGGAGAAGCCAGCCAGGTGTGGCAGTCCACGGGTGGGGGGTGGTGGGGTGGTGGGGTGGGTGGGGGGTGCTCTGAGCCTGAGATCCACTTGTTTGTCGAAAAGGCAGGTAGCCAAAGAGGAGGCATTAAAGACACATTAGCACCAAACAGAGATTTTCCTTCCTTTCTTTTTTTTTCCCCAGAGACTTTCTGTTTGTTAGTAATCAGAAAGTGATCAGAAAGGAGGTAATACTTTCATCAGGTAATTCTTTTTTTTTTTTAAAGATCTTTTCGACAGAGAGAGAGATCACAAGTAGGCAGAGAGGCAGGCAGAGAGACGGGGGGTTGGGGGAGAAGCAGGCTCCCTGCTGAGCAGAGAGCCCGATGCGGGACTCGATCCCAGGACCCTGAGATCACGACCTGAGCCGAAGGCAGAGGCTTAACCCACTGAACCACCCAGGCGCCCCTCATCTGACAATTCTTTTTTTTTTTTTCAAATATTTTACCTTTTTAAAAATTTTAAAAAATGTAATTTTAAAATTTTTTAGAGGGGGAGAGCAGAAGAAGAGAGAATTTTTTTTTTTTGAAGATTTTATTCTTTTCTTTATTGGACACAGAGAGAGAGGGAGCACAAGTAGGGGAAGCAGTAGGCCGAGGGAGAGGGAGAAGCAGGCTTCCATTCAAGCGGGGGGCCCAATGAGGGGTCGATCCCAGGACCCCGGGATCATGATCTGAGCTGAAGGGAGCCGCTTAATGACTGAGCCACCCAGGTGTCCCAGAGAGAGTGAATCTTAAAAGCAGGCTCCATGCCTAGCATGGAACCCGATGCGGGTTCTATCTCATGACCCCAAGATCATGACCTGAGCCAAAATAAAGAGCCAGATGCTTAAATGACTGAGTCACCCAGGCTACCCTCATTAGGTTAGTCTTAATTTTTTAAAAAATATTTTATTTATTTATTTGAAAGTGAGACACAGAGATAGTGAGAGAGAGAGAGAGAGAGAGAGAGAGGAGGAGAAGGAGAAGCAGGCTCCCTGCTGAGCAGGGAGCCCGAGGTGGGGCAGGATCCCAGGACCCTGGGATCATGACCCAAGCCAAAGGCAGATGCTTAACTGAGCCACCGCAGTGGCCCCCTCATTAGGTACGCCTTAAAGTTGAGTCCACACCTCCCCCGAAAATCAGTCTCTCAGGGCGCATCCCACACTGCAGGAAACCATGTTCCCTTGTCTGTGGATTAGGAATTAAGAAAACTGGATTATGGGAACTAGGGCAGGGGGTGGGATGGGCTCAGAGCTGAAAGAATAACGACCACTAGAATTTGAGTCCTTCAATTCCTAATCCAATGCTCTTCCTATTGTGTTAGACTCTCTTGCTCTACTTCGAAGAGGCCTTCAGGCAATATATTGCTTTATCCCAAATGGGTGAGACTAAGGGTGGGATTTTAGGCACTGGATGGCTGACAAGTTACTCCTCGGGGACAGCAGCCTCAGAATTGGGCCAACCCTGATAATGGCCCTTCAGAAGTTAGGACCAGGGTGCTTAGGGCTGGGCCTAGTGCCTTCACCTCTTGGAACTTTTGTCTACCTGTTAAATGGGCACACTCATCTCCTCTTCGAAGGATTACTGAGAGACTCAGCTGTGATAAACGGACAGTGCCTACCTAGAGCACTTGGAGTGGTCATGGACAAGATCCTTGCTATTGGCATGGCCCACAGAGCTCGAGACCTTCATCATGAGGGACAGGGTCCTGGGCCCCGGGGCCGGGGTCCCTGTGTCAGCAACTAGTTTATCAGTGAGCAGTGTTGTTTTGGTGCATTTGCAAATTTCTGAGGCTGGCAAAGAAGTTGAAAACCCCTGTCTGTCCAGGTGGGCTCTGTGGGGATGGGTCTTGAGATGTGGGCAGTGATTGGAGCCAGAACATCTTTGGTGGTTTCTGGGGCTGCGGTGGAAGGAGCGCTGGGCAGTGAAGGGGGGGTGACTTTTCAGTGTCTCAGCTCTGTTTCAGACTTGCTGGGGATGTGGGCTCTGTATTTCTCCTCTTGGGCTTTGCTTCTCTGTGTTTATCTGTGAAATGGGAATAACTCGTCATCAGATATCCTGATTTCTCACTCAGTGACTCACTCAGGCAACACTGACAGAGCCCCCCTCTGTGTAGAGTCAGGTGCTGGAACTTACTGACCCTATGTCCCCATCATCACGTCAGGGGACAAGATGAGGAATGCCAGGAGCACTTCTGAGATGGATCATGAGGGGGTGACCTAGTCCTGCAGCCACATGGTGTGTGGATGGGAATGGGGTCTAAGAGATCCCGGGCATGGACTCCGGGAATCCCAGGCAGGTCAAGGTCAGCGCTGATCGTAGGAGCATTTCTAACGTTTCCTTCGTGGCTTGGGGGAGCACAAATGATCTCGGGGAAGGTCAGGGTGAGCTCCGCTGCTCCTCCAGCCTGCTCCCCAAAGCCACACCTTGGGACGCTTCCTCTGTCATAGGAACAACATCTGTTCTCTCAATTTTCTCTACATCGCGAAGAACTGTGTCTCGTGTTGCTGATCTGAAGCAGGCGAGGCACCTGCTCTGTCCAGTGGGGGTCCCCAGCCACCCCTCTAACCAGCACCCCCACCCCGCGCCCACCTGGCTGTCAACCTAACTGCTAAACACAACCCTCTGGGGGTGGGCAATAGGGACGTGGCTTTCAACCTCCGAGACTCTTCAAGGGGGAAGCTGGTTCTGGTATCCTTTTTCCGGCCCTCGGTCTACACCGAGGAGAAAGCCACTCATTGCTGATGTGTCTTTAGGGTCTTTCTAGTCCCGGCTGATCTCCCTTTCCAACACAGAGAGAGAAGGCAGGCTTCGGGCTCGGAGAGTTAGGCAAACAGTAGTACTATTTATCTCAGATTTCGTGGCATGCTTCGGCTTTGTTTTATCCTATTTGTCTTTATTTCCTTCTCAGGGCTGGTTACGCTGCTTTTCCAGTTTTTGGTAATGATGATATAAAGGTTCCTTGAAAAGTCAATTTCTTAAAGTGAGCCCATTTGAAGAGAACATAACCCCTGGACCCTGTTTCTTCTGCTGCAGCATGGATAAAGCAGGACTCGGGAAGATGAGCCTGGAGTTTTGGAACGGCTGTCCCGAGTGGTGGGAGCCAGTGAAGGTCTGTGAGCAGGGAAGGGGCCGCCCATGACAGTCTCCCTGGAGGTGCTGGGTACCCGGAGACCTGCACCAGCCTATCCTGAGTCCATAAGGCCCTAGGCCCCTGAACTTCCATGGTGATGGAGAAATATAGAGAGACAATAAGGCAGTGAACCATGGCAGAGGGTTTATGAGGCGGCCATGCTCGAATGGTTGAAAGTTAGGGAAAATGTATTTATTACAACACTTTTCATGGGCAAGTTATCATTTTGTCAAACTTTATTAGAGGGACTAATTAATGGGTTGTAAAAAGTACTAGTGCGTGGCCAGAGAAAGAGCTGGTCCCGGGGACATTGGCAGCCCCAGGATTTATGACCCCTTGGTTCCCCATTTATTAATGCAGAGAAGGCACGTGGAGTGGGTTATATATGGGTTGGTGCAAAGCTGCTTCCCCTTTGGGGAGGCTGGGGGCCTAGGAGGGGATGCAGGCAGGGGTCCTCCGGAGATGCCTTCTGGGGAGGATGAAGAGGCAAGTGGAGAAGGGCAGGGGCCTGAGTTAAGAAGGGGATACCTGGCTATGTGACCTTGGAGAACATCTTCCTCTTAGCTTCCATTTCCTCGTCTATGCCCCTTAGGGCAGATGTGAGGAGCCTAGAAGATTCCAAGGAGGAACATGTCTTATAAACTGTAAAGTGCTTTGCAATACGAGACCAGCTGCTGAAGGATGAAGGTCAGGCAAGGTCAGGCAGACATCAGGAATGACCCTGATGGAGCCTCACTGTATGGCAGGAACTGCGCGAATCCCTCTCTAACTCCATTCTCCTAATCTAGTTTCCTCCCCCAGCCCTTTGCATGGTGGCTTCTTCTTGTCTTAAGCTCTCAGTTCAGGGGCCTCCTCCTCCAGGCAGTCCCTGCTGATTGCACCATGCCCTGCACTCTCTGCACGGTGCTCAGTCATTTCTCCCATACTTGTGCAATCTTTGCTTATTTAGTGAGTGGTCGCTTACCCGTGTGTCATCTGTCCCCTCCATGTGATGACAGAGTGTGTCCATCTTGTGCACCGCTCTGTTCCTGAGGATCAGTGGGTGTTTGCTGAGAGGATGAGGGAGGGCCGGTGGGTGTAAACCCTGGGAGGTGGGACCAGGAAGGCACAAGCAAAAAAGTTCCAGGAAGCCACTCTCTGGGCAGCAACCACAGTAGGCACTCAATAAATAAGGTCACTGGGTGAGAGGGTGTCTGTACCTTGTTCTGACCCTCCCCAGGTGGCAGTAGGGCCAATTAGGGCTCGACATTCTGGCATGAGCTCCCTCTGTCCAGGCCATATGAGTTATGGGGACAGCTGAGCTGGGTTCCCTTGGGGAGGAGCCCTCAGACCCTCGGTGGAGGCACCAAGGGGCCTTGAGTGAGAACCCATGTCTTTATCCACTATTTCTCGAAGGTCTCTTTGCTGCAGACACAGAACAAACAGTCCCAACATGGGAGTGTGGAAGGGTGTTCCCAGGTCATAAACACCGATGGCAAAAGCCAAGCTTGGGAAGCAAGGAGGCTCGGGATGTCCTAAAGACATGGGTTCAAATCCTGGCTCCCCTGCTTACTAGCTGTGAGGCCTCAGGCACATCACACAACACTCAGCCTCAGTTTCTCCATCTGTGGAGTGGGGATGCTAAATGCACATACCCTGCTGGGCTGGTGTTGGGGATTTGAGATGATGTGCGGGACGCCCTGAGAACCAGGAGGGCCCCATGGACTGGGGGTGCTTTGCCCCAGTTCCACCTCAGTCTTGGCCAGGCCGAGGTCAGGAGGTGGGAGCCTCAGCTCCTCTTTGGGTTTAGCTCTCTGGGCCGATCCTCGTGACTTCTGTGAGGACAGCTGGCCCTTGGCTGAGGACAAGTTCTCCTTTTGGTCTCTTGACTGGTATGGTATGAGGCCAGTGAGTGTTAGCCTGGCAGGGACACTCTGCGGGGTCAGGGTAGGACATGAGAGGAAGATGGGTTTGAGGAGCACAGGACCCATGGTCTGCACTTCTCATTGTTGCCTTTTTTTTTTTTTCCTGGCAGGGGACAGATGCACACAAGTGTCATCCTCACTCCCCCGCAGGTGGGGGTTGGTTCCACTCTGGCCTCCTGGGATGCCGTGAGGGAGAGCCATGTGTTTCTCCTGACCTGTCCAGCTTCTGTGTGGAGCCTCACGTGCTCGTGTCCTCCTCCCCACAAAGCTGGGAGGCTGGAATGACAATTCCATCCTCCAGTTGAGGAAACTGAGGCTCAGGAATTTAAGGCATGTGGACCCAAAGGACCCTTGGGACAGGGTGCTGGCAGATTGTGAGGGAGGGAGACACAGTGTTCCCCCACTCCTGGAGAATCTCCCTGTCCAATGTGGGAGATGGACCCGGAACGTCAGAGGAGGATCAGAGCCAGACTCAAGACAGAGGAGCTTCCCGGAGAATGGGGACATTTTAGCAGGGTAGGGAGCAGGAATTTTCCAGGGACAGAAGGAAGGGAATGCTCTTGCAGACAGACAGGCCACCAGGTGCAAAGGTGCAGAGGATGAAGAGGACCTGCTGACGGGTTTGGTGAGGCTGGAATGAGCAGGGAAATGTGGGATAATAGAAGGAGCCAAGGCTGGCAAGATCAGCAGGCACACACCCGCAAAAAGCTCGGGGGGCGGGCTGAGCGAG
Source organism: Mellivora capensis (assembly GCA_004024625.1). Taxonomy (NCBI): domain Eukaryota; kingdom Metazoa; phylum Chordata; class Mammalia; order Carnivora; family Mustelidae; genus Mellivora; species Mellivora capensis. Next base: position 89,814 of record PISX010000364.1, on the reverse strand, counting down.
AGAAGGAATCTGATGGAGGAATCAACAGCCACGCCAGGGGCTCCTTGGTTGATGATATCATTCCAGAATGAGTGTGTGGACCTTCACCAGCTTTGACAGCTTCAACTCCTTCCCAGCTTTGTGGGCAAATCTAATTCCCAGTGAGGAGAAAATCCAGACAACTCACATGATTGAGTCTGGAGGCCCCGCGGGGGGAAGACAGGGGCCTCTGAGATTCCCAAGTCACTGCTCATCAACAGATAGCTGGGAATCTTTCCCCCAGAAGGTCTTTAAAGTTTTCTCACCCTCTCCTTCTGGCCAACCAAGCTTCATCATGGCAGGTACTGAACAGGTTTGGTCAATGGCAAGGAGCGCCATTGGTAGGTGGCAGAGTCCAATGCCAAGCTGACCCGAAGAAAGATGGCACGTGTACTGGAATGAGCCACACTCTCCCTGGGAGTATGTAAGAGAACAAGGACAGGCATCTTGATCTACACAGATGGCGATCAAGTACGTGGTATGACCGCCATGAATTCTTTGCGGCGCCATATTGTGGTTCTCACCACTGTCCCTGTCTTGGTTAGTGTTATTCTGAGGGATTTAATCCTTTTGACAAGGTGGCCAAGGATTCTGACTTTTGAGAGTGTGCCAGGAACATTCAGAGTTTAGGAGCAGCTGCCCATGGGAAGGGAAGGCAGGCTTATTTGTGGGGAAAGAGTCAGATGTCCACCAATGCCAAGATGAGGATACATTGGTTTCAAGCACCTCTGATGGTGGGCTCCAGTTCTGCTCAAAACTTTCTCTGGGCTTATTGTTGTCTTTTGAATCAAGCCCCAGACTTCTGATTTATCTGCTGAGCTCTGGGGGACCTGGGCCTGCCCACCTCTTTCTCCTGCACACACTCTTCTGACCACACCCTCCTTACTCTTTCTGTCTGTTTTGTTTTCTGTCCTATCCTCAGAGCCTAGCACAGTGCCTGGCACACAGTAGGTGTTCATCCAATGTATACTGGTTGGATGAGTGAATTTTTGCAGGTCCCAGCAAGCCCTTTATGGGCCTGTCGCCCTGATCCATCACAGCCACCCTGCAGAAAGGCTGAGACAAGTCGGGCTGGGCCCTGCCGAGGACGTAAAGCCAGGAGGAGGATATGCAGTGTTACTTATTGGTTTCTTCTGGTCGAATCACTCTGGCTCACAGGACTTGTCTGAAGTTATATGATGGGGTAAGATCCTGTCTTTATCTATTTGTTCAGCAATTTAGAGAATGGTATCTTCATAACCTGCCCCCCCCCCCCCGCCCCCGAGCCTTCCAAACATAACCCAGGGGGAGCTTGTGAGCAAGAGAGAGAAGGTAGTGCCCAGGTCCATCAGTGCTGATGGGGCACAGGGTGAGGGTGCCTAAGGCCGACTTTGGGGCTTGGGATATGGGTTTGGAGATGGGGTTGCCCTGTACAGCTGCCCCCGTCCCTTGGCTCTGTCTCTTCAACTCTTTTCTCTCCTTCTAGAGACTTCTTGGAATCTTCCTGACTTGTTCACTTTGCGCCACCCAGATTACAGCTGTGGCCAGTTATTGAGCTTGGGATCCACTGTGGGGCAGGGGTGTGGGGTAAGCCTCTAAACCTCTTGGGTTTACAGCCAAAGGGGGGAAACTGTACATGCTATCAAGAATTGGGCACTTACTGTGTGCCAGACATTGGAGAACAGAGAGGAACAGGGAGGGTTCTTCCAAGAAACATGTTTGGGAGACAAGATGCCCAAACCAGTGAGTGTCAGAGGAACTGGGCAGAAGGATGGTCCAAGAAAAGGAAAGTAAGGAAAGACCTGGAGAGATATCTGCTTGAGGGATATCTGGAAAGATAAACTGTTTCCCAGATGCACAGAAGGAATTCCAGATGAGGGGCATAGCTTGGACAAGGTCAAGGAGGCAGGAGACTGCCAGGTGCCTCTAAACACCACCCCAAGAGTGCATGGGGAACCAATGACAGATGTAGCCTCTTTCTGGGGGCCCCTCATCAAGAGTTGGGGCTTTGTCCTCTCCGCAGAGGTCAGGAAGCCTTGTTTGCACAAGCAGGTGATGGTTGCAGGGGGCACAGTTAATCCATTTAGAACAAACTCCCCTGGAGGATTTTGGTGCCTCTATTATTTGCATGCAGATGGAGGACACTAATCTTAGCTGGTGCTTGGGATCCATGAAGGCAGCCCCCAGAGACTAGTTAGGAAGCTGTTGGCAGTGGGAGTGCCTTGTGCCTTCCAGAGGACGCCCTTTCTCTACAAAGCTGATATATTCAGTCAGCCACTAGACACACATTTATCTTTGTGTGCCAGACCCCATTCAAGGCTCCAGAGACATGCCGGGGCTGGGTGCACAGGGTCCTGCCTCAGCGGGGCTGACAGTCCCAGGGGCAAGACAGAGAGTGACAACCTGGATGGGCGCTGGGAGGACAGGGGAGAGGGAGGGTGAGGGAGGAAACAGGCCAGCGATGGGGTAGTGGGAGGGGGACGACTTGGTTTGGGTCCTACAGAGATAAAGATTCAAAGGCAAGTGATTTGTGTGAGAGATGATTCTAGAAAGCACCTGAGGAGGAGTGGGGCAGTGAGGCAGGGAGAGGAAGGCAGCTCCTACAGGGAACAGGAGTCCATGAGGGTGGTGGGCAGCTGCCATTCCAGCTAGGGGGCACCTCTGGAGACCATTTCGCACACGTCATGCCCCTCCAGCTATGCTCCCAGTATGGGGAGGGAGCTGGGGTGTTTATACCCCAACTCCCAGAGCTCTTAGTTCCCCAGCACTTCCTGCATGCCTTCTGCTGGTCCGGAAAAACCCTCAGGTGGGTGATGCTGGGACCGGAGACTCGATGCTTCTGGAGAATACGGAGACAACCAATCTGAGGTGTATGAGTTTCCTGTGGCTGCGGTAACAAATCACTATAAATGTAGTGGCTTCCAACAACCCACATTTATTCCTTTACAGTTCTAGAGCCCTAAAGTCCTCAAATCAAGGTGTTGGCGATGTCGAAAAACAAAATTCGACTGAGAAAATTTGAAAGATCTTCTTGGCTTTATTCAGAGACTCATGGGCAGGGCAGCATCCCATCTAGGGGACAGAAGAGCTCTGAGGAGTTACACAATGAGGAAGACTGTTATAGGCAGATGGGAGCGGGGACAAGGATGTTCTAGGCAAACAAGTGGTTTATTATTTTAGGGTTATTTTCCTTTAGGAGAGGGGAAGGGTCCATCAGGCTGATTTCTTGTCTGGTGCCTATTAGGAGACTTCTGACTGACTGGTTTAAGATCCCAGGTCTGGGACAGGAAGAACTGTAACTAAGTCTCAGTTTGGTGACAGGAGGCTTAGCGTCAGTGACTTCATTTGGGGCCTGTTGTCTTGTTCTTAACAGTAGAGATGACTTCTTTTAGAGGCACCTGGTGGAGAGTCCCTGTCCTTGCCTTTCTAGCTTTCAGAGGCTACCTGCCTTCCTAGACTTGTGGTCCTCTACTCCATCCTGAAAACCAGAACTTTGGATCTTCCAATATCTGTCTCTGTTGCCTTCTTTGACTCTGAGTCTCCTACTCTTCCCTTATAAGGTCACTTATGATGGCATTGGATGCATCCAGATCAACCAGGATAATCCTCCCACCTCAAGATCCTTAGTTTTATCATACCTGCCGACTCTCTATTGCCAGGTAAGGTCACTGATTCATAGGTTCTGGAGTTAGGGTGTGGGCAACCTTGGGGGTCATAATTCTATCCACCGTGCTAGGCAGGTACAGGGAGACCTCCTGAGGGCAAGGGCATTTAGCCTGAATCTGAAGACAAGAGGTTTCCCTGTGCAGGGAAAATGGCCAGGCAGTGGATGGGCCCCTGGGCAGGGGATCTGAGCTGTGTGTTCCTAGGCCTGACACGAAGCCAATGTGAATGGAGCAGAGTCAGTGGAAGGGAATGGACAGGAAGGACACTGTGAGTGATTACCTGGGCCAGTGGGAACCGGGTCACCCAGGAACTTGTAGTTTATTCTGAGCCAGAGGGAACCCACTGGAACATTTTAGTTAGGGGAGGAGTCTGATTCACATGTTGGGAAGACGGTCACCTGGCTGCTGGCTGGTGGATGGGCTGGAAGGCGGTCAGCAGAAGGGCCGAGAAAACTGAGTTTTGAGCAAGGCTTGAGATGTGTTCTGGACAGGGGAGTGACTGGGGAAGGAGCATGATGGTGGGGCTTGAGGAATATTTAAGAGATAGAAACAAGGAGACTGGGATCAGCTGATGTCAGCAGAGGAATTAAAGTAGTGCCTCCCTTCTATTGGAGGCAGTTTGGGAGCACAGACCCCAATGAGGGATTTTATATGGCTGATCATTATATAGGAGAACATCCTTGGCAAATGGGAAGCATCCCAGCTCCGTTCTAGGAAGCATCGCCAGAGCCAGTGGCCATGGCTATAACTGGCAGGGGTGGAGTGGGGAGCAGGCTTGCAGGTGGGGGACAGGGCCAGAAAAGCTAGGTTCCCCTCCTTTTCCCATCTCCCTCCTGTCTTCTTTCTTTTATTTTTGTTCATCTTAAATATTTCATATTTTAAAGCAGAAAGAAGAAAGCAGTATTATCAACTCCTTATTCTCAGAAATTCACCCTGCCTTACATGTGTGTTAAGTAAAAAGCCCCAGCCTTGCTCACACTATCCTTCCATTACTAACTCTCCAAAGACAATCAGTTCCTCCAGTGTCTTTCCAGACATTTTTGTGGTGGTTTGCTTTCTCATATGTGTTATAATCTGGGTTTGCAAGCTCATCTTTGGTGTGACCATATCCATGGGAATCCTGGGCATCACCACTGCGTGGGTGTCTGATCCCCTCCAGAAAGATCGACAGAAGGATTAGCCTTTGCTTCTGCCTGGTGTGGCATGATGTTCTCATTCCTGGTCTCAGCATGGAGGTTCCCTTCCACGCAGGAAATACAGACTTAAACTCCGAGGTGGTGTGATTGTAGGTCCATGGTTACAGATTTTTAAGGGAGATTTTTTCCCTCACCGAGTCCAAGCTGGGACAGGCAAAACTCCTTGTTTCTGCTCTTTGCTGGCGTGTGATGTTTTTTTTTTTTTTTCTCTATTTTGTTCTTCCTTTAAGAATATTGCTCTTTGGGGGTCCTGGTTTTAGGTAGGGGCTCTTGGTCCCAATACTTCATCATTTGAAAGCTATAGGCTTTGCTTCCTGTCTCCATATGGCTGTTAAAACCTGATCCTCTTGATTTCCAGAAAACTCTTGCAGGTACACCTCCTGCTCTCCCCATTTCGAAGAAATGGAAATCTCCTGCCAGCCGTTATGCTTGTTTGTGTCTGGGGAGGCTATAGAGAGCTTCATGGCTAGCTGTGGCTTTCAGACTTCCTCAGTATGAATAATCCTAGCCCTACCACTTGCTAAAGACGTGACCCTGGGGCGCTCATGACTGAACTTCTGAGATTTATTTCCTCATCTATGACTTGGGGTTGCTAACGGTTCCTACACCATAGGATTCTCACAGGGGTTAAGGGAGGTGGTGAATGTGACTTCCTGACATAGAGTACATTAAGCCCGTGATAGGTGCCGGCAATGACGATACACGTCGTCTTGTTTTGGAATGGGAGCACAGCTGATGCACTGTTCTGCAACCAGCTTTTCACGCTGGATTGTTCTGTGTCAACCCAGCTAGCTCTGGGGCATTCTTTTTAATGGCTGCATAGTACTCCCTTCTGTGTATGCACCTGTTTATGTGACTTGGGTCCTGTTGTGGAGCAGTTCGGATATTTCCAACTTTTCACTTAGACAGTATGACGCTGAGTTACCAGGATTATCCTTGTATGTCCATCTTCACTATTCACCTGTTCCTGTTCCCTCCAGATCAAGTCCACAGAGTGGGATCGTTGGGGGAAAGTAAGCCTCTTTCCGAGGCAATTTCCCTTCCTCTTTATTTCTTTGTCCCCCTTTGCTGACCGAGACTCAGGGGATATAGTGGCTGAGGGCCAGTGCCCAACAGTGGCCCCAAAAGTTTGCAGGCATGAACCTTTCCCCTTCTCTCCTGTCTTATTTTTTTTCCTACAGTAAAAGATATCTTGATTAGACAGTAATTAAGAGTGTTTTGGACAACACATGGCACTAACAGCCTCCCAGGTGTTTAATAAGTTCCCGGGCTGCCAAGAGAAAAATTTATTTAGCATCATAAGAGGCTCCGTGGATGCCAGGTTTGCCTTCAGTCATGGCATGGTCACACTGGTAAACGTAAACAGGGTCAGGGCTTTTGGGTGTGCTGAGGAGAGCAATTGAGGTGAGCAGACTGGGTGAGGAGCCTGACAACTTTGGGTTCTAAGCTGATCGCTGCTACTTCATTCTGTGACTGTAGCCAAGTGATGGACCTCCCGTGAGCCCCCGTGTCCTCAATCGTAAATCTGGGCTTGTCCTACCTGCGCCGTGGGTTCTGGAAGGCCAGCAATTCAGACTGGGAACTCTTGACTCTAATACAACTACTTCCATATATCAGCCTGAAGACTCTGGACAGCTTTCTGAATGTCTTTGAGTCTTGGTTTCCTTATCTGTTGTGGTTAAGATAAAGAAGAAAATGTGCGAGAGAGCACGGTGCTTAGCACATGTTAAATGCCCAGAAAATTAGTGGTTTGTGATACTGGTGCTAGAGGTTTGCTGAGTATTATAGCAGATGATGTATATACAACTGAAAAAAAACATGTAGAACGTACACACAGTCATTTAGGCAATGCTGGCTGCCTTGATATCGAAAATGGATGCTTCTTTGGTTTAATGCAATAAAACTTTATTTCCCACTAATATCATAGCCCACTGCTGGCATTCCTGGTTGCAGGGGGGTGGGGGGAGCTCCCTCCGCACCATGACTCTGGCACCCAAGCTCCTTCTGTCTGTGGTTCTACCTTCTTCACCATGTGGGTTGACATCCCATGCATTCCGCTGACAGAGGGGGAAACAAAGGATGAGGACACACATGCCCTTGTTAACCACATGGGTCCTGAAGCCATGGGCACCACTTCCTCCCATAACCCATAGGTCAGAGTGAATCACATGACCCTGCCCGGATGCAAGGGATGCTGGGAAATGTAGTCTTTGCCTGATCAACCTCTTCCCAGCAACAATTCTATGATAATGAGAAAAAAGGAAGAATCTAAGGTGATCACCTCTCCTAGCTCAGAACCCTCATTTCCAGAAAGTGGCCTGGAAATGGCCCCAGAGTAGGATCGTCCTCCCCAAAGTTAGCCAGTGGGTTGGAGCTGGGGGTATGCAGGAGCGTGTCCCTCTTTCTTGAACCCAGGGCTGTGTTTGGGCTGTATCGTCCACTAGATAGATGCAGAGCACCTTTGCAATGACACCCCTCCCAAACAGCCCTGACAGAGCGCTGTTACTGTGACCATAACCGTGTCACAGATGAGGGCACCAAGTGACAGCCCGGTGACACTGCCTGTCCCAGGTACCACAGGAGGGCAGGGGAAGAGCAGAACTGGAACTCGAACACAGAACTTGACTGTGAAGACAGTCATCTTGGAGGCCAGGGTCAACGCAGAGTGTCCCACATCTGGGGCTGGAGAAAGAGTCCCTCTGCCTCCCGCCCAGCAGATCTCAGGCGCCATGGCACGTTGGACAAAGCCCGGCTCCTATAATGGTGAATACACAAACCAGCAGAAGAACAAAGAAGAGCAGGTGTTCCTTCTAGAACCTCTAGTTTGTTCTGGGAGTAGGTTAAACATGCCCCTGCAACCTCACCGACCCTCTTCATTGGCTCTGTAAGATCTTGGGTGGCTGTCGTGGGCATCTTTGTATACCCAGCACTTAACACGGAGCCAGACACAGCAAGACACTCTGCATCTATTTGCTGAATAAAAGAAAAGAAAGCTCTTGGGAGAATTTACCTAGATTACAACTAATTTCATATTTATGAGTGTACTTGTACACTGTAGAGGTTAAACAGAGCCCTGCCTAAGTACTAAGGACTGAGGCCCTTCTCTGAAGCCCCACATAGCTCCGGGAGGTAAGTTCCACTGGTATCTCCTCTTAGCGGATGGGGAAACTGAGGCACTCCCTGCCACTCCTTATAGGTGAGGCCCACCTGACTCCTTGTCCCGTGCTCTGGTGCTGTCTCCGGGTTGGTCAGGTCCTGCAGAGCCAGGAGCAGACAGGGAGTAGGTCGGCTGGCTGGCAGAGACCTTATGACCATAGGGAGAACCTTCCTTGCTCGGGCAGCCCAAGCTTCCTTGGCCCTTGTCCCGAGTCACAAGGAGCTGAGAAGAGACCTTTGGGCATCTATAATTAGGCCTTGCCTGGCGTCAGGGGTGACGGATTTTCTGTCTTGGCTAATGTTGGCTGAGTACTCGCTACGTGGCAGGCACTGCGCTAAGCCTTTTACACCCTCGCTCTGACCCTGACTCTAAGCCCCTGGCAGATGCACTAGCCTCTGCGTTTTTTAGTAAGAGAACTGAGGCCTTGCCTGAGATCGTGCAGCTGAGAGGTTTCTGTGTAATGGTTACCTCCTCCAGGGAGCCTTCCCTAACCACACCTGCTCCCATGCTGTGCAGCTATTTTCTTCTTTGAACTGATCTCCCAGTGCAATGATCTCTACTTGTTTGTTGAACATCCAACTAGAAGCGAAGTCTATGAGAGCAGACTGTGTTTCTCGTCTTCCCTGTGCCCTCAGAGACCCAACCCGTCACATGGTAGGTATCCTAGAGATGTTAAGTGAGTGACTATGGGTGAGGGCTCCTCAGAGACAGGAGGCTGCCAGGATGGATGGGCAGTCGAATGTCTGCAGGGACAGAGCCTCAGGCTACCTGCGTGCCCAGAGGGAACCTTTTTCAGTTGTGGGGTAATAGGGAGCAGGATCCTGGGAGACTGAGTCTGGGCCATGTGCAGTGGGATGCCGAGGGCAGCCAGATCCAGCTCTGGGACAGAGTGGCCTCTCTCTGCCCAGCTCACTCTGGGGCCATCGGACAGTAGATGGTTCTGGAGAAGAGCGCTTTCCTGGACTAAGGCCTGGGTGTCCAAACAAGGGGACTGGCTGGGGGGCCCTGCAGATGGGGCAGCTAGAATGTGAGAAATGGAGGAAACTGGGTAAGGAAAGAGGGACGTTTGTCGTACTTTAGCCAGTCTGTCCCCTTTGCCAAAGCCTGGCAGCTCCCTCTGTAAAGATTGCTGGAGGAATGAATGAGGGGGTGGTCCTGGCAGACACTAAAGCCCTTGGTCTTTAGTGAACACGAGATGTTGAGCACGTGCATCAGATTCAAAGTGCTTTTCAAGCGTGAATAAGATTCTCATAACAACCCACAAGTGGGTTCCTGTCTTTAACACCATTTTAAACAGAGAAGGAAGCTGAGGCACAGAGAAGGGAAGTGACTTCCCCAGAGTCACACAGCTAAAACTAGGAGTGAACTTCGCCTTTTGGCTCTAGAGTGTGTGCTTTTATTTATTTGTTTATTTATTTTAAAAAAGATTTTTATTTATTTATTTGAGAGAGAGAGAGAGTGAGTGAACGAGAGAGAGAGAGAGAGAGCGCACCAAGGGAGAGTGAGAGGGAGAAGCAGACTTCCCACTGAAGAGAGACCCTGATACGGGGCTCGAACCTGGGACCCCAGGATCATGACCTGAGCCGAAGGCAGACGCTTAAGTGACTGAGCCCCCCAGGCTCCCTACGTGTGTGCTTTTAACTCTCTGCTCTGCTGCTTGCTTTGGGCTAAAACACTCTGATGCCAGCACTAGGGGCAGGGGTTTGAGTTAGAGTTCTGGAGTTTTCCATGGGTGAATTCTTACTTGGAAACCCAATATGCAAAAAAATGGAGATGAGAGCCACCCTGGCTAGGGTGGGAGCAGGAGCCTCGGAGACCTCCAGGCTCAGTCCCAATCCACCCCCAGCCCCTGCCAGGGTTCTGGCTCCAAGTCCTGCCTTGTATCTGCTTTTCTTAGGGACTCTCACATGCCTAAAAGCCACAGACACACCGAGGGGACCTTCCAGTTGCTGTTGTTCTTAATTGTTTCTTAGCCCCCAGAACCCTTATCAATAAAGCAGGTCTGGGTAAAGGGGGTTGTGTCTTCCCCCACTTGGCGGCCTCTGAGACTCCAGTGGTGTCCCATGGGGGTAAGGCTGCTCGAGAATCCTGCAGGATTCTGACATTCCAAGACATTCTGGCTCCCTAAGATAGTCTAACATTCTAAAGATTTTTTGAATTGCGAGACAATTTGGGTACGGTAAAAGGCAAATAGCGCGTTACCCCCTCTAACCAGCACCCGAACCAAGAGAGGACATGTTTCCAGCCCCTGACGGCTCTATAGGCCCCTTCCAGTTGTCTTAACCACTATTATTTCTTTATTTCTTTTTTTTAAAAAAATATTTTATTTATTTATTTATTTGACAGAGATCACAAGTAGGCAGAGAGGCAGGCAGAGGGGGGCGGGAAGCAGGCTCCCCGCTGAGCAGAGAGCCCGATGTGGGGCTCGATGCCAGGACCCTGAGACCATGACCTGAGCCGAAGGCAGAGGCTTAACCCAGGCGCCCCACCACGACTATTTCTAACCTTCTGTGATTCTTACCTTCTCTGGAGAAGCTACTAAAGCTGGAGTTAGCAGATTACGGCCCATGGGCCAGATTCGACCTGCTGCCTCTTTTTGTAAATCGAGCTTTAGTGAAATGCCCATTTGCTCACATCCGACCCTTGGCTACTGCTTTCTCTTTTCTAAAGCAAAACTTTCTTTGATGGCAGAGTTCTGGAGGCCTGCCACTATCCAGAATGGTAGCCATGAGCCACATGTGGCTCCCCAGGCCTTGCATGTGGCCTGTTTGATAGAGTAACTGACTTTTAAAATTTTATCTAATGAAACTTAATTTACACTTAAGTAGCCTCCTGTGATCCTGGTGCTAGAGGGTTCTAACACAGGGATTCTAAGAATTCCAGATAGAGACTAACATTCTGAGCAGGGACACCAATGGGTCCCCAGGCTGAGCCTTCCAGAGTAACCCCACAGTCTCTGGCCAGCAGCTTTGGGGTTAAGTAAGAAGCAGCCTGGTATTTTCTCCAAAGATGTTGTTTGTACTGATAGATTTTTGGATGATGCTCTAGCATTAAAAAGAGAGAGAGAGAGAGTGAGTGAGAGAGAAAGAGAGAGAGAGAGAAAGAAAAAAAAGGGGAAAAAAATCAATTCTTGGCTGATTGTACCAGGAAGGGCAGTCGATTGGTAAAAAAGCTGGAGCCGCGTATTGGGAAATAGATTTTTCTGCCCTCCAGACATTAGCTTGAAATTCTTTGAAATGAGGGACCACAATCTGTGTCAGAAATGAAAGATTAAAGAGGTTAATATGCTGGGCCTCCCCTCCTCCTTTTTAATTTCCACGTCCTGGGTGCCCTTGGCCTCCTGAGGAAGGCACACAGGCTTTGCCACCCTCCCCCTGTCCGTGCTCCCTTTTCCCATTTCTCTAGCTCCCCGGACTGGGACTGGATGCAGACAGGAGGGAGAGGATGGCTGGCCTTTGTTCCTGGTGGTGGTGGTGGGGAGGGGATTGGGGGCGCTCAAGACCTCCAGATCTGGTAGCCTCCTCCCTGGGGGTGCTTTTCCGGGAGCTGGTGGCCAGCTGGTCCCAATCCCGGCTCCTCACAGGGATCTCTGGGCTGCGGGCAGCCCCATTCTCAAGCCGTGGTCCGGCCCGTGCTGAGAACAGGGCTCCCTGCGAGCCCCGAATTCCTGCCTTATCTATCTGCGTGCGTGCTATGAAATTCAAATGTGTGAACATTGAGCAGTAAGTCCCTATGTTCTAAAGAGGTGAGGCTGTTGTCCTCAGAAAGCTTAACTGTATTATTAAAGCCTCCAATAGGCTGTGTTTAGGTAAAGTCATTGATAGTCTTTTGCTAGAATTTTGTGCTTGTCCACTTAGCTGGCTCTTGCCCTTCACAGTTGAACATACAGCCGGAGGTCTTTCAATCCGATAAGCAGCTATTGGGGTGAAAGATCTGGGGGCTATAGGACCCTTCCTCCGGTGGACAGCTCCACCTTGTGATCCAGAGATAGGGAGCACGGGGTCCAGCCATCACCCTCCCACTCCACACATCTCCCACAGCCCCTGAACCTTCCTGGGGGCTGAGTTCTCCCCATTCGGTGGGTCCCCCTTTTCACAGAGGCTGCAGCAGCATCAGGTTGGTGGGGAAGGATCAGACCATGGGCACTGGCCAAGGCTGGGTCTCCTGGCTTCAGGCCGGGAGGAAGAGTCTGTCTAGGGAATGTCCCCACTGGTGGTGTCCCCCAGCACAAAATGAGCGTGTGAGTATGCAATCAGAGAGGATGAGCCAGAAGGCATCTTCCTGACCTTTCCCCTCTACATGCTGGGCCAGCTTCTGGGGCTCCCTTGTAGTCCCGGCACCTGCTTCTTGGCAGTATTCCCTCCCCCGGTGCCATTCCTGAGTACTGTCTCCCTCCAGACTAGAAACTCAGAGAAGGGTGGGCTGCCATCTATTGTAATTCTTGCAAGCCCTGTCTTTCTTGTTCATTGCCACTTCTCGAGAACCCAGGGAAGGGCAGGAACTGGCCCTAGACATTAGGTGGCTGAGTGAATGCATGGAGTCATCATGAAGGGAGAGAAGTGCAATGCTAGCAAGCACCTATTTAGCGCTTATTGTATGCCAGGTGCGGCTCTAGGCACTTCCTTGTACTAACCCCAGCAGAAAGTCAGTGGCCCAAAGAAAGCATTCCACAAATACTTCCTGATGCCTATGGACATCCTTGGAAGGCTGCCCTCCACTCCCCCAAGCCTGCTGTCTCCTACTCCAGACAGTATGACGTCATCCCAAGCAAATAGATTCAATTCTCCTTTGCTCTGAAGGGGTAAGAGCTGCCCCCTGCACAGGCAGGTACCTCTCAAGAAAGCCCAGACCATCTCTGGGATAGTTTTACCTGGAGCCAGCAGCCCGGCTGCCCTGCCTGCCTGCTCCCAGGGCTGCACACATGGGGCCCAGAGCCCTTGTTTTCTGTCATCCTGGCAACGGGGATAAAAAAAACCAGGACACACAGCAACTGACATCAGATTTCTTGGATCTGCAGGAGTTGGAATTTTATAAGGGTTCTTGAACTGTGAGATATGTAAAACATCTTTTTTTTTCATTTATGTTCATTCATTCATTTATTCATTCATTCATCACTCACCCCTGTGGCTGGCTGTTCATTAAACCTGTTTCCCTGTGACTGAATTCTGGCTAACAGAATGTGGGCAGAAGCAACATAAGCCATTATTTAGGTCTAATCCAAAACCTCCCTGACCCCCCAAACCCCTTGCTCTTTCTCTCTTCCTTAAGGCAGGAGACCCTGATGTCCTAGAGGAGGGCAGAGCCATACAATGGTAGGAGCCTGGGTCACTGGAGGGCTGCCTACCAGTGGAGAATACCACGTGGCCTTCAGAAGAAAGCACAATCATGGTGTCAAGCCACTGCCCCGGGGGCTTGCCTCTTATAGCATCTAATCCTATCCTAAAAAACACACCTCATTCTGCAAATACTTACTGAGCAGGTCCTATGGGCAGGGTACTGGGCTAAGCCCTGAGATTTAGTGGTGAACAAGCTTCCATTTGAGTTGGAGAGACAGTGGATAAACAAACAGGATTATTGCGGTTGGTGGCAAGCACAATAAAGAGAAACAAAGCAGGTTAATGGTGGAGAGAGAGTCAGGGACGGGAAAGGAATTCTTTAATGAGGCAGTCAGGGAAAGTTTCCTTGAGAAGGGACTATAGCATCTGGCCTATAGACCTGGCCCCACCAAGGTCTGCAGGAAGTACTTTCCAGGCAGGGAGAGCAGCACGTACAAAGGCCCTGAGGTGGGAAGGGAAAGGAGGTCAGAGTAGCTGGAGGCAAGTGAGGAGTGGGAAGAGAGGGGTTTGGAGAGGAAGGTGGGGGCTCAGATCAGCAGAACCTAGAGAGCACAGAAAGGAGTTTGGAGGCTGGCTGAGAGTATTTTAAATTCTCTTAGGAGCCATGCATTGTGTTAAACACAGACAATAAAATGATGAGCAAAAGTAGATGCTGTCTAATTCTCCTGGTGCTCAGATTCCAGGTAACCAACTACCTGTCTCTGCCAAGCTGCCTCTGTTTGTCTACCTTCAGTGATGGGGAGCTCATCACCTAACAAGGTAGGCCATTGTTTCTTGGCATAGTTCTAATGGTTTGGTGCCCTTCCCTAAATTGCCTTCTGGGGTCTTTCACTTTCACTCAGTGGCTTGGGGAGGAAATAGGGAGTCACCCCCCTCTGTCTACCATGTGCCAGGCATCAGGGACACAAAGGAGCATAAAAGAGGTCCTCACTGGTAAGTAGCTGATGGTCTTTTAGGAGAGGTGGGATCTGCTCAGATCTTATATAGCATATTATCCTGTGGTGTAATATTAATTTTCAAGGCCAGGTTGCCTAAAGCTTGGAGAAGAAGGAAAAAATGAGAGCAATTCTCATTTAGATAAACCAAGGAGGGCACTCTGGAAGAAGGGTATTTTAGCCAGCTGGAAGGCAGAAGGACCCAGACAAGGGGTGGGGTAGGGTCTTCTCCGCAGGAGGATTTGGCAGGGCTGCTGTTTGGCTCAGGGTGAGTCCCAGCTGTGCATGGGAAGCGTGCTCTGAGTGGGTCAGAATGATGCTTTGAGCAGTGAACGCATGTCCCCTACTTCCTCATCCATCCCCTACATCCTCCATTTTAGGTGGCATAGGGAGTATTCTGTATTTCTGCCTTAAGAGTGGTTGTACCAGCAAAAGAAGAATAAGAAAGCATCAAATTTGTGGTTTTTGGATTTCAAAGGTTAATTCTATGGCACTGGAATCTAGCTTTTGAACCTCAAAAGTCTAAGTCTTGAAGGGCCCAGGGCACAAAATTTAGAATATGATTGGCAACATGGAATACTGTTAGGAGTCACTGATGTTGCCACCCTGGGAGAGAGGGCAGTTCCTGGGCTGGGGACACAGAGAGAAGGGATGGGAGAAAGGAGAGTAGCCCATGGAGGGCAGTGGGAACCTACCTAGTAATTGGGAAGCTGTCGGTGAACAAAGACAAAGTAGGGTGATAAAAGCAATGGCTGATACCTCAAAATATCCTGTTACACGAGTCTGTGCATTTGTTCCCACCTCCTGCTCTCCTTGTGGCTAACCAGAGCTTCTTCAGGTGAGTCCAGGGTCTACTGGAGAACTCTCTCTTCTGGTGGAATTGCTGAGCCATACCAAGGGGAGAGCCTGCCTGAGAAAAAAGTCAAACAAGTAGAAAGGTGACTTGAAAGACATAGGCAGCTTCTTGTTGGCATTGTTAAGCTCCTGGATCCAGTCATACCTGAAGGTGTCACTTCAAGAATTTTTCAGGTATGAGAGAGCCCAAATGATGGTTCTTGTTTGCTCATTGCTTGAGCTACTATGAGTTGCGTGTCTGTCACTCACAACCAGGAGTCCTGGTAAGACCACAGAGCAGGGAGAGGAGGGATTACCATGCATTAAGTCAGGCAGGATGTTTCCTTGTTTGTTTTCCTGCAACTCTGTGAGCCGGGGAGCTCTCTGATTTTACAGTCAAGGCAGTTAGAACTCGGAGGAGCCCAGGAGTCAGCAGTGGCATGGTCAAGGTTTGAACATGGCTCTGTTCTGTAATTCAGATCCCCTTCATGCCCGGATGTGCTCCTCCTGTAGGCTGCCCTGCTGCCAATGCCGCAGCGAGAAGAGGGGGAAGGGGGGTGTCTCTGGTGTGCACAGAGTCACAGAAGTGAACCATTAGGCGGGAGAGAGCCGCTGAGCGCATCTGGATGGGGGAGAGAAGCAGATGGCCCATCTGACGCCACCACGTCGTGGAAGTTTATGGTGGCGGCAGGTTCTCCTCCCTGCTGCGTTTATAGGGATGTCTTCAGGATTTCCTTTTGATATATGAGAGAGGCTCACTGGCTGGGGCCCCCTCCGTCAGAGTAAATCATGGCAAACCAGCGGCAAGTGTTTGCACGGGGCCCGCACCCTCTGCGTGCTTTGGGATAAATCTTCAGAGTAACGTGCTTACACGTGTGACCCCGGGGACCAAACAGCATGAAAAGGTCAAGTGCGAAGGGCGGAGAGGAACTTGTCCTTTGCTCCCACTGCTCTGGACCAGATCAGGGAGCAAGAAGGTGGTAGGAGGGCAACCTGGTTTCTCAGGGCTGCTGAAATGGACACGTATCATGAACTCAGGGACATGAAACTACAGAGATTTAGTCTCCCGAGGTTCTGGAGGCTAGAAGTCTGAAATCAAGGTGTAAGCTGGGGTATGCTCCTTCTGAAGATTCAGAGGGGGAATCCGTCTTCACGTCCTCCAGCTTCTGGGGCTTGCCAGCAATTCTTGGCGTTCCTTGGCTTGTAGACACATCCCTCCAACTCTGTCTCTGTAGTTATGAGGCAGGAGTTCCCCCAACATATCTCTGTCTCTGTATCCAAATCTCCCCTCCATTCCCTTCGAAAGACATCGGCCACCAAATAAGGGCCTGCTCTGGCCAGTATGACCTCATCTTAACTTGGTGGCATCTGCAAAGACCCTCTTTCCAGATAAAGTCACATGCCTTGGTTCTTGATGGATAGGAATGTTTTTGGGAGGGGGGACACTCTTTAAGCAACTAGGGCACTTCCTGTGTGAAGTTGGAGCTTGTCTAGAGGTAGGAGGGTCTTCCAAAGGTACACATGCCCCTTTGGGGGATTTCCTTAAGATAACAAATATTCTAGCAGTTTCTATGCATCCTGACAAACAGTTGGGCCCCTATGGGGCCAGTGTAGGATGAGTGAAAGCATTTCTTATAACCCAGAGACTTCACTCCTGGGAACATCCTCAGTAGAAATGAGTCCTGCGGTCATTGGTCATCGGAAGATATGCATGAGAATGTCCACAGCAGGGGCGCCTGGGTGGCTTAGTCAGTTAAGCAAGCGTCTGCGTTGGGGTCAGGTCATGATCCCGGGGTCCTGGGATCAAGTCTCGCATCCAGCTCTTTCCTCACTGGGGAGTCTGCTTCTCCTTTTCCTCCCTATTAGTGCTCTCTCACTATCTCTGTCTCTGTCTCTGTCTCTCATTCAAATAAATAAATAAAATCTTAAAAAAAATAGAATGTTTACAGCAAAATTATTCATCTTGGCTGAAACTGGAAACTACCAGATGCCTGTCCTGGTAGATTGCAAAAACAGCCACAATCCTTTAGCGCCCATCTGATGAAGAAGCAGAGTTTGTTTCTTTTCCCTTTGAATCTGGGCTGGTCTTTAATTGGCATGGCCAACAGAACACGGCAGAAGTGACGCGTGCTAGTTGTAGGACTTCCAGAGGTCTTACACACTTCCCCCTGCTCTCTTGGAAGTCTGTAGTCATCGTGTGAGGAGTCCAGGCTGGCTGGCTGGCAGATGGGAGATGGGCGGGCTTTCCTAGCTGACGTCTTCCTAGACCAGCCAGCCCCAGTCACAGATGCAGACACATGTGTGAGCCCAGCAGAGATCAGCCCAGCCCAGCCCAGTGCAGCCCAGAAGAACAGCTAGAAGATCCTAGTCCAAATCTACCAGCAGAATGTGGTGCTAAATAAATAGTTGTTTTAAGGCACCAAGCTTTGGGGAGTTTTGTTACCCAACTAGAGCTAACTGATACATTATCAAGAGTAAAATGGTTACATTGTGGTATAGTCACCAGTGGAATAATACCCAGCAAGGGTTACAGATGGCTACCACAACACACAAGGGGGATGAATCATAGATGTCCTGTAAGTTTTGCATAGCAGGGAGCATACTCTATGATTCTATTTGTATACAATGTGCAGAGTAGGTGGAAGTGATCTCTGGTTAGGTAAGTCAGAATAGCAGTTCCCCTGGGGGACAGTGACTAGGATGGGGTAGGAGAGGGGACTTCTGGGAGTTGGTTATATGGGTATGTGCACTTGGTGAAGCTTTTTTGAGCTGTAGACTTACAATGCATGCCTTTTTGTGCATGTAGGTTCTACTTTGGTAGAGATGAAAGAAAATGCCAGGTCTCTTATTTCTTTTTGAATTGCCAGAAAGCTGATGGGGCTGGGGAATGTCCTTACTGTATATAACCTGCCTCATTGTGGGGGTGAGGGGTGGGGAGGGATATGGTTAGTTAAGTTGACCTTGACTCATTTTAACGAAGTTCAGTTAAAATCACTTATGACATGAGGCCAGTATATTAAGGACTTAACTCTTGACTGACCAGTTGTTCCTTGCCTATAATCCCAACACCTCCTGAGCCATCTGGGATGTCAGGGTTGTGTCACAAAACCTGAATTGTGATCCTCATGTGGCCCCAGGCAGGTCACCTAATCTTTCTGGGCCTCAGTGTCCTTAGCTATAAATAAATGGTGGGGGGGGGAGGTGCAGTGGACTAGGACAAAATGGGTCCCCTCTGCCAGCCCTACGGTTCTAAGCTGCCCTTTGGGAGATAAAAACACTCCAAGCCCCAGGTCCTAATGGCTGCCATAGACTTTCTGGGTGACCCTGGGCAGTGCAGGCTTCCCCGCTTTATCTCCCCATCTGTGTGTTGAGTGGTTTGGTTCCATGGTTTTCTATTTGCCCTGGGGTTGTAGAACAGGACTGCCATCACCAGATCCAGGAAGGAGGACTTGCTTGGACTAAAGACATGCAAGACAGGAAGGAGGACTTGCTTGGACTAAAGACATGCAAGACAGGAAGGAGGACTTGCTTGGACTAAAGACATGCAAGACAGGAAGGAGGACTTGCTTGGACTAAAGACATGCAAGATGGAAGCCCAGAAGCCCGAGGAGCAGGCAGTGTGCTTATGGCTTTGGGGGAGGGGTGCGGGCAGGGGTGGGGCAGCTTCTCCTGCTGCACCCCCATTACTCCTTTCTGAACTTGTAGAGCGTCCCTGAACCTGACTGGTGGGTGGTTCCAGCAACTGCAGGTAGATCTGGGGTGGGTGTGGGTGGGTATGCAGGGACACTGAGAAGTGAGAATGGATGGGGAAACCGAATGAGAGGGACAGACAGGCACAGGGGCGAGAGAGAAAGCCAGGGAAGAGCATCACACTTGTATGTATCTGACAAATATTCACTGAGCCCCTGCTAGGTGCCCAATGCCGTGCTGGAGGCAGAGAGGGAGATGGAAAGAGAGGGGAACATGAAACACAGATGAGAAGAGATAGAGAGACAGAAAAAAGGACAGAGAAAAACCAAGACAGGTTTCTTTCATTCATTTCACAGGTGTTTATTGAGCATCTACTATGTGTTAGTGGCCGACTCAGGGATAGAGTGTGTGTTTGTGGAGGGGCGGTGTCTTCTGGGTGAGAGCAGGATGGTCTGGAAGCATGTACACAGTCAGGTATCCTGAAGACGAAGGTCCCTGGTTCTTCCTGTGGATGGACCCCCCCCCACACCGTCCCCTCTAACCCCACCCTTCCTCTGCATTCCACCCTTAGGACCTTGCTTGGTGTCCCCAAGCCTGGCGGCTCCCCAGAAGTGTCTGGGAGACTCAAAGAAACTACAGAGTCTTGGATCCCAACTTTGGCAATTTGGCTGTGGGGACGTGGCCCAGGGCCTGGGATTCTGTATTTCAGCAGTTCCCTCTGGGGCTCAGCAGGGGCGGGAGCCCAGGTGGTGGACACGTGTCCCCAGGGGGCCTCCCCTGGGGCTCCCGCTGCTGTCACAGCCACACACGTCCTTCTGCAAACACACACGGCCCATGATTGATTCTCTGCCATTCCCCTCACAGCCCAGCGGGTCTGATTGAATGGCCAACGTGCTGCCCAAACACCCCGCTGGAACCACTTCCCTGCCCTCTGCCCCGGAAGTCGTTTGTTTGTTTTTAGACGCAGCCTTTATGTCCAGCTGAATGGCCAGCGGGCTCCTTGGAGCCGCCCATCAGAGCTGAAGTTCGTCTGGGGCTGGAGCTGGCGGTGGTCCGGTGGTCACTCTGGGGACCCTGGGGAGGACAGCCGTGCTTCCTGTGAGAGGCGACTCTAGACTCACCCAGGCCTGTGTCCCATGTGAAGACACACAGGGGCGGGGAGGGGGGGGGTGCATCGCAGCACTTGAAGGGCCATCTCTCCCTTTCCTTAACTGCTGTTGTGAAACACCGGAGCCAAGCTCCTGCATTCTAGCACCATCGGTTCTGGTCTTTAGGAATGAACCCATGGGTAACCTCTGTTGTGAAAAGGACAGGCTCTGCAGTTCAATAGCCTTGGGCTTGAATCCCAGGGCCACCCCTCCTGCCTGTGCCTCAGCTTCCTTATCTACTTGGTGGGGATGATCAAACCAGCCTCAAAGGGGGGCTGGGAGGTTTCCTGACATCCTGGATGAGAGAGACATGCCTGGCATGGGCCTGGCATGCACCAGGTGCTGGGAACCTCTCTTCCTTTTCCCCCAACCCCCATTTCTCTTGGTCTCTGCCCCGTGGCCTCCCTTCTCACCTGGACCTGCATTGTAGAGAAGGGGGCACAATGAGCCAGGAGTCTAGAAGCCTGGGTCCTGATTCTCACTTTGCCCTACTCTGCTGTGAGACATCAGGCCAGTATCTGCCCCTCTCTGGTCTGGTTGGATCATCTCAAAGGCCCTCTCTCATATTGGGTGTCCAGGTTGTGAATTCCTGGGGACACCGGAACTTTCTATGTGCTTTCAGTCTTGCCTGGGACACAGTAGGTGCTCTGGGAATGAACCCAGAAATGTGATAAGTGGTTCATTAGCACTGTCTGGGCACCAAATTGTATGGATTTGGTTGGAGGGCTCTGGCTGTCAGGAGGTGCTCATTCTCCCGGGGGGGGGGGGGGGTGGGGGGGGGGGGGGGAGGAGGAGAGGTTCTTGTATTTCTTATATTCATGGAAACCTTGTAGCCTCAGCCTCCTTATTTTTGGCGAGGCAAAAAATGGGGATGGGGTGGGATTAGGGGGCCAGCTCTAGCTTCAGAGACCCCCAACCCTCTGTTGGGCTGGAAAGACACCTGGCCGTGCCCTTCCCTCCCCTCCCAGGGGCCTCAGCCTGCCTTTTTCCTTCCTTCCTTTCTCAGTCTCCACATCAGGGTAATGGGGTATAGCAGGGCCTTGTACTCATCTGTTACTTCACCTCCCCCGCCCCCCCTCCCGCCATCCATCTACCCACTTGCCCCACAGGCACAGCTGTGGACTTGCCCTGAGGGGCTCTGGGCCTGGTGGGGGTGACAGCAGGTCAGGAGGCTCTGATAATTCGGGGTGTTGGGGGCTGTGATGGGGACCCACAGGGCATGTGGGAGTCCACAGGGGACCCCTAAATCAGCCTGGGGTATTGGTTGTCTGGCCAGGCTGCCTGGAGGAGGGGGTGTTTGACAAAACACCTGCAGGAGATGATGGGGAGAAGGTGAGGGGTGGGAGTGTTTGGGGTCAAGGGAAAGGAATAGCATGTGCAAAGTGCTGAGAATGGCATTCTCAGGCACCAAAGGCAGCTCAAAATGGCTGGAAATGGGGAAGCCACAACAGCAACCATCGCCTTCCCCAGATGTGTTGTCTCACTGAGTCTTCCCAGCCATCCACCCCCATTTTACAGACGAGGAAACTGAGGCCTGGAGAGGTGGAGACTGGGCCTAGGCCCCAGGCTGCCTGAGGCTTGTCTTCTCACCAGGTGGAAGAGCCCAGCTCCAAAGGGGCCGGAGAGGCAGGGTTGACAGGCTTCCTCCCAGAGCTCCACCTCATCCCCAGGCTGGGCTGGGCTGGAGGCCCCGGGGAGGCCCTGCTGGTGGGGGCGGGGCGTGGGAAGGCTGTAAACTGGTTTGGGGCGGCAGGGCTTTCCTGTCGCTGCCGGTGGCCCCCCGCCTTTGTCCTCATGTGTCACTGAGGAATGTGGCTAAGGTCTGGATAAAGGCATCTTTGTTTGGAGGCCTCAGGCGTGGGGGAGGGGAGAGGCTGGAGAAAGAGGGAGGAGCATGGCCAGGAAAGGGTTATAGTCTTTTCCTCCTGGCTGGCCCCGCCTCCGGTCTGCCCTGTGGACACCTACATCCTCTGTTTGACTCCGGATGCACTTCCTGACCTTAGTTCCCCAGTTGCCCTTTCTCTGAACCTCAGTCTCCACATCAGGGTAATGGGAGTCATCTTCCAACCTCTATGGATAATTCTGAGGCTCCAGCCAAATAAGCCACGTGGTTAACTGCCTTGGCCAGGACTATTGATGAATGAGAAAAAGGCAGCCTAGAGAGTTAAGAAGACTGTGCAGCTTCACCTTGAAGGGGGGATGAAGTCAAGTGCTTGCTGAGGGTGGGTGAGCGGGGAGATGGTCACCTGTTTGTCTCCTTTTGCCAGGGGCTGGGCTCCTGGTGGGGCCTCTGGCCTCCGCGAGGAGTGACAGGAGTCACATGTATGTCTGCACTCTCTCATGGATGCCTCCTGAGGGTGGGCACTGGTTCGACCATTGGGGGCCGGTGTCCCCCAGTGCTGGCACGAGGCAGGCAGTGAAGCCCAGTGGTTCAAGCCACAGCTTCGGTGTGATCCCCGGGTGGTCCTGACCTTCTTCACGTTCCGTTCTCCCTCTCTGTGAAATGGATCTAACATGGGCACGCAGGTCACAGGGTTATGGGGCAAGTTCAAGGAAATAACGGGCCCAGAGTCTGGCCTAGAACCTGGCACTGGTTATAGGAGGATTAGTGGGACAGTGGACATCTGCTTGATGGCTACACAAAGGATTTTCTCAAGGTCACAGCGAGGGGAGCTTGGATCAGCCCAGGGCTCCTCCTAGCTCTTCCTGCCCAGGAAGGAAGGGTGTGAGTCCTAGAGGAGCTGCAGTCCTGGGTGGGACAGTTGAATGGAGAAGCAGGTAGCCTGAGCGGTCAACTTTAGCCTTTTGGGAGGAAGTGTTACGTGGGGATGGAGCTCAGGGACATGGCTCCCCACCCCCTCCCCACGGTGACAGACTTGGACAGACAGATGGGACAGGGCTCAGCACGCTTAGTCATGGCCCAGATATAATCTTGTCCCCAGGGGCGACTACCTCTGTCTTGCTCCCTCCCAGCAGCTGTAGCCAATCCCAGTAAATCCTAGCCTCTCTTTGCTCAGGGACTGTCTGAGCTCACTCCCTATGGATGCAAGAGGACGTGGAAACCCAGAAAGGGGGAGCAATTGACCCAAAGCCACACAGCCAACAAGGGACACAATTATGCACTCACTCATCGACTTGGCAAAGATTTTTGGAGTACTAAGGGCAGGTTAGGTCCTTCAAGGAGGGCATTCCTGGAGGAGGGTTGGCTTGTGCAAAGATCTGGAGGAGTTCTGAGATGGTTAAGGATGTGGGCGCTAGAGCTGGCCTGTAGGGTCAAATCCAGGCTCTGCCACTTGCTGTGTGACCTTGAGCAAGGGAATGAACTGCTCGGTGCCTCCATTTCTTCACCTGTAAGCTGAAGACCTTCATAGTTCTTCCATCATGGGATGAAGGTGAAGATGACCCCCAGATAATCTACGTAGGGTGCTTAGCGTGGGGCCTGGTGAACAGTACGTGCTCAATAAACATGAGCTGGTAAGAAGGTATAGAGAATAAAGGGCAACTGGACCTGGAGAACCATGACTCAGAGGCGGGTGGGGAACATCTGAAACCCAGAGGGGGAGGTTGTGGCTCAGTTTGGGAGTTTGGGCAGCCACAGAAGGAGTCCTGTGGTCTGGCTTGCCACTTTAGTGGGGGCAGGTGGGGGGCCCCCGAGGTGAGGGAGATGACCCAGAAGAGCAGTAAGAAGGGGACTGGGCATGAGCAAGGAAGAGAAAGAGGTGGAAGGGAAAGACCTGATACTTGTCTGGAGGTGGCCGGAGGAGGTGTCAACCGGGGTAACAGCCCTAGGGCTCTAAGGGAGGTCAGGAATGGTGGATGGAAAGGGGAGATGGAGTCCTTGACCGGCACGGGAAGCCCCTTCAGGAAGCCTCCTAGGAACCCAGTGATTGGTGGAGCTCAGTACAAAAATAAAAACCACAGGGCTCCTTGTTCAAAAAGCAGCAATAGTGCCCATAAAGGTATTAAAGTATAAAGTCTTTTCTTTCCTTCTGCCTGTCCTGTCTGCCCGCCTGCATGCTATGCCCCCACTGTCCCATCGGACTTCCTTTACGAAACACAGGTTCCAAGATAAAATTACTAAAAATTTTAAGAGGGTAACAGAGAAATGTGAAAGATGGTGCAGGATCCTGCACTCAGGAGTACCCGCTCTGCACCCCCTCCCCCCAGGGCCTCGTGGGACTGCAGAGATCACACATCAGTGAACCCTGACCATGTCCATTTCCCAGATGAGCCTCCCAGAGGCTCAGGGAGTTAAAGGAGGGGGACGAGCATCCTGGAATTCTCATGCACTCCAGAGTGCCCTATATTCCCCCCCCCCCCATCCTGCCTTCTCAGGTCTAATTTCCACCGACCAAAATCCAGAGAAGAGTCCAAGGCCATTTACCATAGAACACAGGAGCTGTTAACACAGAGGCAAAGGGAGAAGCAAGTTGCCCTGTGGAAGGACCCAGGCTAGACCTGGCTGTCTGACCTTGGACAGGCCACTATGTACCCATGGTCCCTCTCCAGAGGCAGGCTGGGAGCCCAGAACTCCAGCCCACAGGGGGCCCTCCACTCCAAGGTTGGCCTACCCCCACCCACATCCCTCCCAATGTCTGAGGCTTGAAGCACTCATAAAAAAATAAAACCACAGTCCCCCCAATGTGCTTGCCGGCTTCTCAGGCCTTATTTTTTTTGGCTGCTAAAGAGACTAATAAATGGCTTGCCACTTGACGTAATCATTAAGGGCTCCACTGAGCTGTGGGCAGTGTTTCCTCCCCTCCTTGGCCGGGCCTGGGGCGCCCAGCCATCGAGGGTGGCAGTGATGGATGGTGTCATCACGGGGCTTGCCCAGGGGGGAGTGCGGGCGGTGGGCGGGCATGGCTCTCTCTCCTGCGGGCTCCTGAGCTATTCATTATGGAAAGGGGGAGTTGATGTGTGGGGCTGACGGCTGGCTTCCAGAAGGGGCAGGAGCAGGACTTCCAAGGGGAGGGTGTGGGGGGGGCGGCGGGTGTAGAAACTAGTGTCTGGGTACGTCGAGCCCACTGAGGAAGGGCCGATGAACATGTGACAGGGGAAGAGGGTAACCTCAGTAGTAGGTGACCCGTAAATACGTATGACGATGTATTTACTGTTGTTGTTATGAAATTGTAAAAAATGTTTTTCAATACCATTCAAAAGGATGACACAGTGATCAGACAAATTTTCTCAATTCTCTTACTCTCCCTGTACGCTTCCCAGTCCTTCCCGTCGAAAGGGCGTTTGGTTTCCACTTCCGGAATCCAGGTTCAGTCATGTGACTTGTTTTGGCCAATAAGAGGTGGCGGATGCGCCGCCCTGCGGGCTCGGAGCGTCGGTGGCGGCGCCATGAGCTCGTTGCGTCCGAACCCTGCTGCCACCACGGGAACAAGCCTGGGCCCGCCGGCGGGAAGATGAGAGTCCCCAGGGGGGCAGAGACCCACCCCGGACGTACGACAGCACCGCGTCACGATCGGGGGAGCCACCCCGAGAAGCCCCTCGCTGACCTGTGTCGAAGGCAGGAACGATCGTAAATGCTTGCTGTTTTAAGCCAGTTTGGGGGGTGAGTTTTTGGGGTGGCTTGTCACGCAGCACTGACTCCCGGACCCGGATCGTGAGAGCCCGTGTTGGCCGTGGTGGGGGCAAACAGACTTCCTCACGAAGAACCAGCAGGAGGGCAGCTTGCTGAAACTGTGCTTCTCCGTGGAAGTAACTGAGATGAGAAGGGAGATCGGTGCAGTTTTGTGGGCCTCAGTTTCCTCATCTGGGAAATGGGGGAAATCGTGCCCAACTCACCGAGTTGCTGCAGGGATACAGTGGTAGGGTTAGGGCGCAACTCTTGGGATTTGGGGTACTTTTTTAAAGAAAAAAGCCCCCAAGGTGACTGTCCCCATGGTCTCGGCTTTGGGGATTAATTCCCTTGGAAATCCCCCCCCCTTTTTTTTGGTTAAGGTTATTTATTTATTTGAGAGAGGAGAGTGAGCAAGAACATGCATAGGGGGGTGCGGAGAGGCAGAGGGAGAGAGAGAAGCAGACGCCCCGCTGAGCAGGGAGCCTGAAGTAGAGAGGGACCCCAAGACCGGGACCCCAAGATCATGACTTGAGTGGAAGGCAGATGCTTAAGGACTGAACCGCCCAGGCGCCTATCCCTCGGAAATCCTAAAGCATTTGTCCCTTGTGGACAAAGATTTATCAACATTTGTAGTGAGCAGATAACAACAAATGAAGTGACCAACACCAAAACAACCACTGTTACGCCTTTTTTATAATTATTGCTTATCGTTCACTGATTTCTCCCAATATCGCCCCAATAAATTAAGATACGGCTGAAGGCTGAAATACAGTTCAGCCATAAAAATCAGGGTTTCGAGGAAACTTTACTGACATTAACATTTTCAGGCCGTGACATGAAAATAAAAATCAAGTCACAAAATAGAATTCTAATGCAATCTCAATTCTTGTAAAAAAATTATTTTCGCTCTCTCTCTAAATCTGTGCCAAGAAAAATTTCTGGAGGAAACGAACCCCAAATGTTGTCTGTGTCTGTCCGCAGTGGTGGGGCTAGGCGTCTCTCTCTCTATTTTTTGTCTTCATTTTAATGCATAGATTTTGAATCTATTCGGTGCCAGGTGCCTTAGGAGATTCCTCTATTTGGGCCTCTGTGATTTCTCACAGTGAATCTTAGAGGTGGATTCTAGAACTGTCCCTATTTTTTTTTTTTTTAAGATTTTATTTATCTATTAGAGAGAGTGAGCAAGCTAGAGTGGGGTTGGGGAGGGGAAGAGGGAGAGGGAGAAGCAGACTCCCCATTGAACAGTGAGCTGGACACGGGGCTTGATCCCAGGACCCCAAGATCATGGCATGAGCTGAAGGCAGATGCTTAACCGGCTGAGCCACCCAGGCGCCCTTCGAACTGTCCCTGTTTCACAGATGACACCATTAAGATGGAGGGATGCTGTGTAATTGTGAATTCTGTGAGTGAGTGAGTACATGAGACCAGAAGCCTGTGACCAAGACAAAGAGGAGTCTGGAGTCCTCAAATAAGGAACAGTGAAGGCTTAGGTGTTAGAGTCCCCCCTACCCCTGCTGGTCTACCATAGTCTCTGAAACTCCCCCATTGGCCTCTCCTCCTCCCTTCATTTACAAAAGGATCCGGGTCCCTCCTGTCATCTGCTCAAGTTCCTCACTGCATTTTCCAGACTTGGAGGAATAGCCCTCCACTCTCAGATGTTTTTAGGATTTTTAAAAAAAGGTAACTTCTTCACTCTGACGAACAAAGAACTATTCATTGTGGAAATTTTGAAAAATGATAAAAGTATGAAGGAACAGAACAGCTCCCCTCCTGCCCCCCATTTCTACCACCGGAGCAGTCAAGGTTGACATCTGGCTGTAGTTCCTTGTGGAGATTTTGCCCTCTGTTTTTCTCTTTATGTGGTTGACATCATACTGGCTCTTTAATCTTATAACTTGCTAGCTGTATGTCACGTCAATAAGAATCTACATAGATGTCGGCACAGCGGTGGAAAATTCCAAGTGTGGGGAATCCCCAGTCGACATAACCAGGCCCTGGGGTCTGCGGAACCCCACGGTTTTGTAGGGAAGCTACCCACTCTGAGCTCGAACAGCTCTGTGATCGGCTGCCTTAGATATTGGGGACCACCTACAATTTTGATCAAGAAGAATCCTCGGTCTGAAAAGGATCGGCTTATCATCTAGAGAGAAGGTGTGATCTGTTCAACGAATTTCCCCCCCCAGCAAATCCGGGGCAGACCTGGGGCTGGAACCCAGGCCATCTGCCTTGTACATTTATCGGACGATCATTAGTGGGCACCATCTCTATGCCAGGAACTGTGCTCAGCTCCGAGGAATCAAGGCCAGATCAGACAGGCTTGGTGTCTGCTCTCCCAAAGCTTCTGTTCTACAAGAGAAGCTGTGAAATCCAGGTCATCCAGACAAGTGCTCGTTTACAGACCGAGACTGGGGGCGATCACAGCTGAAGACAGGGTGGGGGTGGGGAAAAGCGGAGCGGAGGGAAAGGTGGGGGCTCTGGGGGCTGACCTCTGAGCTGAGGCTTAAGGGATGGGAGAAATGAGAAGGCCAGAGGGGATGCTGGCTTGGCATGAATGAGGGAAAGAGCAGGAGGAGCCAGGGCCAGGGCACAGTCTCAAAGTCCGTGGTTTAAGGCAGAGGGTTTAAGCACGGGAGGGACGTGACCGAATCCCAGTTCTTAAAGGTCATGGGGTTGCCATGGGGCTGTGGCTGGAGGTCTGCTGAGCTTTGCAGATCCAACCTCCCAGTGCATGGCTCTGACGGGACCCTCTCCCAGCCCGACACTTCCGGCATCCTTTCGCCCCTACCCCGGGGTTGCACAGCCGGTGGGTCCCTCAGCCTGGCCATAGGCCAAGGCCCCCTTGCACCTGTGGAGATCGGGGACCACCTTCCTTCACTTCCAGTTGATGGGGAACAGCAAATCCCTTCCCTGGCCTGGCCAAGGGCTTGCCTGCCCCACTGGGCCCCAGTGTCACCCCTGTTTTGGGCATCCCACAGGGCTAGGCTGGCTGTATCCTGCTTCACTCAGACTCCCAGCAATCCTCTGACCTCAGCATCATGACAAGAGGTGGCCTGATGACCACAACTCGCTGGGCACCCCGTTGAGGTCAGAGCCTGAACTAAGTGTCTTCCTCTCAGCTCTGCTGGCTTATATCTACTGAACATGCTTGGTTTCGACAAGACACCCAGGGCCATGAAGTCACTGGCCCTGGATCGTACCCAGCCAGCCCATCAGGGATACCTGTGGTCTCTAGGACAGCTCTCTGTCGATCCCACATGCGTCACCCTTTGCTCGGCTTCTCAACCCCTAGGAGGATGCCGGCCATTGTTCAAAGGAAGGGGCATGAGGAAGGGGCATGGGGAACATTGTTCCCACCAGTGGGAAGAGCATATGCCAAGTCCCAGATGGGACAGTGTGTAACATGTGGGTTTTTTTTGATAACTGCTTTATTGAGATAGGGTTCACATACCATATGATTCACCCATCCGAAGTGTGCAGTTTGATGGTTTTCCATATATTCAAGAGTCGTGCAGCCATCACCACAATGAATATTTGAACATTTTCATCATCTCAGGAAGAAAACTTACACCCTAAGCTCTTAGCCCTCAGGTCCTTTATCCTTTCCCCAACTCCACCCCAGTTTCTGGCAACTTCCAATCTACTTTGTTTCTGTAGAGTTGCAGATTCTGGACCCCTCATAGAAATGAAGCCATACCCTATGTGGTCTCCCGTGACTGCCTTCTTTCTTGCAACAGCCTAGTGTGCAAGGTTGTAACATGGGTCATTCCTTTTTATGGCCGAAAAATATTCCATTGCATGGACAGACCACACTTTTTTTTTAAAAGATTTTATTTATTTATTGGAGAGAGAGAGAAGGAAACAGTGAGAGAAAGCTGGGGGAAGGGGAGGGAGAAGCGTACTCCCGGCTGAACAGGGAGCCCAATGTGTTGCGGGGCTCCATCCCAGGACCCTGGGATCATGACCTGAGCTGAAGGCAGACGCTTAACCGCCTGAGCCACCCAGGCACACACCACACCACATTCACTTACCATTCGTTAGTGGATGGACATTTGGATCGTTTTCACCTTTTGACTGTCACGGATAATGCTTCTATGAACAATTTTGTATGTCCTTGTGTCCTCATTTCTCTTGGGTGTATTCCTAGGAGAGGAATTGCTAGATCGTATGGTAGGTCTAGGTCTAACTTTTTAAGGAACCTCCAGGTTGTTTTCTGAAATAATTCAAAAGTAGCGTGTGTGTGTCTGGGTGAGAGAGAGAGAGAGAGAGAGAATTAGTGTGCATGGACACTTGGATTTGTACATGTGTGCTAGGTATGTAAGCACATTTTTTATGCGTCTGAGTGTGAACTTGCCCTGAAATGGCAGCTATTGTGATAGATTCTGTTCTCCTTAGAGAGGTAGGTAGGTGGGCATTGCTGGCAGGGGACCGAGTATGGGCAACAGCTGGGAGGTAGAAACGATAGAGATGAGTTCTCTCTCGGGAGAGTGCTGGAAAATGGCCAGGTCAACCCCAGCCCCTCCACTCCCACATTTGAGCCCCCATGTCTTCCTTCCACCCTCCCAGCCAGGGCCACCAAACCCAGAGCATCTCATGCAAATAGTATGCAAATCTCCTGCCTCCCATCAGCCCTGCGGCACCCAGAGGAGTGGGAAATATTCTCGTTTGGGTCCTTCCCTTCATTAATTTCCAAGCCGTAGTACATTACTCATGGATAATTAAGAGTGAGCTATTAATACAACATTTAATATTCAAGTGCAGCGAAGAGGAGAGAACTGTAAGTCACAGAATCCTATTCGACAAGACATTGCAGTTTAGCGATGAGATTTTTTTTTTTTTTCACCTTCCAGATGCTCAGGACTGCTCGCTCTAAATGTGGGCCTGAGAACTTCATTTATTGATAGAATATGAATAAGACCTTAAATCACCAGGAAATCCATTTGAAGAAGCCAGTGGAGATGGCCGGGCAGTAATTATCCCCAGAAGTGTAACTGTCTCCATGGGGCACGTCCAGAGCCAGGAGATGGTCCAGCTGTCCCATCACTGACAGGGGATTGACGGCAAGTGGGTTGGGCAGGGACAGAGACAAAGAAAGAACCGTGGAAATGGGACCATGTCTGTCTACACCTGGGGAAGGGGATGAGATGGGGTGTGGAGCAGCTGGATTCCAGGCACCCACAAGCCCTGTTGGTCCTGGCAGGAAGCTAGGGCAGCCTGGACTGGCCCAACTCCCTCCCCATGTGACCTTGAAAATGAGGATCCTCCTGGAGGCGTCCAGGTGGCAGTCGGTTAAGCGCCTGCCTTCGGCTCAGGTCATGATCCCAGGGTACTGGGATTGAGCCTGGAGTTGGGTCCCCTGCTCAGTGGGGAGCCTGCCTCTCCCTCTCCCTCTTTGTGTTGCTCCTCCTGCTTGTGCTCTCTCTCTCTCTTTCTGTCAAATAAATAAATAAAATCTTAAAAAAAAAGGGATCCTCTTGTGTTTTGACCTCACAGATTCCCAGAGCCTGATGCAGTAAAGGAGCTCAGTAAGCATATTTGAGCATCTGGAGGCCTCAGTTTCCAAAGCCATAAAATGGGCTCTCGGTGGAACAGTCTCTAAGAGCTAGTTCAGGTTCCTGGCGGGGGGACCTGCATGTGGTCTCTGAGGGTCACTTGAACGTCAGCAACTGTCCAGCCACGGAGGCCGCATGGCATGTGTGGTGGCAGACCTGGGTCACATCCCGGGCCAGCTGCTCACTAGCTATGTGGCAAGTCCTCTCCGCTCACGGTGGTTCCCCCTCGCCCTCTGTAAAGCAGGAATAAGTTGTCCGCAGGACTGCCGAGTTAATGCGGGTCATGAGCACTCTGGGCGGTGCGTGGCAGAGTGTGGCTCTGTTGTTTTGGCACTGGCTTTGCTGCTCGCTGCTTGAGAGGCCCAAGGAATCAGGGTGGGGGTGTCAGCAGCAGGGGCTGGTGGGGGGCTACAGGCAGTGGGGCGAGCTGGAAGAAAGGGGCTCTTTGCCCGGCATGAGCTGGGTGCTTCCGAGTGGATTGGTCTAACCCTCACACCCTACCTCCAGGAGCAACTCATTCCTCCATTTTACAGGTAGGGCCAAAGAGGCCCAGAGCCATCAGGGAACCTGCCCAAAGTTGCCCAGCAAAGCCCCATCCTAAGACTCCTGGATCTCCATCTCCAAGGCCCGTGCTATGTGTCCTTGCCTGGAATTCAGGGGAGTGGTTGGCAGGTGGGTGTAACCAGCTGGGACTCGGACCCAAGTTCGAATCCCAGCCTCACGCTGGATAATCATAGGTGTTATTTCTTGTTCCACAACTCAGGCCCCTCATCTTGAAATGGGAATAACAGAAAGGGAACTAACCTGTTGGGGTTGTTTGGAAGGGCATATGAAGCAATGTTTTCTGGGCCCACAGGGATTGCTTAACTCATCTTACCAATGGGAATGATCTTGTATACCCATTTCACAGATCACAAAAAATTAAGGTTCAGAGAGGCAAAGCAATCCCAGGGTCATTAAGTAGCAAAGTTGTGCTTGAACCCAGAGCTGCCTGAATCCAAAATAAGCCTTACTACACCCCAGTTAACATTAGATGAGTTAATAGTGTTAACAGTGATGTAGGTACGGATTTCTTCTCCTGCTGACCACTGGGGAAGCTTCCTGACTCCATCTCTCTCAGAATTTGGTGGTGATAAGCCATGGGGGATCCTGGTGGGGCTAAACCTCGAGGGGCAGACACAGACACAGGGAGCAGCCCTCTCCCCAGCTCCATCCTGGCCCTACACTCCCTGGCCTGAAGCAGTAAGAGGGATCTGTTCCCGGTCCTCCTTTCATGCCCACCATGGGCCAAACAAATGGGCTGTCACCCGTTTCTGGGCTTGTCCATTCCTTGGGCCTCTGCCAGCCTCTGCTGGTCACCTCAGCCATTGCAGGTACGACTTGGCCCCTAGGGGCCTCGGAGTGCTGCTGTTTGCTGAGAAGGCTTGGGAGTTCTTCAGAAATTGTTATTCTGTCTGTCTCACCTCTAGAGAAATGGTTTCAGATAAAGCAAGAATTTAGCAGAGAGGACGTGATCTTAGGCACCAGAGTTTACATTCTTAGAAATAAATATTGGAATCTCTGAGTCAGAGGTGAGGTGCTGTTCAGTCTAGGGGGGCCTACCCCCACTCCAGGTTAGTATGTGGGACTTGTTTGCTGTTGTCTCGGTTGATCTTCCAAAGGTCTGATAATGAAACCGAGCCCCAGAGTCAGACACGGATGGCACTGGCCAGGCTGCATGGCAGGTTGGTCATGTGCTTAGGGCATTTGAGCACTAGATGGGGACCATGGGTAGCCTCCTGCGGAGCTGGGACTATATCTCAGGGTGCCTGAGTCCCTGACCAGTGAGAGCTTCCATGTTCTCAGATGGCTCACCTTGTAGAAAGTTGGGGGAAATTGATTTCCCAGTGGGGTACAGAAGCCTGGCAATGTGACAATGAGGATATAAATGGATCTCCTTTCTGGGGTGTTGGCAGGGAGAGTTTGAGTTCATATGTTAAAGGAGAAGTTCTGTGTGTAGGCTGTGAGCACAGGGACACTCACTGGAGGTAGGCAAATGGAGCGATTTCAGGATCCTATCACAGGGCCCTCTGACTCTCACTGAAAGGTAGAGAATTAAAATTAAATAACTCTTCTCTCCTTGATGGTGGCCATATTTGACAATGGATGCCATGATGACGGCCATATTTCGTGTTGGCTGATAGTTATGACATAACCATGGAATTATAGTTCCGAGCTAAGTTATGCAGTGGGCTAATAAAATTTCTAGATTTTCTGTTGAGTTCATCAGAGGTAAAGGGAACATGAAAAAAGAAGAGAAGTCTGGGTAGTTGGAAGGAGCTGGCTGTTGTCCAGTTCCTCATTTTACAGAGGAGGAAATGGAAGCCCAGACAGGGACTGTGTCCAGGGCCATTCACTGAGTCTGCAATGGCAGCCAGACTCAGGGAGAAAGCATGACCTTCCTGAGGATACATTTTCCACTGA
The DNA here is from genome assembly GCA_004024625.1 of Mellivora capensis. Lineage (NCBI taxonomy): Eukaryota > Metazoa > Chordata > Mammalia > Carnivora > Mustelidae > Mellivora > Mellivora capensis. The sequence goes on along the minus strand of PISX010000364.1, from coordinate 56,275 downwards.
ACACTGTGAGTAACAAGGTGTCATAGCCCAAGCACATGGTCTGGATCTGAAGGCAGAATGTTTGACTCTGAAGTCAGGCCCTTCTCTGCTAGGCCATCTGCTGAGGGATAGCCTACACATTCTGTAAAGTTTGTGGTGGTGGGGACCATGCCTGATTCCTTCCCTGTCCTGGCCCCAGTGTCCAGCCTGGCCCTCTATGCAGATGCTTCAGAAAGGCTTGTTGAATTAATGAAGAAATAAGAGAAGGATGTTAGGTTCATTGTCTAACCATCCACCCACCAATCCACCCATCCACCTGTGGACTGGATGTTTGTGTCCCCTCCCAAATTCATGCATTGAAGTCACAACTCCCAGTGTGACTATATTTGGAGATGGGGACTCTAGAGGAATCATTAAGGTTAAATGAGGTAATAAAGGCAGGCCCTGATTGAATAGGTGTTGTATCCTTGTATGAAGAGACACCAGAGAGCTCTCCCCGCCCCTTTCCCTGCACACATACAGAGGAATGGCCATGCAAGGACACAACAAGAAGGCAGCCATCAGCCAGGAAGAGAGGTTTCATTGGAAACTGAATCAGTTGGAACCTTGATCTTAGACTTCTAGCTTCCAGAACTGCGTGAAAATAAATTTCTGTTTTTTAAGCCATACAGTCTACGGTATTTTGTCTTGGCAGTCTGAGCTAATACACCTTCCATTCCCTTTTCCCCTTCTTCCTTGCCTTTATTCCTTTTTTCCTTTCTTCTTTCCCTCCACCCACCCATCCTTCCATCATTTCATCCTCCCATCCATCCATCCATCCATCCATCATCTGTCCATCCATATATCATCCTTCCTTTCTTCCCCTCATCCCTTCTTCTTTCCTTCCTTCTCTCCTTCCATTTATCCACCCATCCTTCCATCATTTCATCCATCCACCCATCCATCCATTCAGCCACTCATCCGTCATGTATCCATCCATATATCAGCCTTCCTCTCTTGCCCCCCATCCCTTCCTCTTTCCCTTCCTTCTTTCCTTCCATTCATCCACCCATCCTTCTGCCCCACCCTTCCTCTGCCCACCCTTTATCCATCCCACCCTGGCACTGCTGGGATGCCCTGACACTCTCACCCCACTCCTTGTACCATAGCATTACCCAAACCACATCAAAATCTGCTCCTGGGGCTCTTAGCCCAGGGACCCGATGCGACACCTTTGTATATTTTCTATCCATAATCTTTTTTACTCATTTGTCACACAGGAAAACTTTGTTAAGTCAGAGCAACATTACCCTTTAAATATAATAAAAAAAAAAATTCAGCCAGCCGTGTGTTTGTACCATGAGGTAACAAATAGAAAATTAATGTTATTTACATAAACAGTAATGACAAGACCCCAGCAGCTATCAGGTATCTCATGCTGCAGAGGCTGGAGCATTCAGGCAGGACTTCCAGAGGGGAGGCTGGCCTGGAGAAGCCAGGTACCTTGAAGAAAGGCCCCCCAGGGTAGTTTGCCAAGAATTCCCAGCAGCCAGTCCCACCTGCTCCACCTCAGCCCCGCCCCGCTGGCTCCATGCAAATCACCCAAGAGCCTCATTTGCATCGACACCAGCTCATTTCCATATCCCCCCAGCTCTGGGTGGTGGGGTGGCCACAGGCTGGCTGACCGCAGCCCTTTTGTTTCCACATGCCATTCAGGGAGCTGTTCCTTCATTTTTCTGACTTGGGGGCAAAAAAGAAAGGGAGGAAAAAGAAAAGGGAAGGGATCGAACCCCTCAAGACAAAGAGACAGGCACCATGTAGGCAATGGAAAGAAAGTGCCACTGTCTCCTGGGGGAAGCAGGTGACTGGGGGGACTATGGGGCCTTGGGGTTAGCTGGATTAGGACCTTTTAGACTTGCCAACACTGGCTGCATTCCTGTCCTGGACTTGGTTCTGGCATCACGGGCAGGTGACCTCGAGGCCTGTGCTTTGGTTTCCCCACCTGGGAAATCGCAGCTTCAAGCCACCATGTGGCTTACTGGCAGCTTCTACAGCTCGGCTTGTAGGTTCGCTCTTGCTGTAGATCCCTGGTGGTCAAAGGACCTGGAAGTGTCCCCCCAGCTCTGCCCTGCCCCTTCCCCTCTCTGATTTCCCTTGCGTGGGGGGATCTACGATGACTGATTCCTTCTGGTTCTCCCCTCCTTCCCCTGTTGAACAGCAAAAGCCAACCTATGTAGTGATGGTAACAATGATAGGACTATTAATCGTGCATGTAAGCACAATTTGACCCTGGCCAATCTCTATACCTGAATTTCCTCATTTTATCCAAGTCCTCACTGCCCAGTGGCCCAGATTTTATTGTCCCTTTGACAGATGAGGACACGGACATCCAATGGAGGCCTCAAACTGATTTCTGCAGGCAAAGCTCTCATCTCCTAGAGGACTTGGCTCGTCTCCTCCCCACCAGGTGCCTACTCTCAGAGCAGCTGCTGGACACACCTGTAGGGCCTGAGAGGGAGGGGATGCACGCTGGTGGTGCCAAGGACCAGGGGCTGGGATTGCTCTTTCTCAGTAAGATGGACCTTGCCCAGGGGAACCCTTATTTAGGGCCCACTGGACTTTGTTGGGCTAGAAGCCGGAGTGTCTTATGGGTGGAAGAAAGACACAAATGTTTGATTGGCACTTTGCCCCTGACCTCGTGATCCCTTCCATCCTTGATCCTGACCTCACCTCTAAAACTACTTGCCCCTCATTTCTCATGACACCTCTGAGTCTTTCTCTTCTTCCAGGTTCCTGGTTGCGTGAGTGTGGTGCAAAGGCCCTGTGGTCCACACGTCTTAGGGTCTTTCTTCCTCTTATTCTCACACATTGGATCACATCATGTGTATATGCAGGTGTGTGTGTGCCCATCCCACAACCAGGAAGAACAGGCCTCAGTGCATGTGGTTGTGCGTTCACATACGTATTAGGGCCCTTGTGTCTCCACAGGGTCTAAGAGCTATGGATCCTGTTGTGCACATGAGCACACCTGTATTTTCTGCACCTGTGTGTGTTGCATGTAACTACGTGTATTCAGGATGGGCGGATGCAACCCAGTAGCCCTGAGACCCTCGTAAGGTGTAGCTTCATGCTCGCTCTGAATGTTTCATATCGGTGTTCAGTAACTTGATGAAGAACTTAATTGGTGTGGAAGGGTTTGTAGGGAAATCAAACTTGCTCTTCCTGCAGGAGGTACTAGGATTTGCCTCAAGCCCTGCTAAAGAGGCTCTTCTGTCTCTGTCTCTGTGTCTGTGTCTGTCTCTGTCATTTCACCCTGGAATCAGGAACGACCCCCGCCCCCCCACTTCCCGGGTCAGGAAGCAGAGTGTGGCTCCCATGAGCAGGGCAGGTGGGCAGAGGGCTGGGGCAGGCAGGTAATTCTCCTGCTTGTCTGCACGGCTGGTTTCAGGAGCCGATCTCTGGTCACACCTGGGTACTGCCTCCCTCTGTGGCACTCCGGGGGGCCCGGGGCGGCCTCCGAAGCTCGCTCTTTGGCCCCAGTTCTTCCCCTAAGTGTTTTCCTGAGGTTCACGTTGCAGTTTTAAATTTAGGAACATGAAAAGCCTTGTGTAACCCCAGCTGATTCATCTTTCCAACCCCGGCTCCTGTGTGGGATCTGGGGAGCTCTTAGAAGCTTTTTGGAAGGGGTAGAATTGGAATGACCAGGAGGAGGATCCGAGGGGGCAAGAAACCCTCAGGTCCTTCATTAGAATACCCTGGAACACACCCCCTTTCATAATCATTCCTCTCTGTCCAACAGCCTGCAGGCTACCTGGTCATGTGCTTCTCTTCCGGTTGGAGGAAGCTTGTGCCAAGACAGGAACACTGAGAGCTAGAAGTCACAGGTGCGGGTTTGAGACCCAGCTCACCTCCAAGTCTCTATGCAAGCCGGCAAGACCCTTCGGCCCTATGGACCTTGATCTCCCCACCTATCCAGGGGGCTTTTTGTTCCTCCCTTGGTCTCCTTGAGGATGGTGTGAAGATGACAGAGTCTGTGATCTGCAATTCACTGTCTTCTCTTGAGTTTCCCAGGAAGGCTTAACTCCAGAAATCTTGGTGGATTCATCTACTGCTGGCGGGGGTGGGGGGGGGAGCGGGGGCGTGGGGTGGGGTGGGGAGGACGGGGTTCTCCCAGAGGTCTTGATTTTTGTTCCCTGGGAGCCTTGGGCACATAGGAGTTGCCGTGCAAAGTGGTGGTTGTGGGATGACATCTCCCGGGAGTGGTGGGTTCTGGAACGCACCCTCCCCACCAAGGTCACACAGCAGGTGAGGGCCAGCTGATAGTTGTGAGGGCATGGACCCTGGTGGCGACACAGGTCACCATTGTGCAAGTCCTGTGTGTGCCTGTCCAGGAGGAGGAGGGGGAGGGATTAGCACCCAGGGACACATGGCCACTCGTGGAGGCTGCCTACTCCCTGGGAGGCCTGGCGAGGCAGTCATCAGGCCAGCTGGTCTCAGGGGGAGGAGTGGCGAGAACCTGACACCCCAGAACACTTGGTCCTGTCAATCCCAGAGGATTTGGTGAGCTGGTGGGTAACCTGGTCGGGTACACACTGTGCTGGATAACCAGGGGGGTGTGTGGGGGGGCAGGGAATTGGTACATTCTTTGTGAGGTCAGCATAGCGCTGGGCACACAGTAGGTCCTCCAATACCTATTTTCGAATGAGTAAGTAAATAGAACAACTCTTGATCTCCCCACCTAAAACCTCCAGCCCAATATATGTTCCCACCATGATCTCAAAACCTAGATCCAGAAGCCTGGATGGCACCATTGTTTCCTGCCATCTCCAAGACCCGCCGATTCTACCTCCAGTTGTATCCAGACCTACTCTCTCCCTTCTCTCACCCTCACCACAGTCTCTCCCCTCCGCCTCTCTCCTGCTTCTCCTGTTCTCTTTTCCACCCGAAGCAGGGAGGTCCTGGCCATGTGTGAGTGGTCACCCCAGTCCTCTGTTCACCACCTGTGGCTTTAAGACCAAATGCAATCCCTGCCTGCAGTGTCCTCCTCTTCTCCGTCCTCAGCCCCATTGCTCTCAGTTTTGCTCCTTAAACACGCCAAGTTCAACTAGGTTCCCACTTCAGGCCTTGGCTCAGGTTGTTCCTTCTTTGTGTTCTCAGGGCTGGTGTCTTCTTGTCTGGCAGGTCTCGTCAGTATTTGAACTTTTATTCTTAGCTCCTTATGTTCTTTCTTGTGGTCATTATCTTGATATTTAGTTATAGGGACATGGCTGGAACATTTGGGACGATGAAGATGGAGGATGGTTGAAATGATTTTGTAGGAGGAGAGAGGCACCCTTCACTAGAATGGGCTGTTTGCTGTGTAGTCATTTGTTAAAATAATTATTCCTCTTTTCTTCCCTTCCTTCCTTCCATCATCCATCCACCAGTCCACCCATCCATCTATCCATCCACCAGTCCCTCTGTCCACCCATCCACCATCTGTTTATCCATTTATCTGTTCATCTATCCACCATCCATCCATCATCCATCTGTCCACTTGCTCATCTATCCATCTATCCAATCCCCAACCATCCATCTGTCTGTTCACTTGTCCACCCATCTACCTGTGTACCCGTCCATCCACCCACCTATCCATCCATCCATCCATCCATCCACCCATTTGTTCATCTGTCCACATCCTCACCCGTCCACTGGTCCATCCATCTGCCCATCCAGCCATTTATCCACCCATCGTTTTTTCCATCTGTCCATCTACCCACCGATTCATGTGATCTTTATTAAGCTTTTTATTTGACCTGGCCAAGATCTATGACCTTGCTGGGCCTCAGTTCTCTTTTCTTGAGAATGGGACAGCACCCCTACCTTGCCGCACTGCTGTGTGGATCACACGAGTTGATGTATGCACGGCTCTGAAGGTGTGCCTGGCACAGAGGAAGGGCTCTGCCGACACCTCCCTCAGAATCTTTGGCCTCAGTGCCTGGATTCGGGAAACAGACACATCCTCCTCCTCTAGCTCTCGCTGTTGCCCAGGGTCCACCACCTTTTACCCAGCAAGTCCCGGGCTCAGCCATGTCACACAATGCTGGTGGAAGGGGAGGGAGGATCTCTTGCCCAGGTGACACCCCTGGCTGGGGTGGGCATGAGGGCGGCCTGTCCCCTTGCCCTGGTGAAGGACTGTGGAGAGAGGGAGTTCATGAGGGGCCGGGCTGTGTGTGGGTGTGGGACCTGTCTCCCCTCGATCTGTGCTCATATCCCTCTCCCTCTGCCTCTCCCCCTCTCCTCCTCCTCCTTCCCTTCCCTCTCCCCTGCCCCAACCCCCATCCTCTTGCTCTTACTCTGTCAACAAGAGTGGGAGAACCTGCTCCTGTAGTCTGGCCCTGGATGTCTCCCAGAGTCACACAATAGCAGCCACGTTCTTAGACTCTGAGAGCGACTGCATGTCCCATTCGAGCCACAGAAGGCTTCAGAACAGAGAACAGGCGTCACCAGAGATTCACAGACTTGAGAATCCTGGGATCCACAATCAGGGTCCCTCTAATCTGGGAAAATAGTAGAGCATCGGGGGCAGGGGGACTTCAGACTCTTGGGGAGCCCTGCTCAGGGCTGGTTGTGCGAGTTGTCAATACCCCACCTTGTGTTGCCAGCGCCTTTCTTCCACAAATATTTATTGAGCGCTTACTATGTGCCAGGCTCTGTTCTAGGCCACTTGGGGAGAAATCCATGGCCCAAGCTGGCCAAAATTTCCTCCCCGCTGGACTTCACCCACGGAGGGGGAGGGGGCGTGACCACACAGGACCAACCTGCCTGGCAGGTTAGGGGGTGAGCACTGGGGACCTGTGTCATCTGCTTCATGTTCTTCTGGAAGTTGGCTCCCTTTACACACAAAATACATTCTCTCAAGGAAGTTTTATGTTGCTGAAAATAACAGGAAACCAATATCAGTGGCCCCTGACAGAAAGTGTCTTCAAACATAAACATCGCGAGAGTAAAAAGCTGTCACGTAACAGCTGACTAGATGGTTTGAGATCTGCCTCTTGTTTGAGATCCCTGGAGGTAGGCACCCCCTTTGTTATGAAGGGCAATTGGAGGCTGTTGGAGTCACCAAAGACAGGAAGTCCTTGGACATAATGAGGCTGGAAACAAAAAAGATATTACTACTACTATTATTATTTTTTAAAGATTTTATTTATTTATGTGTCAGACAGAGAGTGAGAGAGCAAGCACAGGCAGGCAGAGGCAGAGGGAGAAGCAGTCTCCCTGCTGAGCAAGGAGCCTGATGTGGGACTCGATCCCAGGACGCTGGGATCATGACCTGAGCCGAAGGCAGCCGCTCAACCGACTGAGCCACCCAGGCGTCCCAAGATATTATTATTTTTAAAGATTTTATTTATTTATTTGAAAGACAGAGGGCATGAGAGGTGGGAAGGGGCAGAGGAAGAGAGCCTGATGTGGGGCTCGATCCCAGGACCCAGAGATCATGACCTGAGCCAAAGGCAGACGCTTCACTGACTGAGCCACCCAGGCACCTCTCAAAAGGATATTATTTAAGGATTCCCTCCATGCATCACTGAAACCCTTGAGCCTCAGCCAGCCTCTCTGGGCCTCTAATTAGCCAGTTGATATCAGGCCTATCATCTCACCCTTCTGAACCTGTTTCTCCATCTGGAAACAGGGCCATGATGGACGCACCTTCGTCCTGGGGCTGGAGTGGGGCAGGTAAGCTGAAGGCTTGGCAGGGTTGGTAATTCCTCTCCCACGCCCCCACCCTCCAGGCACATCTGTACAGCTGTTTCTGGCTGCCTGGGGGAGGGTCCCCGGGCCCAGCCCCTTCCAGGCCACCCAGGCCTCTCATGCCTTCTTCTCCACCTGACCCCTGTGGTTGCTGCTCAGGGGGCCTCCTTTGGGCTGAGCCCTCTGGGCAGCGGCTCCAGGGACATTTATGGGCCCACCGACCCCTCCCTCCCCAGCTGTATTTCATGCCCACGGAGATTTAGGGCCCCACCCTTTTCCTGTAGGGAAATCGGGTGGAGGGGAATGCGAATGCGCTTTTAGCACCTCTATCACGTTCCCTCTGCTTGTCAGGCCGGCTGGTACAGGTGGGGTTGGACGAGGGTTGGGCACCGGAGATAAAGTCTTTACAACGTCATTCCCCTCGAGAAGGGGCTGTGGGCCGTTCTGATGGTTCTTAATACCCAAGTCTAGAGCTTCCAAAGGGTCCGGGGACTTGTCTCGGTGGGACGGGTGTGGTTCATTCATTTGTTCCTTCACTTACTCACTTGCTCAAATATTTAACCTGTGCCTGCCCTGAACCACATCCTGGGGAAATGCAGTTAGGAAGAGAAGTCATCCCAGCCCTCCTGTGGCTCACACTCCCAGACGCAACAAGCTTTGTCTCGGGAGACCCAGCGTGCCATGAGGGCCCCGTGGAGGCACCTGGCCCGGACTGAGAAGGCCAGGAAGGCTTCCGGGTGGTGGCGGCGGTGGGGAGCCTATGAGCTGAGTTACAGCAAGACAAGGGGTGTGTGATTCCAGGGTGAGTGGGGCAAGGTGGGAAGAAGGGGGGAAGGGAAAGTGTGGGGGGAAGGGAAGGTGTGGGGGGAACAGCGTGTGCAAAAACTCAAGAGTGGGGAAAGGTAGGGGAGCCTCGGAGGAAGCAGCTACAGCACAGTGTGAGTGGGGGTGGGGTAAGGATGATTCTGGGGAGCAGAAGGCAAGATCTCTGGCCGTGGCCAAGACTATGTCCCGAGGACCACAGGCCAGGAGGGGGGCCTGGTCAGCTGTGAGGAGGGGGGCTCTGGAGGGGCCAGCGAGGTCACAGGGAAATGACCAAGGACATTGCTACGGTGTCCAGAAGAGATGGGAGCCGGGAAGGTGGGGAAGTGGATGCATTTGTATTTCTCAGGCTACCCTGACTCAGAGATGGCAAATCTCTTTTCCAGGTTCCCCTTCCAGCTCCTGGAGGTGGTGGGTGCATGGGAGGACAGAGCCATGGGGTGGGGTGTGGCAGCGGGCCCTGGGGGGTGCAGAGGTGACAGAGGGGGGCCCTTCTCCCTTCTCTGGGCTACCCCTCTGGTGTCCCCAGGGGCCCTGTGGTATTCCCTTCTGTGTTTCTCTCTGCAATGCCAGTTCGCTCCTTCTTGCGTCTTTTCTTTTCTCCCTTCCTCCTTCCCTCCCTCCTTCCTTCCTTCCATTCAATACAAATTTATTGAGTGCTCACTATGTTCCAGGTGCTCTTTCTTTCTTTTTTTTTTTTTTAAGATTTTATTTATTTATTAGAGAGAGAGGGAAAACAGAGGCAAAGGGAGAAGCAGGCTTCCCGCTGAGCAAGGAGCCCAAAGTGGGACTCGATCCCAGGACCCCAGGATCATGACCTGAGCCGAAGGCAGACGCTTCACTGACTGAGCCCCCCAGGCGCCCCTCCCAGGTATTTTTCTAGGCACTGAGGGTACAGCCCAGAACTCCCCAGGCCAAGGTCCCTGACCTCATGGAGCTTACATTCTAATAGGAGGAAGACCAATGATACACAAAATAGGTCAGACTAGATGATAGGTCAGATAATGGTAAAAACAAAGCAAAGCCTGAAGGCAGGCCCAGGGGTGGTCAGGCCCCCCAGAAGGACGGCTCTCCCGAGTTGGGCCTCTCATTCCCAGGCCTGGTCTTTACCGTGACTGCCTACGTGTGTGACCATGAATGGCACACGGCGTGGCTTGGCATGTTGCAAAACTTTCTGTAAACGCAAGCATCCCATATGTAGATTCTGGGATTGCTTTCTTGGCTCGACGTCCCCGTTTGAGACTGATCTTTGTTGATACGTGACGCTCCAGTTGACACACTGCCACCGCGATAGACTGTCCCGCAGTGGGAATATGTCACCACTCATCGAATCATCCTCCCGGTGATGGACATTTCGGTTGTTTCCAGTTTTTTTTTTCTTTTTTTCTTTTACCACCCAAGCTGTCGGAACCTTCCCGTACCCGTCGACACCCTCGGCCTCCAGTGTTCTTTTAGGAAAGAAAACCACCTGGTGACAGAAAGCCAGTAGTATCTGTCACGCCCATGACGGCGGGGGTGACGAGGATGGCAGAGAGCTCCCAGGTCCTGAGGGCTTCCGTCATCCAGGTGTGCTGCAGGCGCCTTAGTCCATAGCCTCCTTTGCGTCCTCACGTCCCATGAGGCAGACCCCAGCATCGAACTCATGTTACGGACATTGGTGTGGAGACCACAGAGGCTAAGCAGCTTTCCCCAGGCCGCCCAGCCACAGTGCAAACCCTCTGAGCGTAACATCTGCCCTGCCCTGCGGGTCCCACTTGCCTCCTCACTGCTCTCCCCCCCACCCCATCACATCCCTCAAATACCCCCAGCTTGGTCATAACTCTGAGCATTCGCACAAGCTGTTCCCTTCTGCCAAGAATGCTCTTCCAGCCTCATCTCCCACGCTGCCTCTCAGGACCCTTCCCAGACCCTTCCCACTCACTACACACAGAATTCACTAGTCCTTTGGGTCATGGTTTGTGTGTGTGTGTGAGTTCCACAGAGCCGAGACTGGATTTTCATCTCTATGTCCTTAGCACCTAGCCCCATTGTCTAGATACTCATTCAGTAATGCTCAGAAGGAGAGTTTGTTCCACACCAGGCCCCGGGCTGAGAGCTTTACAGATACGGTCTCACTTGATCTTCACAATCATTTCCTGAAGTGGGGGCATGGTCTTCATTTTATGGGTGGGGAGGCGGTGGCGTGGCTCAGAGGCGTTAACCAGTGTTGAGGGACCCGCCCAGGATCACACATCAGGGACAAGCAGAGATGGGATTTGAATTCAGGTCTGCCCGGCTCACATCACCATTGGCCTTTACTTGTCCCCTTTGAACCTGTTAGCAACTCAGAATTCATATATAGGCCACCTTCATTTTGTAAAAGGGAAAAGTGAGGCCCAGAGAGGGACCCAGACTTGGCCAGGGTCACACAGAGAGTTGGCAGCATGCAAGGCCAAGCTCCTGGCCACCCCCTGGACTCCCAGGCCCCCAGCCACACCGGCCCAGACTCCACCACCCCAACGGAAGGGGGGTGTAAGTGTCACATCTCTCTCTTTCCACACCAGGGGCCGGTGGCCAGGGACGTGGCTGGGAAGGAAAAGCTCGGTGGCAGAGTAGGAGAGGCCTGGATCCGAGATGTGTCTGTCACTCTGGCCCTCTGGCCGGATGCTAGAGGCGGCTCCATTATTCAGGTCATCAGGCTGAACCACCAGGCGGGGGAGGGAGGGCCTGCCACAGCCGGGATGGTCAGCTGGCTGGGCTGCGGGGGGCCGCGGGGCCCTGGGAGCTGTCACCGCTGACTGATGGATGGGGACAGCTTCCAGTCGCTGGCCATCCCCGCCACGAGCCCCAGCCCCGTGGCCATCGCTGCGGCCGCCCACGCTGGCCTCCCGCCCAGCGCCTTTGCTTTGAATGGCCACAAGGCCTTTTGTTCCCGCAGCAGGGGCTGGGCCCGCGGCATTGAGGGGCCCCTTTCAGAGGAAGAAGCTGCCTGCTGAGGCTTCCCCCTGCCCCCAACCCCCACTGCGTTCCTCTAATTACCTGTGGGCAGGAGGGCCCCTGAGGGGCCAGCTAAGTAGTTAGGAAGCTGCTTGGAAAGGGGGTGGGGGAGGTGGCTGGAGAAGCCTCGAATTCCAGCCCCCAGATCTCAGGTGGGCAACCAAGGCTCAGAGAGGGCAACAGCTTTGCCTGAGGTCACACAGTGAGTTAGAGGGAGGGCTTGGGCTGGACCCAGGAGCAGTGAGACTCCCCAAGGTAAGAGGAGGGAGGAAAATGGCACTTGTCTGTCTTGAACACTAGCCTCGTGCAAAGCCCTTGATACCCACTGTCTTCTTGAATCAGATAGACCTGTTTCGGCTTACCTTCACTTGCCAGCTCTGTATCTTCGGGCACACTAGTTCCCTTCTCTGAGCTCTAGTGCTCATACGAGATGCCCTTATTTATTGAGTACCTCCTATATTCAGGACGGAGAGGAGCCGTAAATCAGGCACAGTCTCCAGCCTTGCAGAGCTCTCTGCCAAGTAGGGGGACAGGTGAGTTAGTAGAAAGCCCAGCACACAAGGTAAGTCCTATGGTGGGTGGGTAGAGGCTACAGGAGGACCTCAGGTGGGTCCCCCATCCCTCCTGGAGTCCAGGAGGGCCTCACAGAGGGCGCCATGGAGGAAGATTTATCCAGAGAGCAATGGAGTACCATGCAAGGTTTCCAAGGGTTTGGGGATATCGCCCCAGGGTCGAGGGGCTGAGGCAGAGGTAGGGGATGGTGTCGGGCCCCCTGGGAAGGTCCAAGTGGGAGGTGACTAGAGCCTGGCCCTGGGACCCACATTTTCATGCAGGCTGGAGTCCAAGCCAGAGGGCTGTGGGATCCCGGTGTAGCCCCAGTTTGCCAGGTCCTCAGAAAACTTAGATTTACCCTAGGACCCAGCAATTCCACTCCTGGGGATACACCACAAGGGCTTGTAAACAGGGGTTCTGAGGGATATTCATATACCCCCATTCCTGGATGCTCTATTCACAAAAGCTCATGGGGTAGAAAGAGCTCAAGTGCTCATCACAGGTGAATGGATAAAAAAAAAAAATGTAGTCTGTCCACACAACGGACTATATTATTCAGCCTTAAAGAGGAACGAAGTCCTGACCTGGGCTACGACACAGACGAGCCTTAAACACGTCCTGCTAAGTGACAGAAAGTAGACACAAAAGGACAAATACTGTGATTCCACTTAAAATGTTTCCAGTAGAGGTAAATTCCTAGGCAGAGGGGAGAGTAGAGGTTACCAGAGGCTGGGTGGGGAGTGGGGAACGGGTATGGGGATTCTGTTTGGGGTGATGAAAAAATTTTGGAAACAGACAAAACTTGGGGGTGGTGGTTTCCCAACATTATGAGATGGTAAGTATACTTAATGCAATGCAATTGTCCAAAGACCATGTTTAAAACGACGAACTTGATGTGATATATATTTTACCACAATTTAAAAAATTAATCATACACCCAAACCCACTGAATTTACACATTAAGTGAGTCTATTGTGTGGCGTATGAGTTCTGTCTCTAGAAACAGAACAGGCAGGAGCTATGTTGGGGCTCCTCCGGTGCCCAGTAAAATGAGAAGAAGGGGAAGTTGCCTTTGGGGGGGAAAAGGCCACTGTGTGCCCCATTTGGAAAATGATGGCTGGCTGTCTCTGACCTCTCCCTATGGATGTATTTTTCCCCCTGAGGCTTTCCAGAGATTCCGGCCCCACGCTTTCACTGACTTGCTGTGTGCCCTTTGGCAAGTCACACAACCCCTCTGGGCCCCGTGTCCTCACTGGCATATCAACTCCGTTTGTGGAAGGCTGTCTGTGCGCTGTCTATTGTCTCTTTCAGTCCTCACCATATTCGAGAGGAGGACCCCAAGGCCCAAGGAGGGTGGGAGCCTTGTCTGGGCCTCCTGGCCAAGCAGCCGCAGAGCCAGCCTTAGAACCTAGTCTGTGGCTGGCCCGGAGTCGGCCTCTGTTCTCTTTCCCCTTGGCCCTGAGCCCTCCCTGGCCAGCCCCCCTTCTTCCCCTCTGTGTCCATTTGGAGCTGGTCACGGATTTTGTTCCTTCTGCAAATGATCTCCATGTGTCAGGGATTGGGTTTCCCCTTGTCTGGCCCTGTCCCTCCTGGGACCCAGTGGCCCCCCACGGTCTGATGCGGCTCAGGCGGGGCCTTCCCAGCAGCTCCATTGCTCATTCTGCGCCGGGAGGGGGTCCAGGCAGGACGGGGCCTGGGCATCTGGTTTAACCATCAGAGCAAGGACTTGTTTCCCTGTCGGTGACCCATGGAGCCCCCGAGAGCGGGAGGAGAGCGGACTGGCAAATGGTGCGCGTGCGCGCACACACACACAGGCGCGCGCACACATGCACGCATAGATGAGAAAGACCCTTTCTTCCTACCTATTTGCAGACCTTCGAGCATTCTTAGATCTCGCCTTTAAATTGCTTTCAAGTCTCCATGTACGCCCTGTTCTGTCCAACTTCTGGGCCTTTGCCTAGGCTGTTCCTTCATTCCTGTGATTGCCAGTGCCCTGGGAGCCCTTCCCTGATCCCCGTCCACTGACGCGCCCCCTCCCCCGCCCCGCCAGTCACTGACAGGGGCCTAAGCCTTCCTCAGACCTGTGGGTGAGGTGGGGGCAGTGGGGGCCCCTCTGCTGGGCCGTCTTGGGCAAGCCCCTTCCCCAATGTCCACCTGTGCCTTCCGAGTTTCCAGTGCCATGCCTATAAAAAGGGCAATTCCAAACATTGTGTATCACTGGCTTCTCATTGAAAACCCTGCTGTGATCATCCCCATTTTGAGGATGACAAAGGAGAGTTCAGAAAGGTTTAGCAATTAGCCCATGGTCACCCAGCTGGTTAGTAGGAGCCTACCTTCTGTTGTTAAGGATGGCTAGCCTGGGCTTCAGAGAGGTCTCAGACATTGCTGCGAGGCCCTTCAGCCTTCCTCTGCCCGCCCCTTCCTTGTCATTATGACAGTGGGCCCATTGGGTCCCTGCCCCATGCAGAGGCCTCGGGCTTCTCTAAGCCCCTCTGGCCCTCATCCACAAGCAGGGAAGCCTGGTCCCGCTTGCTTGGCCTGACCCTTCTTGCTGGGAGGTAGAGCGGATGGGAAGAGGGGCTCCCATTGCTCAGAAGGGCAAACTGAGGTTCAGAGGCTGGGATTTGAACCCAGGCTTTGGGCTTGGCTCATCAATACCAAATTGCCTTCTGCTTCCTCCTGGTAGGTGTAAGCCAAGCCCCACTGGTGCGAGGGGCTGTGCATCTTGCTAAGCCCCTCACTGATCCCAGTCTCTGGGCTCCCAGTCAGAACCAGTAATAAGGAGGGACTGGGGAGGTGGTCTGGGGAGGAAAAATGCTCTCTGGGGACTCCAGGCTCCGTGGACCCTTCTGCAGCACTTCCAAGTGGAGTGGTGGCTTTATCAGATGGGTTCATTATGGGAAGGCAAATGAGTTAGCTATAAAATGTATCCAACGCTTAGAACAGGACTATGCAAACGTTGGCTGTTACTAACATGATCAATCATCAGCTTGGCCCGGGTTTGGTTCAATGCCGAGGCTGCCTTTTTAGCAAAAATCCAGTTCATTGCATGAGGACTTGGATTGGGTCAGGCCCTGACGCTGGCCTTGACCTCTCCAGACCTCAGTGTCTGCATCTGAGAAATGGGGACAATGCCCCTGGCCTCACCATTCTTTTGTAATTAGAGTCTCAAGCTGTTGGGGTCACCAGATGACAGGTCTGATGCAGCCCATCTGGGCTTCTCCACCCCATCCCTCCTGCCCCAGACCCCAGTAGAGCCCACTTCTCCAGGGTGGGTGATGGGTGGCGAGCAGTATTAGGTTTCAACACCGATTTCTCCTGCTGCAGGGGCCAGGCTGACCCTCTGTCCAGACTGAAAATACCCACACAAATCCCCCTTGTAAAATACCCAGCCTCCTCCTGTTGGACCTCTGGGGGATACACAGAGGCTAAAATAAGACTGAAGTCAGCAGGGACCTGTCCCTGGTCACCTCTGATTCTGCCCAGCCCCTCAGGGCCCAACGCCCCAGGCATGTGGGATTCTGAAATGACAGTTGGTGGGTGGGTGCCAATGTGAGCCACCTCTCACCCCTGGGGGTGGGAGGGTTTAGAATACAGATTCCCTGCCCCGACCCCGAGAGGCAGAGTTAGCAGCTTAATGTGGGGGCAGGAGGTGGGGGGTTGGAAACCTGCTTTCTACAAAGTTTCCAGGTGATTCTGCTGCCCACTAGCATGGGGCATCCACCTGCCGCCACCCTTGGCACTGATTTGCACTTGTGTCTTCACACTTGTCTCTCTTGCAGCAATGGGGGCCTCTTGAGGGCAGGGCTGGGGCTGGGTTACTGCTGCTGCTCTGAGTAGAGGCTGGGCAGGTTGAATGAACGAACGAATGAATGAGTGGATATGTGGCTTATTGGAGAATTTTGGATTTTCTCATTCCTGACAGCAGGGAGAACTATGGGGCTGATATTCCCTTTAATATGAGCTCAACTTAGGGGCAGGAGGAAGTGTTTCCTAGATTGCCTGGGGGCCCCTCCTCCAGGCAGTCTTCCCTGATGCCTTCCCCATCTGCTCTACCTCATGATCTCGGGGTTCCCTCACCCATCTCATGTCGCTTCCTTATTTGTCTCCCTTTCCGTGTGCCCACGCCAGGCCTGGCCCAGATTAGGAACTGTTGAATGACCAGATTGCTGAATGAAGTGTCCACGCAACCAAATCCTTCCTAGCCTTTGCCTTCCAGTGGTGGGAGGTCTTGGTTAAGCACCGCCCTTCTTGCTGGGCTCCCTCTCCTTAGCTTTGTGCCAGTCCTATTGCATGTTTTAGGATTCTCGGTATTTCTCCTGTACCCTCCCCGCCCCGCACTGCACCCGCTGTGCTTTCTATCTGAAACTCCCTCCCCTCTAGCACATTCCTTCTCCTCCTCCAGATCTTTGCTTCAACACTCCAGCTGTCAGTGGGGCATTTCCTTATCACCCCCTTTGGAACCCCAGGCTCGGACTAAAGCTGCTGTGTGCCTATTTGAAGTGTGAGCTTCTCCGGGCAGAGGCCATATCCACTTCATCTCCACTTCTTCATTTCCCAAGTGAGCTGGGAATGTTTGTTGAATGAATGCATGACCTTGTTGGAAAACCACAGCTGTAGGTTCTTTTAAAGATTTATTTATTTAATTGAGAGAGAGAGAGAGTGAAAGCATAAGCATAAGCAGAGGGTGGGAAGAGGCAGGGGGAGAGGGAGAGACAGAATCTCAAGTAGATTCCCCCATTGAACTTGGAGCCTGACACAGGGCTCGATCCCAAGACCCTGAGATCACAACCTGAACTGAAAGCAAGAGTCAGATGCTGAACTGACTGAGCCACCCAGGCGTCCCTGTAGCTTCTTTTAATGTTGGTTTTATTTTTTTTATTTTTATTTTTTTTAAGATTTTATTAATTTATTTGACAGACAGAAATCACAAGTAGGCAGAGAGGCAGGCAGAGAGAGAGAGGAGGAAGCAGGCTCCCCGCTGAGCAGAGAGCCCGATGTGGGACTCGATCCCAGGACCCTGAGATCATGACCTGAGCCGAAGGCAGAGGCTCAACCCACTGAGCCACCCAGGTGCCCCTTAATGTTGGTTTTAAACCCCAGTGTGGTTGGGGGACCTGAGCTGTGGCCCCAGGGAAGTAGGTAAGTCATGAAGATTTCAGGTATCAGTTTGGGGAGGGCCTTTGTTGGTCCCGTGTGGCCTGAGAACTGGCTGATCAGCCTGGGACCAGAGCCTGTTTGAGCACAGGCTCCTCGACCCAAGGCTGCAAGGGCACTCCCGCAAGGCTGAGATGCCCTTCTATCCCAGAGCTCAGAGAGGGACTGAACCAGCCTAGGTCACACAGCAAGGGGCAGAGAAGCAGCTGGCTGCAGGCAGCCCCAGAGCCATGCTGGAGAGAGAGGGTTCTGGCTCCCCCCCTCCCCACAGCTCTGCTCCTTAGGAGGAGGGAGGGTTATTCAACAGACCCCTGTGACCATCAGTGGCTATTGTCATCACACCCAGCTGCTCCCATGGCCAGGAATGGCCTGACCCATCTTCCCGAGTAATGGTGATGATGAACATGTGAGTGCTTGTGCTGAGTGCTGGGGAGGCAGAGAACCAGAGTAACGCAACAACCACATTCATGAAGTGTTTGCCATGTGCCTGACGCTCTCCTAAGCCCACTTCCTATATTAGCTTATTTAAGCCTCTCGATAACTCATTTTACAGATGAGGCAACTGGGGCCCTGAGCAGCTAAGGGAGTCTCCTGACGTGGCTCCAGCCGGTAGGGGGTAGAGATAGGATTTGACTTAGGACCTTTGTGCCCCTGACCATGACAACAGGAGACATGTGGGTTGGCCACGGTCCCAGCCTTGAGGGGGCCAGGCCCGCTGACACTGACCTCTAAAGCCCCTGCTGTTGGTGGCTCTTTGAACTCGACATGAAAGATACATGCCTTTCTGTCTTCTTTCACGCGCACTCAATCAACAAACACTTGTTGAGCACCTACTATGAGCCCAGACGGGTCTTGGTGTTGGACTCCTGCTAAGTGTGCCCCTTCTGGGGAACAAGAGTTTGGAGCTGACCTACACTCTGTGTGTGCTCTGAAGGGGAAGCCCAGGGAAATGTGGGACTCGCCTTGTTCTGTTTCGCTCTTTCTGTGGGACACAAGGGGAGGCTTTTCCAGAGCAAGTGAGGTTGACATGGAGGTCTGAAGGGGGACAGGGAGTCAGGAGGGAGCCAGCAGGTGCGCAGAGACAAGGAGAAGATGAGATACTCCCGGGGGCCTGATGTTCTGGCTCTTTCCACGGTCAGGCCTTCACTCGGTCTGTCCCTCCTCTTACTCTGTCTCCTAACTTGCTTTGCAGGCTTTAGCTCAGACAGTGTCCCTTCTAGGAAGCTGTCCCCTTCTCCCCCAGTCCCCTTGGCTGGGTTGGTGGCCTCCTCTAGGCCCTGGCTGGTCCCCTGTGCCTCCCAAATTGCTCACTGGGCTGTGAGCTCCCTGAAGGCAGGGCCAGGTATGGTCACCGCACTGTCTCCATCATTACAGTGGGGTGGGGGCCCTAGGAGTGTTGGTTGAGTTAAGGAAGGAGTGAGTAAAATCATCCCCAGGCCACTCTTTGCTGAGGGTGAAGGCTGTGGACGCTGGCACCCAGGAGACCCACGGCGATAGTCCCTTCTGCCTCCAGTGGCCCCACCCCGGAAGTTTACCCAGACCCCACCCGATGACCCCGCAGGGACACCTGGGGTGGGGCAGGGGATACTGGATGTCCTCTTCTTTCAAGAGCAGGTGGAAGCTTCCACCAGAAGGCGTGAGGCTTCACCTGACGAGTCAACTGCTTTTGATTTGATTTTTGTTCTCAGTTGTTTGAAAACCATCAGCACACATACTAAGGACCTGTGCAAACACACAGACACAGGTACACACAGACACACACGCAGAGGAGCACGTATACACACACGTTCATGGACAGACCACACACGGATATGCACACACACTTATATGGACACACACACGGATATGCACACAGACTCACATGGACACACACATGCACACGGACCCACACAGACACACACACGGATATGCACACAGACTCACATGGACACACACACGGATATGCACACAGACTCACGTGGACACACACACGGATATGCACACAGACTCACATGGACACACACATGCACACGGACCCACACAGACACACACACAGGTATGCACACAGACTCACGTGGACACACACACGGATATGCACATAGACCCACACAGACACACACACGGATATGCACACAGACTCACGTGGACACACACATGCACACGGACCCACACAGACACACACACGGATATGCACACAGACTCACATGGACACACACACGGATATGCA
>PISX010000364.1:0-36773 GCA_004024625.1 Mellivora capensis | reverse complement strand
ACGGACCCACAAGGACAGGCACACAGATATGGACATAGACTCACACAGACACGCACAGATATGCACATGAACCCACACAGATATGACAGAGACTTATGTACATAAATGGATGTACACAAGGACTCACACAGGCACATACGGATACACACATGGATATGCACACAGACCTGCACAGACACACACATGGGCATGCACACAGACACACAGACACACACACACAGAGACACACACACACACACACACACACACACGGAAGCACACGCTGCGTGCCCTGAGGCAGGACGACACCAGCCCGGGGGTGAATCAGGCTAACAGCAGCTACCTGGCATGCAAGCTTACTGTGAGGGTTAAGTGAGGGAGTGTGGTGAAGACCCCAGCTTCCTGCCCCCACCCCCCCAGCCAGGAGACTCTCAGCACATGGGGCAGGGTGGATGTCCTGGGGCCACCTCTGCCACCCTCACGGGCCCTGAGCTTGGCTTCCTGCTCTGTCAGTGCCATCTGGAAATTCTCAGTCACTTCTGAACAAGGCACTTCATAGTGTCACCGGGCCCCGGGCCCTGCAAATGAAATGGCACTGGGTGTGTCCCCAGGGGCTGCGACCTGCAAGCACCGAGGGAGGGTCCACCTGCACCAGACTTGTGCTGGAGTTTTCTGGAAACAATGAGGCCAAGCAGGAGGGGTGCGGGAGGCCAGGCTCCCACGTGGGGAGCCGGACCACCCCAGGGACCCAGAAGCGGCAGACTGGTTTACAGTGAGCATCATGGTGTACTGGGCCAGGAGCAGAGAGGGTGGGGGTCCTGGAGCTCCTGAGATCCAGGCCTGCCTTTGCCATTGCCTCAGACGAGCAGCGACCCCTCGCTGGGCCTCAGTTGTCCCCATCTCTGCACCGGGCACTGCCCACAGACCGGTCTGAATGTGGGGGCCCTGTCAGGGCTCTGCCAGGCCTGTCCCTCAGCCTGGGAGCTGGAACCTTGATGATGTCTACATGGCAAATCTGGCCCTGGGTCCTCTCCTGGAGATCAGCTGGCTGGCCGGCCGGAGGGGGGAGGGGAGGGCATTATCTGGCCGGGAGCAGGTGGAGGGCCTGAGTACTCTGGGCCTGCAGGCTGCCTGGTTTGTATTTTTAACACCCGGCTCTTGGGCGGTGACAAGGTGTCTGCTAAGTGAGGTAATAGGCAATTGAGTGGGTTCCGCTTTGCCGAGGGCTCTCATAAATCACGTCTGTCAGGGGCCTGGGTCACGGTCCAAGGCAGCGGCCGCGCGTCGGCAATTAGCCAGCCTGTGCCCGGTGGCTGGCCCACAGCCCACTGGCCCGGCACCTTGGCCTTGGCAGGGCCCGAGGGGGGCTTCAGTCCCCCACCCCCTTTCTCTGCCCTTGCAGCGCACCCACCCCCCCGCCCCCCGGGCTCAGCCTTCTACTGACAAGGAGGGGCTGACACAGCGCAGGACCGGACCCCAGGAGGGCGGCGGCTGCATCGCTCAGGAAGCCGCCAGGTGAATTCAGCCAACGTCGTCCTCTCTCGGGGCCTCAGTTTCCTTGTCTGTAAAGTGGGTGAGATAACTCTTGCGTGAGGACTAATGAGTGGAAGTGACAAGGGCCGTTACAATGACAATAACAACCGCTTTGATGTCACTTGCTCTGAGCCAGGTGCTACTCCCCCCATGCCCCCCTCCCTGGTTCCAAAGCCTCCTTTTTTGGTGGAGATGGGGTGGTGGTGGGCCGCTTCGTGGAGGCTCAGATAGCATTCAGGGCAGTTCCTAAGAGGGAGCTGTACTCCCGTAAATCCTCAAAAATCCTGCCAGGTACATAACTCCCTTCTGCAGACGGGAAAACTGAGGCTAGGTGAGTCACGCGGGTAGTATGATATGCACAAGTCTCGAACCCAGGCAGTCTGGCTTCCCAGTGCCCGCACCTCTCCTGTGTGGTTCAGGTGACCAGTGGTGCAACCTGATGCCCTGGGAGGGAGTGAGCTCTCCATCTGGCAAGGAGGGTAAGCAGCAGCTGGGCAGACCTCTCATTGGATACTGGGCGAAGTGGGGAGTCCTCTATCAGGACAGAGAATAGGATGGACCCTCTGGGAGATCTAAGCTTATGGGGGCTGGGGTGCTGATGGGGAAATCGGGACCAGAGAGGGAAAGGCACTTGCCCAAGGTCACATAGCCAGTGGTAGCAGGTGTTTAAGACTTAAAGCCTGCCCGAATCTCCTGGGTTAGGTTCGATTTGATTCCACAGACATTGTTGCATGGGGCACCTGGAATGTAAAATGAAGCCCCAAAGGGCACCAACCCCATAGGAAACCGGATTCTTTCCGTCCACAGGGCAGCGTCCTCCCGAAGGTCTGGTTTTCATCCAGCTCCAGCATCCCCACTCGGCAGCTCAGCACTGACCCTGGCCTTACTCTACTCATCTGTAAAATGGGCTCTTGTCAGTACCTGCCCCACAGGCTGTGAGGACAAAAGAAGGGGCTTGGTGAGGGCTCGGGCTCAGGCTCGGGCTCAGGCATCTATCTTGAGGGGGCAGGTAGTGGTGTTTATTTTATTCTTATTAAATCATTTTTCCAAATTCATATTTTACCAGGGCTGAGCTGGAAAGCTCCCCTCTCGCAGGGGACCAAGGCCAAGACCCACACAGGGTAGGTGCTCCTGGACCTGGAGTCTCCAGAGTAGGACACAGAGCCCTGAGGTCCTTTCTTAGATACATACCCTCATCTAGAGGGAAGACAAAATGCCACACGGTCACACACACACACACACACACACACACACGAGCTCAGAAACACAGATCCTGCACAACACCCATACTACTAATAGCTTCGGCCAACTGCTGTGTGTCCCACATGGGGGATACAGAGAAATCCGTACCCCTGAACCCCCCCATTGCACACAGAGCCTGATATCCCAGCACCCCCACACAAGAGGCCCTAGTCGCTTCCCGGGGTCTTCACCCCCAAGTCCTCCACCTCACTCCCCTTGTCCCAAAGCTTCGGGCCCTGGATCCCTGGGTGACTGGAGTTTGGTGGTGGTGGGGGGACACAGACAGCACTGATGGCCAAAAACAAGGCTGAGTGGGGAAGTCCCCGAATGGAAATCCTGTGGCTGTCACTATTCCCCTCCCTGTCCCCCACTCCGTAACTCCCCAACCCCCCACACCCTGCTGGCTGAACCAGCCTTTGTGATGGGGGAAGGGAGCAGGGGAGGGCCCAGAAGATTCTTCAAAGGAAGCCCCCAGCCCCTGCTGCATTCAGAGCCTCTGGTGTGGCTTCCCGGTGGGCCTGGTCAGAATAGGGGCTGGAGAGGGCATCCTGGTGGTTTGAAGTGGTGAAAGATGCTTCGGGGTGGGGGGCACTTGGGCCCCAGCAAGGCAGTCTTTTCTGAATATTTCCGCCTCTTTTGGGGGGCACCAAACACCAAAGTCCAGCCTCCAGGCTCATCTGGGGCCCATCAGGTGCACAGGCCTCTGTCCCAGCGGCCAGCCCTAGTTGGGGGTGGGGACAGAAGGCCCTGGAGACCGCCATCTGCATAGCCGTCTTGACTGCCTCGCCTCCCTGGGGGTCATGGGGGGCCGGGATCGATGGCGGGCCCAGCTGCCCAGCGGCGCCCCATTACGAGCCGGGCCCGGCCTGGCTCTAATTGATTACACTGGGGCGTCTGTGTGGGCCCAGGTGGCAAGGCCTGGGCAGCCTCTGGCTCCCTCAAGGCACGGCCCGGCTGGGGACAGGGGAATGGGAAAGAAAGGAGCCACGGGGCGAGGGCGTCTGTGAGCCCCAATTAAGCCACGAGTGGCGCGGCCCAGGCGGCTCCTAATTTGGTTTGGGATAATGAGCTGGGGAAATTGGCTCCCGTCTGACTGGAGTTTAAGCCCCATCTGGGCTGGGCCCTGGGAATAGCCCCTTCAGTCCCTGGCCTGTGGACTGGGGGAGTGGGGCTGAATCAGGCTCCTGGGGTGGGCTCATCTCTCTGCAACGTGCACATACTTTCTCCTTCGTGTTATCGGTGGTATCTGTTGGTGGGGCTGGGGGTGGGGGGGGGAGAGAGAGAGAGTGCACCATCATAGCCCCATTTTACAGACGGACAAACTGAGGCCCAGAAAGGGGAAATGAGGGAAGTCCTCCAGTTGACACCTGTTTGGATCTAAGCTTTGGACCTACATCTTCTTGTTCTTCCCGAGATACGTTTCAATCTTTCTTTCTTTTTTTTCTTTTCTTCTTCTTTTTTGGCTTTTAGGGTTGTCTGATTTAGCAAATAAAAACATAGGATGCCTGACTAGATTTTACTTTCGGATAAACAATGAACAAAATTTAGTATAAGTCTATCCCGCGCAATACGGAGGACATACTTGTATTAAAAAATTGTATTTTCTGTCTTCTACCTGGCATCATTCTCCACTGTCCTTAAGAGCCTTGGAAGAGTCTGGGGGTAGCAGAAATGAACTTCGGAGCCAGTCAGACATAGTTCCAGCGGCTTCGGGCACTTTCTTCCCGTGAGGTTGCAGTGGACAGAATGATACGCTTTCCCACACTTCTTCCCGAAGACCCCTGTGTCCTGCTCCCCGGGAGCTGTACTATGTCACCTTACGTGGCAAGAGAAACTTCGAAGTCAAAGATCTGGAGGTAGGGAGATGATCCTGGATTATCTGGGAGGGCCCCACGGGAACACGAAGATCTTTCTGCGAGGAAGGTGGGAAGGTCAGAGTGACAGAGGGAGACTTCGGAGTGATGCACTTTGGAGACGCAGGAAGGAGCCTTGGGTCGCGGAATGCAGGTGGCTTCTAGAAGCCGGAAGAGACAAGGAAACAGATTCTCTTCTAGAGTTCCCAGAAGGAACATGGCCCTGCTGACACTTGATGTTGGCTAGAAAAAGTCTCATTTTGGAATCGTAACCTCCAGAACTGTAATCAATTTGTGTTGTTTTCAGCCTCTGAGATTGTGGGGACTTGTTATAGCTGCAGTAGGAAATAGATTAACAGGGCCTTCGGTGAGCTGCTGAAGCTCTCTGGGCCTCTGTTTTCTCATCTGTGAAATGGGGGTAGTCCCCTTTGCATACAGGGTTGATGTGAAGCTTACCTGGGGAAGACCTGCCAGGTGTTCCCCTGGACTGTGGTTATTGTAGAACCTCAGTGGGATTCTGAGGGCCCAGCTGCAGCCTCCTTCCTCCCAGCGCCAGGCCGGCAGCGTTTCAGATGACCTGGAGGGAGACTAGAAGCATCCCTAACTTTCTGGGGCGTTGAGCTGGGGCCTGAATCCAGAGACTAGGGCTCATCTCCTCTCCCAAACCTGTTCTTCAGAGACCAAGTAATGTGGGTCCTGGGGTCCCCCGCCGTTTCTCAGCTGGGGGACTTTGGGTGAGTGAGTCACCATTCTGGGTCTTAGGACACCCCCTTACCCCAGATCCTTCAGAGGATGAAGTCCTGGGCACTCAGTGAGCGCTGATTCTCCCGGACTCTGGCTCATTCCCATTTCACAGGCAAGAAAACCAAGGTCCGAGAGGCCTTGCTGAAGATGGCACAATATGTGGGGGCCAGGCTCTGGGCTGCACCCTGAGCCTCCTCCCGCAGTCCCCTCTGCTTTGGTGTGACCTGACGCTTTCCTCTGCAGGTATTCTAAGTCTTCGGGAGGCAGGTTCAGGAGGGAAAAGACAGAGCACGTCCTCTATTAGACTGAAGGAGACAGCTCAGAGAGGTGCTTCTGATTCTGTATGTCTATTGACCCGTATGTGGGCCTCCAGGCGACTGTGGACCCTGCCGAGCGGCCCCTCGTGGGCGGGGGAAGGCTCAAATTCTGAAGAGGAGCTGGTTTGCTCACATCATATCTAACATATCCTCTTTGGGCGTGAGTTCCGATCCAGCAAACGAGCCGGCCCAGCTCCAGCCTCGCCCAGCCTAGACCCTTCTCCTCCCCAGCCAGCCTCTCTCCTTTCCCTGCTGGATTTGGTCAGGGCCTTTCCGGCCTCCTGGGGATCAGACCCCAGAGGCCAACACCTCATCCCTGGAACACCCATTAGGCCTGTGATAGGTGTTCGCATCCTGATCCACAAGTAGGGAAACTAAGGCTCAGGGAACCTGCCCAGACCATTCAGCTGCA
The DNA here is from genome assembly GCA_004024625.1 of Mellivora capensis. Classification (NCBI taxonomy): domain Eukaryota; kingdom Metazoa; phylum Chordata; class Mammalia; order Carnivora; family Mustelidae; genus Mellivora; species Mellivora capensis. Next base: position 30,693 of record PISX010000364.1, on the reverse strand, counting down.
AGGCGCTGGTTGGAAAGGGGACCCAGCACTTCGGGGTGGCCCCCAAACCTGCTCTCCCTTCACCAGGAAGTTGAAATGTTTTACTGATCGTGAGGCCTTTGATGCCACGCTTCCCGAGTTCAAGTCTCATTCCTGTGGCCCTAGCTGTGTGACCTCAGACGAGTCACCTAACCTCTCTGAGGCTCAGTTTCCTCATCTGCAGAATGGGGTTGATAATAACAATTGTCCCTACCCCGAGGATCTGACACATAAGAACCACCCCCCCTCCACCCCTTTGAGCACTGACATCCCTATATTTATCTTACGATGAGAGACATATACTGGTGGCTGTTACACAGCACCCGTTTCCTGTGCCCCGAAGGCTTCCTGTCCCCGTGCCCACCATGCTGGGCCTCTGGGCCCACACTCTATGTAATCCCGGTCAGAAGGCTGGACAGGGACCCACTGGGAATTTAAAAACCTGAGATGCAAAGTCTTTCTTCGTGTCACTTTTGTCTTTCTGAGCCTTGGTGTCCCTACATATATGACACAGGTGATCCTGTTAGGAGCTGACCACATTATTTCGAGAATGTGGTGTGTTTCAGAAACAGCAGAGTACCTTTGAATCTCCGAGGGGTTTAGAAACACTAAGAAACTCCTTACCTTTCTCCTTTTCAGTCTAAAGATATATATATTTTTTAATTTGAGAGAGAGAGAGAGCATGAGTGGGGGAAAGGAGGGACAGAAGGGGAGGGAGAAGCAGACTCCCTGCTGAGCAGGGAGAATGACTCGGGGCTGAATCCCAGGACCCAGAGATCATGACCTGAGCTGAAGGCAGCTGCTTACCTAACTGAGCCCTCCAGGAGCCCCTCTCCATTTCAGTCCAAATCAACACAGTCCCACTGTGCGCTCTCTTTCCCTGCCAGCCGAAGTCCCCATTGGTACCATTTCTTCTGGACGGCAGTTTGGAAGTAGGCACCCAAAGCATTATATATAAATATGTATTTATTGATCTCTCTGCTCAGCTGTTTCATTCTTGGGGCGCCGTCTTTAAAACAGTAAGTTATCACAATATACATAAAGATTCAGCTGTCATAAACATTTAGAAGCAATCTTCCTGCCCAGACATAGGGGACTGGTTAAATGAATCTTGCGGGAACCCCGTGGTAGAATATCATACAGCCAGTCTATTAATAGGATATAGCAGAAGAATGTCATCTCCATGGGGGTAAGGTTCTTGTTTATCCTTTTGTTTTTTTGGTTTTTTTTTGTTTGTTTGTTTTTCACTGCTATTTTTCCCTAGGATCTAGGACAGCCCCTGGCGTATAGGAGGGGCCCGATAAACATTTGTTGGCAAATGACCCCAAGGTCCCAAGGCTGGCATTCCCATCTGAAGGCGTGGCCCTCTCAGGGTGTTTGTTTTATTTCTGTACGAGTGGGAAGCAGCTCCCCAGGGCCCTGCTGATGACATGTCTGGCTGGAATGTCTTCCATGATATTTCGGGATTAAGACAGTCAATTCCTCTGGGTGGGAGGTGGCGGGTGGCTGGAATGGCCACTGGACCCTAACCCCGAGTCTGTGGTCGAGGCTGGGACTGGGGGAGGGGTTGGAGGCCTTGGGATGCTCCCCACTCCTGCCTGGCTGGGGGCCTCCTCCTCCTCACTGGCATTGGAAGCAGGAGGCAGCTTGTTTCCTGGGGACAGTGAAGCATTGGGAGCCCACATCAGATGGGCAGGGAGTGGCTTTTCCTCTCTGATCCGTGGCAACCTCATGTCGAGTATAGGAGGAACGGCAAAGTGCTTAGCATCAGGCCAGGCACACAGTAGGTCCTTAGTGCATCACAGCTGCGAGAACTATTTTTATTTATTTATTTTTTTACAATCATTCTTACAAAGGGTCATTGAACGGGACACACCTGCTGCCCCCATGAAGATTGTGGAGGAACAGGGGAGGAGAGAGGTCAGGATTAGCCATCTGAGTGAAGAGTGCTTGAGTGTAAGGGATTGGTGGGCCGGAGCAAGAAGCAGGGGAGGGGAAGGAAGGGTCCTCCAGGCAGAGGGCATGGCAAGCACAGACTTGGCAGGGTAGCAGATCACTGCTTCTTCCAGCGGGGGAAAGGAAATTCCACAAGGCTGGGATACCATGCATGGGGGCAGTGGCCAAGTAAAACTGGGGCATCCTCAGATACCCCATCATGCGAGATCTCACAAGTGGTGGCAAAGGAGTGTGCAGTCTTCCTGAAGACTCACGGGTTAAACATGGGAAGGTGTGCTATGCCCAAGGACAGCTGCCAACTGTGGGCTCCCTGGCACGGGCTGCTCTTTGGGAAGGTAGGGCTGGGGCAAGGGCCGGGGACATGGTGTGTGATCAAGTGGGGCTTTCCAGCAGCTTCCATGCCAAAGGGTGCAGGAGGCCAAGGGCAGAGCCTGAAGAACCAGGTCAAGGGGTGTGATTATCATTAAGCAGAGAGAGTAGAGTTTGGCTTCTCCTTCCTGACTCTGGGGGGAATGTGCGTGAACTTGCTATCATTAGTTGTGAAGGAGATCAGTGGGTTCCACTGAACATGGGAAGTGGGGATCCACCGGGAAGTGGGATTCCTGAGCAAGGCCGCTGGGGGTGGGGGTGAGAGGTCAGGAGCCAGGCTGCGGCCCCAGGCCTGCTCTGCTGGGGTCTGGAGAGGGAGTGTGGGCTTGGATCCAAATGGGTGGGAAACCTGGCCTGGGAAAGCCAAATACAGCCCCCAGTCCAGGGGCCTGAGTAGTAAGGACCCCCATGTATGCATAGGGATTTTAGTTTACAAAGTGCCTCCTGAGTCCTCCAGCATACTGTGGTGGTCGTGGGTCTGGGTTCCGAAACCAGAGATTCTGGTTCGAATCCCTCCACCCTTTGAGAGCTAGCTGATCTTAGAGAAGTTCTCTTTCCTCTAGGTGTATTTTCTCATCTGGCCCCACTGACATGCCAGGGTCCTCCTTCCCCGCAGTCTCCAAGGCTCCACACTGCTGATGCCCCCACCATTCCCTCTACCTGACTAGAAACCTCCTCTCTGCCTTGGGGCTTTTTTCCCCCTGTTGCTCCTCTGCAGGTTCTCCTGTGAGATCTTCTTCTTCTTATCTCATAGACTGGAGCTTCCGAGCTCCACACAGATGCTCTTCCTTCTCCCTCTTACCTGCCCCATTTTCCACTCCCCACTTCTGTTTCCCACTTTAGTTTTTCTAAGGGACAGGATTTTCCTGCCTCAGGGCCTTTGCATCTGCTGCCCACACCCAGGGCCTGATGATCATTTTCTACCAAAGCCTCCCCAACCTCCATTTTCATTCCAGATCCATTCTTTCACCCATCTGTCCATCTGCCCATTCATTCACTCACAACTATCTGTTGCTGAAATTTTTCACTCTGATGGAATCTCCCTCATGCAGGAAGTCTGTCCTGCTCGTCGCCTTCTCCCCAGTCCCTGGAGCAGGACTGGCAGATGGGAGCCTGGAATCCCACTTGCTCTGTGAATGAATGAACTGTGAGCCTCAAGGGAGAGGCAACCTCATTCCCTGGAGAGAGGAGGCCAAGGAGGAGACTAACCTCCCTAAGCCCCAGGTTACATGCAAGAAAGTTGGAAAAGTTCTTAAAAGATCATCCAGTTCATCCCTTTCACCCCGACATAGCAGATGAAGAAACTGAGGCCCCAAGCGACAAAATGACTTGCCTGAAGCCTGGGTGAGGAGCCGGCTTACGGAACTGTGCTCTCGTCCAGGCGGCCGGCGCGGGGTCCAGGCAGCCCCAGAGGCATTCTGACAGCGGTGAGCCGTGTCGTATTTCTGTCATGTTACATAATGGCAGGCAGGTAATAACCACTCCGTGTCTGCCGTCTCGGCGCATAATAGGGAGGAAAATGAATTCAAATGTCATTTGCTACAATAAAAGAAAGTATTCTTAGTGCTCGCGGTGTTCGGTGGGGCTGAGGTGAGGGCAACGCGCATTCTCAATGAATCACCCGGTACAGTGGGAGCGACGGGATCTCAATTATTCCCTGGCAACGTCAGCCCGGTGAAGTCTAATCACCAGGGTTATTTTTATAAGTGAGCCTGGTGGAGAGGGGTGTGCGTGTGCAAAGGCTCTGAGGCCGGGCGTGTGCGTGTGGGTGCCTGGGGCTGGTATGCTGGCGTATGGGTGTGTGTCTGTGGATCCGGAGGGGGTGAGTGGGGTTGAGCAGATGTGTAAATATATGTGTGTACGTGCTCATGTGTGATACTCACAGATCAGAGAATATACAGGATGTGCACACCCCCTGGAGAGTCCGTCCCGTGGGGATGGGATTCCTGGTGGGTGTTAGTCACTGATGATGGGGTTTCCCTGCTGCCAAAGCTGGTGCCTGGCACACAGTAGGTGCTTCATAAATGTCTGTTCAGTACATAAACAAACCACTCGGCCCCGCTGCTTCTTCCTCCAATACAACCTTTAGATCCGACTGCTTTTCTGGATCCCAGTCAAACCCATTGCCTCTCCTCCATTGTGACCCTTTCAACACATTGCTCAAGCTGTGGCCAGGAGGGTCTTCTTAAAATTCAATTTGGACCAAGCCACTCTCCTGATCAAAAAACAAAACAAAGCCAAAACAACCCAGCCGCTCCCCGCTGTACCGAGAACAAACCCCCAATCCTCCCCAGGACATGCAAGATCCCGAGGAGGCTGGAGCCTACCTACCTCATTTCCCACTGCCTTTAATTCTTCCAACGGGGAGGGTGCAGCCTTTTCCTACCACAGGGCCTTTGCATGTGCTTTCCCCTTTGCTCTCAGCACAGCCTGCTTAAATATGGTACCTCTCCTGTGGGGCCTTCTCTGCCCACCCTGTAATCTCCACGCCCCTACTCAACCCCGTCCTTCCATTTTCTCTAGCACAACTTTGGGCCCTCAGGACATTTCTCACAATCCATGAAGATCTCATGCATGTCTCATTCCTGACAGCCTGGAAGCTCTGGAGGGCAGGGCTGTGTCTGCTTGATGATGGCACAGAGCGTTTGGAGTCCTCTACCATGAACTGCGTGCATGGTGGCTAGCTACTACCTACCAGCCGGTGGCTGCTGAATGGGCATGTGTGGGGCATCCTTCTGGGGAAGATGAGGCCCGCAAGCCACCCATCCACCAAGCTGGGAAAAACACACTTCCCAAGCGGCCATCCCTCCTTCCCAGGGCTGACCTCATCCACACCCCAGTACCCCGTTTCTAACTTCACCCGTGTTTAAAGACATTCACTTCTCATTTCATCAGGATGCTGTCTTTCATTGCTTTGAATTGAAAACTTGCCAGAAAGGAAAAGTAACTCTGGAATTAGCAATGCAAGGGTCTTCCAGGTGCAGCTGGCCGTGTCTTCCCCGGAGGCTCCAGGGCTCAGATCAGCAGCAGCTCCCTCCCTGTTAGAAGCGGGACACGCATGGGACGCCTGGGTGGCTCAGTTGGTTGGACGACTGCCTTCGGCTCAGGTCATGATCCTGGAATCCCGGGATCGAGTCCCGCATCTGGCTCCCAGCTCCGCGGAGAGTCTGCTTCTCCCTCTGACCTTCTCCTCGCTCATGCTCTCTCTCGAATAGATAAATAAAATCTTAAAAAAAAAAAGAAAAAAAAGAAGTGGGACACGCAGCACCAGGTGAGGTCTCCGGAGAGCTGGAAGAGAATCAGGAGGACTTGTGTCACTCTGACGTTTAATGGCATTCGCCTTGCCATCTGTGGCCAGCCCCCGGCCCCCTCTGGAGCATCTGCTTTCCTGCCGAGAACCTTCCGATCCCCCAGGAAGAGCAAGACACTTCTTCAGCCCCACCGCCTCACTCCCAGCCATCCAGCAGGGTCCTTGTATCACAGTCCGGGGGGTAAGGCTTCTGCTCTCGGGCCTCAGTTTTCTCTTCTAGCAAATGGGGATGCCTACCCGGGGAAGGATGGAAGGTGAACCGGGACCACAGGAGGGGAGGCCCCCCTCCCGACAGTCCTGCCCCGGCTGGGGGTGGGAGGGGTCTTGGCTGCAGTCTTTCCTGGCTCTCCAGCTGTCTCCTGGGACAGTTTGGAATTTTTCTTTTTGGTCTTTGTCCGCAAGGGAGAAGCATGAGCCTCTTTACAGAATTTTCATTCCGTGAGGTCAGAAAGGGGTTCTGCACAGGTGTTTGTGGGAGGGAGGAGAGGGAGCCAGGAGCCCCAGGGTGGCCATCACTGGTGGAAGGCCAGATGTGTCTGCTCTTCAGGACAGAGGGGAAGGAGAACGGCAGTGCGACTGAGCGCCTACTGTCTACTTACTGGGGTGCCAGTTGTCACCCTCCCTTTAGCTTCTTTCCTCCAAACCACTCACAAGGCAGGGGCTGCTGCCCGCCTCCCACATTTTACAGATGCAGAAACTGAGACTCAGAGAGGGAAAGAGCTTGCCCAAGGTCACACAGCCAGAAAGTGGCAGAGTCAGGATTTGAACACAGGTCTGCGTGGTTCCAAGTCTATAACTTGATCTACTGTCTCTCAGCCCTCGTTTCAAACAATAACAAGGCTCCACACAGAAATAATAATACCCCTTCCATTGGACAAGCTCCCACTGGCTCACCAAAGGGTTTGGGCACATGGGGGAGGCCCAGAGAGAGAAGGGGACTTGTCAAGGGTGACACAGCATTTCTGGGTCCCCCACCTCAAAGCTTCCTGTCCCTCAGCAGCTGGTTCTGTCACCGCCCCATTGCATCTCTGTCTTTTCCTGAAGAAGGTCACCCCACATGGTCAGCACAGTGGAGATTCCTCAGCACCGAGGACCTTGGGGAACCCTCTGCTGACCCCAAGATTTCGAGAGCCCAGTGATCTCAAAGGTCTGGAGATGTTATTGCCCATAGAGGGAGCCTCTGAAGGAAATCACCACTCTGATCCCAGCTTTCAAGTGACTCTGCTCTATGGAGGGAGGAGGCAGGAGACGTTAGGATGGAATCCAGGGGGTCCCCTACCGCCCTGGATTCCACCAGCCCTCACGAACCAGTGGTCACTTTGGCCTTCAGAACTCTGGCTTCTACTGCTTTCAGCCTGGCCAGGCTCCCGTCCCTGCTCTGTCCCTCTGTCTGTGCCTCTCCTCTCTCCATGGACTCTGCCCGTCTCCTGTGTCTCTCCGTCTCTGTCTCTGCTTCTCTGTTTCTCTATCCCTTTCTCTCTCTGTCTCTTTGCTCCACTTCCATTTTACTTCCAATCCTGTGTGTGTGACCCCCAAAGGATAGACTTAGGAAAAGAGATGTAAAAGGACACAAACCATAGCTACACAAACAACCCAAACAACCCTTATTATTATTATTATTATTTTTTTTTTTTTTGATGCGAGTGGGAGGAGGACTCAAAGGGGGAAAAAAACCCCATAACAATCAAAATAAATATTGTATGAATTGAGTAAAAGATGAGAAAAAGGAATGTCTCAAGACAATGAAAAAGATCTACAGACGAACTGAACTCCTACTTCCCTCTCAAAGCAGTTCGGAACCCAGCTCCCTTCTGAGAAGTGGGAGAAAGACCTCTTCCCCAACCCCACTGCCAGCCCCCATCCCGTCCCTCCAGCGGACAGGAGGCAAGGTGCTCAGAAGAAGGAGGGGTGGGGCTGTGCCTGTGGGTCCTTCCTGCCCTGCACCTGCCCCAGAACTGGTGCTCATGGGGTGGTTTCAGCTGTGTGGTCTTGGATAGGTTGCTTGCCCCATCTGAGCCTTAGTGTCCTCATGTGCGAAATCAGGACAGATTCAGAGTCCTGGCCATGCCACCCAGGAGTGTCTCCATCCTGACTCCGGAACCTGCTAGAGGTGGGCAGTAGGGGAGAGGGGATAGATGAAGTTCACAGGAGCCAAAGTGGTAAGGGAGCCGGGGAGGGGGAGAAGCTGCACCCAGAGGTGGGGCAGAGACTCCTGAAAGGCACCTTGGGGTATCTCTCTCTATGCCCCAGTCCTTGGTTCAAATTCCCACCCCACCACTGATTCTCCTATCTGACCCCCTTCCCCTGGCTGACTCCCCTCCACTCACCTGTATGTTTATCTCTTCCTTGCTGGTCTTCAAAATCTGCCCACCTCCTTCCTACAGCTTTGCTCTAGCTGTTCCCTCCACCTGGAACACTTCCCCTGCCCCTCCTTCCCTGATGCTTCAGCAGTCTCCAGGAAGCCTTCATTGACCCTTCAACCCCAACGAAGTTCCCCTTCCCCACCCTCTTTCTCCCATCATTGCTCTTCCACCAGCAAGTACCTGAGTAGGGACTGGAACCCAGGTCCCATTGATGGGCTAGTCTCCTGAAGTTCATGCCTCCCCACCGTCTCTGGGGGTTAGCAGGGGAGTCACTGGTCCAGTTCCCTGTCGCAGTGTTCTAGATGATCTGTGCCCTGTGCCCTAACCAGAGAGGTTAAGCAGTGGCCTAAGGCCACACAGTATGTTGCTGGGGGTCCTGGCTAGAGCCTGGCACCCCCCTCCCTGTCCGGGGCTGGGACTGAGATGGCTGAGATTCTGCCCTGAGCCCCCTGTGCACTCTCCTCCCTCCAAATGGTCAGTCCATAGGCGGGGGCGAGGGAGGTGCTGGTGACACTGGTTGGGGCCTCGGGACTATATCAGAGCCCCCACTTCTGGGCCACTTGCTGTGAGCATATGCAGTTGATTAGCAGGCTTGGGAAGTTCATCAATACTAGATCTGGCCGCAGCTGATTGCCCCTGTGGCGGGCGCCCGTAAATCAGCCTGACCAGGGTGACCACGCCGGCCAGTGCCTCATGACCAGAGCACAGCCCTAGGGAGTCTACCAGATGACCAGACCGGCCTTCCTGGGTTCCTGGCCCCAGGCAGGGCCACACCTGACTCTGTTCTCCCAGTTTCCGGGTCTCCTCGCTCTCCCTGTCCCCAGAGCCCTCCGTCCCTCCCCACAGTCACCCTGGTCCACAGGGACCACCACAAGCCTGGCTTGCTCTTAGTCCCTGGCACCTCCAGGCCCAGGCAAGACTCTTCCCTTGCCACCCTTGGCTCAACCTCCTAGATGGTTACAACCAACCTAGGGTCAGAGTGCAAACTCTCTAGCAAGTTCCAGGGTGCCTCAGTTTCTCACTCTCTGAAATGGGGATAATTCAAGTACACCCCACATTGAGTTTCTGGGCTAATAATGCATGATAGGCCATGCAGTGCCCAGGATCAGTAAAATCCCAGAAATGGGAGCTCTGCCCCTTTTCCCAGTCTACCTGTGGCCATACTTAGCACTTACAACACACACATGTCTCTCCACAGCAGTCCCTTGATTTTCCTAAACATGCCCATGGTCTTCACATGCCCAGGTGTGCACCAGGTGTGTCACGGATACATTCACACAGGCATCTTGCACATACATGGCTATGTGTGTTACATCCACCTGTGCATCCTGGGTAACTATGCAAATCAGTTTGGGGAGAAGGTGCACCTGACTGAGGAAGCAGCATGTGCAAAGGTCCTGTGGTGGGAGGGCACAGGGATGTTCAGGGACTAAAAGAGGCCACATTCCTGTTTCTCTCCAAGGGATTTTGGGTAACAGGCAATTTTGTCACCTGATGCAGTGATTCAGTCTCTCGCAGTCTTGCCAAGCAAATGCTTCTCAGATCCTGGTCTTTCAACTTGCCCCTACCCTGCCTTTAACCACAAAGTTTCACTTTCTCTTAATTCAGGCCCTTTCCCCCTGCCCCACAGAAGGTCTCAGGCTTCAGGGACCAAGCTTAAGGGAGCTCAGTTTTGGTGAGAGTTGCATGAAGGCAGAGGGGGCCAGAAGGGAGGAAGCCAGCCATAAATTTCCAGCAATTTGCCACTGGCAGCCCTCTGCCTGCTCTCAGAGGCCATAAAATTTTACTAGAGCAAGAGCTGCTGCCCATGAGGGCAGCCACGCAGGATTAGAGCCCACCAGGGTGCTGGCCCTCTGTGCCTCCATCACCTGCCAGGCTGTCCCACTCCAGGGCTCATCCATTCGGCCCACCTTCCTCAAAGCCTGCCTAGGGCAGAACACTTTCCAGTTTAGGAAGTCATTTCCACTAGCCCCACAGGGAATCTTTCAGGCCTCCCAGGAAGCTGGCAGGGCAGCGTTACCATACTCACTGGACAAATGAGGAAACAGGCTCAGAGAGGGTGACTATACTGGCTGAGGCTGCACAGCAGATTAAGGGGACTTGAATCTAGGGTGCTAGAGATAGGACCCCTATAACCAAAGAGTATTTTTTCACCCTTGATTTCTTCTTTTTTATTCACCCACTCATCCATTCACTCATCCAGCTTTTCTTCTTTCCAACCATCTGTCTATTCATGGTCCTAGCCAGCCAACCATCTATCCATCTTCCCAGCCTTCCATCAGTCTGTCCATTTTTCTCTCTGTCTGTCTGTCTGTCTGGGCGTCCATCCATCCATCCATCCATCCATTCACCCAAAAGATGTCTGTGAAGCACAGATGAATGCAAGGTACAGAGGCAAACAAAACAGAGCTCTGTCCCCAAGGGAACAAACAGCCGTGGTCCAGGGAGAAGGTAAGCGTACACCCCTAAGGGACCCATCGTGTGCAGACCAGTGCTGCGTGCTGACAACACTGCAGCACCCATCGCCTACCCTTGCTCTCAAGTTCCCTTTGGTGCGCCAGAAACCACGAGAATGATCTCTAAAGCCCGGCCATGCATTTGGATCATGAACCTCCCACATGCCAGGCCTCCCGCGGTTAATCTAATTTATTGACATCTTAGGCTTGTGAGGTCTGGTGCTTTGACTCTTGGTTGGGCCTTCGGGACCCGAGGCTGCTGGGATGGGGGCAGTTAAAGGCTCTAGGGGGAGCTCGGTCCCGAGGTGACTGAGGAACAGAGGCTGCTGGGAAAGGCTTGCGGTGGGCACCAGGAGTGGGGGAGTGGTTCAGCTTGGCTGAGGCCTGCACAGGAAACATCTTTGCTGTGCAAACAGGATGGTCGTTTGCCGTCTGAGCCTCGGGGTGCAGTGGGGCTGGGGGAGAAAGGCCTAGAATAGTGCCTGCCCTCCTTCTGCCCCCGGCCCCATGCCAGGCCTGTGCCAGCCATTCCGCAGCCTCTGAAGCAAGGCCACTTCCTCTGAGCTTCCCAGGGACCTGAGCCCACAGAAGGGCAAAGCAGAGATTCGGGGAGTGGAAGTGGCTGCCTGTGGGATCTCACCAGTGTGTGGTGGGCCCTCAATTAAACCCAGGTTCCAGTTTCAGACCCAGGGTTCTTTTAGGACCTGGGGGTTGGAGAAGGAGGAGCTCCCTTTGGGGGTTTTCCCACCTGCCGGCAAAGCTGCTATTTGAGCCTGGGGCTCCCAGCCCTCATCTCTGCACTCTGTTCCCCCAGGGTGCTGTTTCTTGAGCTCTAACCATTGGGAGCAGAAACCCTCCCCATGTCCTTCAGAGGCCCTTCCTAGAGGCAGGTGGCTCTTAGAGAGATTTCTGGCATGGAGCTTGGTGATGCAAAGGGTGTGGGTGTGGGGTGACCCTACCTCTGATAAGCTCTGAGTCTAACCACTTCTCCAACCCCCTCCAGCCCCCCACCCCAACACCTCCATACAGAGTGCCTGGCAGCTCTGTCCAGGTTTGAGAGACAGGGCACACGGACCACCACCCCGCACTGCCTCCAGGGTGCCTGGAGTCCAACCCTACTTGCTGTGTCATCTTGGGCAGATCACACACCCTCTCTGGGCCTCCTGATTGCCCTGGAAAGGACGTCTGTTGGGGCTCTCTCTTCTTGCTCTTGAATTTTCTAATTTGAGAATTTTAAGACTCTCTTATCTTCAGGTCCTCTGAGGATAGTCCGTTTCTGAGAGTCTGTGATTCTCAGACTGGAGCTTTCCAGAATTTTCTCAACCACTGGGTCTCTCCCGTGTGCACCAGTGATTGTTCTCAGAAACACAGCAGCTAAGGCTCACAGCCAGCTGGTGGTTTTCCCTCCCAGAGGGGTCCCTCTGCTTCAGCTTTGCTTCTGCAGCCCCAAAGTTACTGGCCCTGTAGCTTGTCAGTCAGCTTGGCAAATCACCTCACCCTCTGGGCCTGTTTCCTCATCTAACAGATGAACACCAGGCTGCCCACCTCTGACCTTGCCTGACTGCTGGGGGGAGTGAGTGGTAGTAGTGGTGTGGGGAGAGTGAGCACTAGTCAGACCCTGCTGCCAGGGCTACTATTTTGGTGAGGAGACAAGCCATCAGCTGTCTCCTCACCATCCTAGGAGCCCAGCGAGGGGCCTGAGGGCCGCGGGAGGCACCCTGGCCCCGGAGGGCCCAGCCTCAAAGGCCCGAGGGGGCGTGAAAGTCTGAGCTCCTGTGTCTCCGACCACGGCGAAGCGGGGCGTGAAATCCGGGCGCACGCGGTGCGGCGGAGCAAGGGCTGGGCGGACGCGGGCCATCCTTTGATGTGCATTTGGGGTGTGTAATTAACTGTAACTGAAATATTATTTGATCTTTTATGTGGAAAATCAAATTGTGTTGTGTCAGACGTGAATAAATACACACCGGTCCGTTTCCGTGGTGGCGGCAGCTTCTCTCCAGCCCCCTTCCTCCCTCTCCCGGCCCCACCCCCTGCGCCACGGTGGAAACATAATTCTCGCCTTTTAAACTTTTTCCCTTTGTCTGGTTCTGAAAGGCCCCATTGTCCTGGGGCAGGGCCGCGAGGGGGCTGGGGCCCCTGAGCAGAGGGTCTGGAGAGGGGCGTGTCCGCCCACAGACGCGGCTGGGGCTGGGGGCGGGGCTTAGCATCGGGAAGGCCACATCTCCGTCTCGCACTGGGTGACTTGGAGCAAGACGCTTCAGCAGCTTCTGCCTCAGTTTCTCCATTTGAGTTCCCTCTGAGGAGAGCACTGCGCCCCTGGGTCCTAGTGGGGGGAGACATATTTTGTAAGGGCTGCGCCCTGGTGGTGGGATTTGAGGTGCTGGGGTGACAGCCTCTCCCGGAGGCTCAGTAGGCGATCCAGCTTCTGATCTTTTCCTCCGCTGAAGCCAGAGGAGGATGTTGGAGGCAGGGAAAAACGTAGTCTAGTGGTTCTGGCCGGACTTTGGGACCAGCCAGACTTGGGTTCAAGCAGTGCCTCTGCCGTTGACCAATTATATGATGCCTCTGAGCCTCTGTTTCTGCACCTGGAAAATGAGGCCGATCTCCGTCACTGGGTTGGAAAGCACCTTCACCTTGGCACATTCTATCGCACCTGCCCGGGACTCCCATTCCTCCCCTCTCTTCCCAGTTGACACCTATCCATCAGGCAGAGCTCAGCTTGGATGTCACTTATTTTTAGGAGGGACCTTGGCTGGCACATCTGAGCCTGCCTTCTCAGGGTCCCCTTGTCTCCTCCTTCTGCTTTCCCCAGTTCCCTCCCATGACCCTTTCATCCTACTATGCACGGACTTCTTCTGCGCCCACCTTCCCCCTCTGCACTGTGAGAAGAGGAAGCTCCCCAGAGATGCCTGTTACCGTTTTGGCAAAGTCCCAGCACCTGGAACAGCATGAGGCACAGATTAGATGCTGGGGAAGTGTTTGCTGCCATTACACCCTGCAAACTCCGGCTCCTTCAGGAACCTTCCTTGGCCCAGACCGTGCTTATTAACCCCCCTGAAAGAAGTTTTACCAGTCCCTATAGGCAAACCTGGTGCTGGGAGCAGGAATCAGGGATGGCCAAGTGAAAACACTGGGCCTGGGCCAAATCAAACATCCGGGAATTAAAGAAATAAACAACAAAAAAAGAGAAGCCACAATTATTGTCTGAACTGGTAATATTTACCTGAGTGGGACTGGGAGACAATGTAATTTTGAAGAGTGAGTCGTCCAGCTGCTGGCTGGCCTGCCTCTGGGGGTGGGGGTGGGGTGTTTTTTTGGGTGGGGGGCTTCTTGCTTCTCCAGGTAGAAAGGCAGAGAAAGAGCTGGAAGGGGATCCCTGACTGTGGGACTTTCACTGTACAGCTGGGTAAACTGAGGCCAGCCAGGGGACAGCTTCCAAGTTCACACAGAGGGAGAAAGAGCCCAGAGTGGTTTGTCTTGACTTCTAAACCAGTGGCAGTTCCTCCAAGAATGACCATAAAAACATTTGTCAGACGTATCATAGGTAATGGGTCCCGAGCCAAAGGCTTTCCATGCAGGCACTTTTTTCCAACCTTGTTTTATAGGGATCTCATTTTAGTTTTCATGAGCTCCTTTCTTTATTAAAAAATATTAAAAATGATATTTTATGATGAAAATATTAATTTCATATATCAAATCTTTGTGTTCAAAAGTTCTTTGTTTTTTCTTCTGATTTTAAAAGAAAGGAAAACATTTTCAAAGCCCCTCATGCTATTGTGGGCCCTGGGCTCTGTGACTGTCATACCTGATGGATAAGTTGATTCTGTACAGGGGGGAAACTGAGGCACGGGGAGGCAGTTGAGGCTCAAAGAAGTAAGGCCGCTAGCTCGGGGACACATAACCTGTTAACAAAGGAGCCGGAAAACCAAGGTTCAGTGTGTGTTTTGGAGGCAGGCTTACCACAAAGATTGGGGTGATCCCACTGGGTCCCTAGGACTGGCCTCTGCCCAAAGCCTCTTGCTAATCCCCATGTTCTCCTGGGTCTGGGCTGTAGCCATGATGGCTGGTGTCCAGTGTCTAGGAGGCCTTTGGTAGTCTACAAGGTGACACATTTCCAATGTCCCCAAAAAGCCCGTTCACAGGTCTCCCCTTCTTGGTTTCTGTAGTTTTGGGACTTCTTGCCCAGGTTGTTCAGTGGGGTCTTGGGCCAAAAGCCACTGTTGGAAATTCATAGACCATTCCCTCCCTGCCTTGGTCACTGTAGGTCAGGACCTCTGGACTTCCCTAGGGCTGGACTACCTGCCCAGGGCTGGGAGAGGTGCTGCTGTGGGCACGAAGGGCATTTGATAGGCAGAAAGTAGCTTCTTGCTAGCTTCCCTTCAATCTCTTGGTAACACCAGGGAGAAAGTCTCAGTAGGGTGCTAATGTGTCATTGACACTTGTCCCTTATAAGACTGGTTTATCTCCCTTTGTCACGCCTTGGCGACCCGGGAAGGTAACCATGTTTGTCTCTAAGTTAGCAGCATGTTTTTTCTTCATTTTGATGGTTCCTTTTTATCAATGGCATCTTATACTGGTTTCCATTTAAGTGGGATATTAAGTTTCTTTTAAAAATAAATTTAAGTAGAAAAAAAAAAGGTCAGCTTAAGTAAAAGAGGCAGGTCAGTTTGGAGGAAACTACTAAGTATATCAGCAAAGAAATCATGCTGGAGGCCACAAATACATCCGTGTTTTTTTGACTTTGGGGCTCAGAGAGGGGCAGTGACTTACCCAAGGTCACACAGCAAGCGCATAGTCTCTAGAAAGGATCCACTCAGGTCTTTGTAAAACCTCTGCTTTTATTTCAGGAGTCGCTCAGGTTTTGGAATGGGGTGGTGTGGAGATCGGGGCCTGGTTGGTGGCCGGTTCCTCAGAAAAGCTTGTGAATATACAGGCATGATTTCACTAACATTTCAACGGCTTAGGCTCAGAACTTCTGCTTATACTCTGCTACATGTCCCCTGTGGCTCCCTCCCTCGTATGATGACAGATGTTTTCCCTGGCTGGGACTCCATCCTGCTCCTGATTACATTTTTAGTGTACCGTCCTTTCTCTAAGGGTCACCATGATGTAGAAAGCGCTACAGGGGACCAGGGGGATACATGTCCCTGACTGTGTCCAGATGGCCCCCGAGAGCAGTGCAGGGAGCCAGGCCTCCCTGGGTGGAATGAAGCTGGTTCTCACGGCCACAGCTGTTCTATCCAGCCGGGCTGCCTGCTAAGGCGTGATCTCTCCATCACTGGAAGTATGCAAGCAGAAGCTGGGGTTGCAATTCTCACCCTAGGAATGAGATTGTCTCTGAGGCTCTTCTTCTTTAGTAGATGTATTCCCACCATGTCCATGGGGTTGGTGAGCACAGTTTGGGCACTGGGATCAGCCAGGGCTGGTTTGGACACCCATCTCCCCCAACCTCCACTTCCCTCTGCTCCTCTCCTTGACTTCCCTCATCTCCTGGTTTGATTTTTCTCGCTAGTGCTCATCACCACCTTCATTACTTTGCATGTTATTCTAGGTATCTGTGCCTGGGTTCACAAATGACCCCGTAACTTACTGGCTTAAAACAGCAACAGTCATTCACTTGGCTCTTGAATCTGTTATTTGGGGAGGGCTCAGCAGAAAGGACTCCTTGCTGCTCCAAGGGGTGTCGCTGCTGAGGTTTGCCTGGGGACTTCTGTTCCTCTTTGTGGTCCACGAGCTGCTTGGTCTCCCTCAAAGCGTGGAG
Source organism: Mellivora capensis (assembly GCA_004024625.1). NCBI lineage: Eukaryota > Metazoa > Chordata > Mammalia > Carnivora > Mustelidae > Mellivora > Mellivora capensis. Next base: position 14,460 of record PISX010000364.1, on the reverse strand, counting down.
GCTGGTTCCTAGAGTGAGATCCCCATAGAGCATGGTGGAAGAGCGTGATGTCCCTGAGCCAGGCATGGGAGGAACACAGCCCCCTTCAGCCATCCTCTGTTGGGCAGGCCGTCACGAGGGTCTGCCTGGTTTCAAAGAAGAGGGGACAGAGGCTCCCCCTCTTGAGTACCAGGGACAAGGGAGACATTTGTGACCATCTCTGGAAACTACCTACTGCCCATGTCTGTTTGCTTCTTAATTTACTGTTGTGTGAATGTGGGGACCTTGTGTTACTCGCTGTCTCATCCTCTGCTTCTAGATAGTGCCTGGCAAACAGTAGGTGCTCAATATATGCTCATCGGATACACAAATGGAGAGGACGAAGAAAAGGACCTGAGTGTAATGACACATGAAGGAGCAGTTAGCGGGGGAGGAGAGTTGGGGACCAGGGGGGACAAAGATATGGTGAGACCCAGTTGGTGCCTGGTGGAGGGGCAGCTGACGGAGAAAGGGAGCCCTCCTTGGGGAGGGTGGAGCTGGCCAGCCTGTGGGGTCTGTCACCCGTGAGCCACGGTGGCACTAGCCCAGGAGGGTGACAGTTGGGGCAGGAGAAGACGGCGTCCAGCTCAGGCAGCCTCCCTACGCCGGCAATTTCCCTACCAGCCAGAGCCGCACAGCCAAGAGTAATGAAACAGAGGGATGTGGGTGACATTTTTCTAAAGAGGAAAAATGTGGAGTTTCAAATCCAACTGAAAGACTTATTTGGTTCGCAGCGAGGCTGGAGCTCACTTTGGAGAACAAACTGCTGGAGTCCCGGGGATGTTCGCTCCCCGCTGGGGCCATGTCTGGGACACTGCTTTGCCTCCCTTGCTGGCTTTGATTTTCCCCCAGCTCCTTCTAAACAGGGACTGGGATGAGTCTGGGGATGGCAGCTGGCAGTCGGGGGAGGGGACTGAGACAACACCCAGCCTGATTTGCCTAGTACTTTCCATTTGCCCGCTCAGAAAATTCTCTTTCCCCCTGTCAACACACCCTGTCTTGTTTCTGATCCCCCTAGCAGCCCTGCGAGGCTCAGAGGGCTACAGGGACTGAGCCAGGGTGATAGCGTCAGCCAGTGGTAGACCAGGGGGCCCTGGTCTTCTGGTGGTCTGGCCACCGCGTCTGGGGTTGGGCCTTCGGGTGAGTAGAGGACTCTGGTTAAGTGGGGGCCTCCTGACCGCTCTTCTGGGTTGAGATGCAGGCTTCCAGAGGCTTCATTTCACACCGCTGAGCCCCGTCCGTTCTTTGGAGGTTCATTCCCCGGGTCCTTGGACCTACCTGGCTGTCAGCACCTTCACTCCTGTTCCAAGAGCATCTGGCATGGGTGAGCTGCGGACAGTGGAGACCTGGAACTCCGTACGTCCTCAGTGGAACCTGCCACCCCCTCCTCCTCCCTCCTTGCTCTCCTCTGGGGTGACTTATCTCAGAAACAGGAAGAACATCTCTGTCTTTCTGGGAGGTGCCTCGCCTCCTCTCTCCCATGAGTCCTGAGGCACAACCACCCCCGAGGCCTTGAGAATCCACCTGACAATCCTCGCCCGAGTCTGTCCGTCCCTCCCTGCGGGCACTGACACCCCCAGCCGGTGCTGTCATCTTCCCTTTCCTCAAACACTGTCAAGGGCCCCCAGGTCTGTTCCCATCACAGCTTACCCGCTGTACAGCAGCCACAGTCTCTCTCTCCCTGCTTCCAATCTGGCGTCTCAAGGACTTCCTGGGTTTGGACCCTGCCCACCCCCCTGCCCTCCCTGGCCCCGTCCCTCTCTAGTCCAAGCCTCATGCACGTGACCAGCTCTCCTGTAATTCCACATGTGTTCATTCTCTTCTCCCTCATACCCCAACCTGTACCCGCTATCCTTTCTGGCTAGAAAGCCAGTCCGTGCCTGTCCTGCCCTGGGGCAGGAGGTCCTTGGAAACAGGCCTGGACATTATGCCTTTGGCCTCCCTGGCACCCATCACAGGCCTTAGCACAGAGCAGAGGCTGGGGACATGGTCATTGAATGACTGAATGACTCCAGCCTGTTGGTCGACCAGGTCCTCAGAAGAGGTGGCCCAAAGCACGGGGTGGTGGGGGGGAGGCTTGCCCCGACACGTGGTGGGTCCCAGGGGCCTGGACATTCAGCCTGTGGTGTTATGGGGCCCAGCTGTGCAGAGATAGTCTCAGGGGCTGGGGCTAAGTGGGGCTAATCATGTGGGAGCCAGGAGCCTACGGTTGTTCGGGGAAAGGATGCAGGTCAAGGTGGTTTAGGTCTTGTTCGGGGCACAGGGAAAGGAAACTTAACTGGGACAGCATCCTCTGGAAAGTCTAATGGCCTAGACAAAGGCTTGGAGGCTCAGAAGGGAAATCGCCACAGGCTGGGTGGAGGGGTATGCCCCAAAATGAGGCTTGTCTGAAGCCAAGACCTGTGTAGTATCAGAAAGTCCGACTTAGGCAGGTAAGCATCTGACACTTTTTTTTTTAAGATTTTATTTATTTATTTGACAGAGATCACAAGTAGGCAGAGAGGCAGGCAGAGAGAGGGAGAAGGAAGTAGGCTCCCTGCTGAGCAGAGAGCTTGATATGGGACTCGATCCCAGGACCCTGGGATCATGACCTGAGCCGAAGGCAGAGGCTCAACCCACTGAGCCACCCAGGCGCCCCAGCATCTGACTCTTGATTTCAGCTCAGTCATGATCTCAGGGTCCTGGGCTCAGCAGGGAGTCTACTTGGGATTCTCTTTCTCCCTCTCCTTCTGCCCCTCCACCTGCTTGTATGTGCTCATGCGTTTTCTCTCTTTCTCTCTCTCAAATAAAATAAAATCTTAAAAAAAAAAAAAAAGAAAGACTCATGGGTGGGAGGACCTATAGAAACCTCAAACCCAGCCCTCCGCTTACAGGTGGGGAAATGGAGGCCAGGGGCAAGGGTCTTGACCACAGTCTTCCAACAGAACCAGGATGGAAAGCCAGGACTCCCAACTCTGAGTCTCATTCCTCTCGTTCGAGAATGGGCTTTTGAAACATCCTGAAGAGGAAACCGGGAGGTCCTTGGCCTACAGAGAAGCATTTGAGGCCAAGGAGGGAAATGCCACTTTCAGACATGTTCAGATCATCTCAATGTTACTTGAAGGGTGTGGGGGTCACAGACGCACAGACTGCAATTTCCTCAAAGGAAATTGCCATCTATGGGGAAAAATGTCTGGGGCTGAATGGTTGGAGCCTGGAGGGTGGACAAAGGGGAGGGAAGGGAGATGCACCTCGTAATGTCTAGGTCACTTCTATCACCAGCTGCCCCCGCCCTCTGGGCTGGCTCTGCTGTCCTCGGCCGGGGATAGTGGGAACTCGCCAGGTTGGGAGAGCACTTGCTTTCTGATCCTGTTCCAGTTCCATCCAGAGGGGTTTGGGTGGGACTTCTGTCTGGTGTCTTCATCAGCTGAGACCCCGCTATACTAATAGCGGGTCTCAATAGACAATAAATAACACCACCATTGAGGGAACACTTCTTCCAAGTGGGATATCATGCGTTGTCCATCTGACTTCACGTAATCCTCAAGAGTTAGGAAGTCTTCTCGGTTCATAGATGAGGAAACCGAGAGTCAGTTGTCATCTGGATTCAAACCCAGATCTGCTGCTTCAGAGCTCTGAGGTATTAGGCTGAGGGTTATAGTCTTTGGGCTCCGTGCTCAACCTGCATGTGTGTGCCCGGAGCTGGTTGGCCCCAGCCTGTACTGGGGTGTGCCTGGGCTTCTCGTTCTTTGGTCAAAGAATATCGACAAGGCACAGTATCAGCCACCAGATACTTGGTCTTGAGGCAAAGACAAGACTGCCCTGGAATGCACCTTATAGAACAACCCAGAGGTCTCCACCAAGCCTCCCCCACTGCACACCAAAGCAGGCTGCTCTCCCCTCCCTCACAGCTCTAGCTCACAATGGTTTACAGGGCATTTGCTTTACATGTGACCCTCTCATTAGATTTGAAACTTATAAAGATGGAGATTGCATCCCTAGCACATTGCCTGGACCTTGTAGGTCCTCCATTAATGCTGATTTAATATTGTAAGATAAACACCCCCCCCCCCAATGCCAGAGTAAGCCAGGATGTGTCATGAAATAAGCCAGGATATGTAAACAAATGGATTTCAAGCAGGACAGTGCTTTGGAATGATTATTATTTTATATGTTTTACCAAGTGAGCCATGTTCATGATAAAAATCCTAGAACATTGAGATAAGGATTAAAAATAAAATTATTCTCCCCAGTAGCCACTATTACTATTTTGGTAAATAACCTTTCATACTTTTCAAGCTATATGTAGGGATGTTGCATTGACCAATTCCAGTGGGCACCATTCATACGGAACTCTTGAGTGATTAAAGTTGTCTAATGCACAGCCTGGGCCACCGCATATGGCAACCCTGGGTATGTGTATGTCTGTCCATGTTTGTTTGTTATAGAAATGACACCAAACTACATATGCTGTTTGAAAGGTTGTATTTATTACTAAAAAAAATTCTGTTACCATCTTTCATGTTAATAAATATCTCATTTTCCAAACTTTAAAATAATTCAAGTTATTAGATTATTTTCAATTTTAATCCACTCAGTGATAATATTCCATATTATGATGTACATGCTCTGGGTCTTTGTCCATTTAAGTTCCTGGGATAAATTCTAGGAATTCGGAACAAGAGGATATTTGATGTTTTAAGGCTTTTGATACACAGTGCCAAATTGTTCTCTAGGAATGTTGTGCTGATGGGCTGTTTTGCTGATAATGCGGGAAAGAGAAAAGGCTAGTATAAATTTGATAAGATGGTAAGAGAAGGAAAAGGAGAGGAGATGATGGAGTACTCGATTTACCAGGAGCCTGTAGAGAAAGATTTCGCTTTAGCAGGTTGAGAGAGGAACAGCCTGTCAGTGAGCGCTCAGCCTCCTGGCCTGTAGTGTTAAAGCCATAACTTTAGAGCTCCTCCTAGGACTCTGCCCTGAATCTCTATTTGACTTTGAGCAAGTCATTTACCTCTCTGCAGCGTTTTCCTCTCTGTGGGTTCTCCCCCTGTAAACTAGCAAAATTAGGCTACATTTAGAACACTAAATAAGATCCTCTTGGGATTGATTGGTAATGCCTGCCTTGGAGGGCTGGGTTGAGATTGCCAAGCTGTCCCTACTTGGCAGGAGAGAGTTCTGTGATCAACTAATAATGTCTGCCATGGGTATGGGAGGTGAGGTGATGGAACCTTTGCTGTGTATTTGCTATTTCAGGACTAGAAACTCTCAGAGGCTATTAAAGCTCTGAGTAGGTAGGGAGTTTTCCCTAAGACGTTGTTTCTCATAGATGTCTGGATTTTGAGGGCTGCTTCATCTAGTTAGCCAAGTGCTCCTACTCTGGCCTGTCACGTTCTGAGTGTATTGCAATGGAGCTAAGAGGCAAATGACATCTAATTTCTGTCTCTCGACCCTAATCTGCATCTCATGACATTGTCTTCAGCCTGCAGAGGGAGGTTTGGGGATTTCCTGCAATTTCAGTATTCCATTCAGTTTTTATCATTTTAAGGTTCATGCGTTTCTAATTGTTATGAATACCATGGCAAAATTAATAGTTCTATGGTTGGTTTATTACATTTAGTAAAATTATGTGCATGCAGTGTTTGCCAAGAGAAGACGCGGCAGGCTCCTTAATCATGTAAAGATGATAATTTAGTTGTTACACTTGTTGAAATGATGGGATTAATTTTTAAAAAGTTTGCAAACTGGAGGAGAAATGTAAAACATTAATTTACTTAGACAAGCAAGCCGACAACTGACAAATCCTTTCAGCCAAACCCGATAATGGAGATGCTGTAGACCCAGCAGGGAAGAGACTCATCAAGGAAGCTTTGGTTCTTTCGTGGAATTGGGAATGTGAGGATAGAGTGTGCTGTGTGACTTTTGGGGAGGCACTTTCCTTCTCTGGACCTTTATTTTTTTCTTCTATAGAATGGGACTATTGGTATGGTTTTCAAATCATGTCCCACAGAACCAAATGTCTTGGAGGCTTAAAAAAAAAGGCATATGGGATAAGATTTGAGCACAGTGGGCATCGGTTTTGGGGAGCCTGTCTGGACCCCTTTTTTGGGTTCTGACACCTTGATTTTTCCTTGGGGTATCTCTCTTCCACTGGTCTTATCAGTCTATGTAGTTCTCGGAGGGTTAACCCACTTCCTGGCTCCAGAGGGTGGCTCTGACCCAGGATTGGCTGGTAAGATTAACAAATCGTCCTGACTATAGTGATTGGTTTGGAGAAACCGCATGACTCATGTGTAGTCAGTTAGAGCCACTGAACTTTCTTCCTGGCATTTTTGCTAGAACTATTTAGAATAAGTCTCTCTTAACTTCAGGGTGGCAGAGCCAGGGGAATGAGAGACTAGAGCTCTGGGGGTCATCTTGGTCATGATTTGGGAAGACATTGTCTCAGAGTGAAGTTGATGCCAAAGAAAGTAGATCCAAAATACAAAACAGATTCCCAGTGTCAGCTTTCCAACTCTTGGATCCAGCCATACCTGACATCTTGGACTTTCAGTTCTAGGAGCCTATGAGCTTATAAATTCCTTTTTTCCCCCCTCTTCAGCAATTGCGAGTTGAGTTTCTATAACTTATAACCGAAAGGGTCCCAACTAATGTGGACTCTCATCCCACTTCAACTGGAGCCGACCTACATTTATCCATCTTGAACTTTGGAATTCCACTTTAGAATTTTGTTTGAACAATGAATTCCATTACTAAAAAGTCAGACTGAGACTAGATGATTCATTAGGGTGTTCTGTGACCTCCTGAGTCTCCATGGGTGACACTGTAGGTGTGTGCGCCCACTGTTGTATGAACTAAGCATAAGCACACACACAGGAAGGAGGCGGAGTCTAGTGAACTTCACTGAGAAGGCACAAAATGTGGTGGGTTTTGAAGGGTCAGTAGGAGTTTTCTGGAGGGAAGGAGGAGGCAAATGGAGTTTCAGGTGGAGATAACAGCATATGCAGATGGTTGGAGATTGAAGACTGGAAGGCAGGACAATCTGGTGGGGCTCAGGTAAGGGCTCTGTGGGTGGATAGAGCATGGAGGCTTGAGGAAATGAGGTGGAAAAGCAGGAGCAGACCCACCGGGCAGGACCTCACATGTCGGCATGAAGATTTGGACTGTGGCTGGCAGGCAGTGGACAGCCATGGAAAGTTCTTTGAGCAGGAAAGAAGCAGGGCCCATTGAGAGCCAGTTTCTGGGAATGGGACAGACTATGGAGGGGAAATCAGTCTCCCCGGACGGCTCTGCCTGAGACTTCTGGTCCTTCTGTCAGCTCCGGAGGGATCCCAGGTCCCCACAGCTTGCATACCAGAACTGGCTGGGCCTCGCCATTCCCAGCCCTGGAATCTGAGCATTCTTTTGAGGAAGGGGGCCTGGGAGGTTGTTTGGTGGAAATTGGGAGGGTGGGGAAGGGGTTCTCAACTCTGCTGGCTTTGTCTAACTGGGAGTGATTTACGGGGATGTTGTGCTGGTTCCCAGGAGAAACCAATATTTTCCCACCCAATTCGGGACTTTGTTGGAATCTAAGGATATTATGAAAATTCTTACAAGTTTTTAGGGGCCTACTCTCTTTTCCCTTGCCAGTCCCTTCCCCCCATTCCACCTTATGAGACACATTGCATTATATTTCAGAGACCGTTTCCCTCTTCCTGGATCACCCTGTCCTGATTTTCTCTTGCCCCAGGGTAACAGTAACCCTAAAAACCTTAACAACACCCGTGGCAACCCTAACATGACAGCCAGCAGCCACAACAGGTGCCAACCTATATTCCAAGCCTACAACGTGCTAGCACAAGGCTGGATGGTTTGTGTTCACTTTCTTACAACATTCTCTCAATAGTCTGATGAGTCTAGGACTTTTATTATAAGCAAGCCAGAGAGATGAAGAATTTACTAAGGCCTATAGCCGGGAAGGGGAGAGGGTGGTATTTGAACCCAGGGCTGTTTGAGATAGGCCATGCCTTGGATTTTGGGAGGCTTGGCTGGAAGCTTGAGGAATCTGGGTAAAGGGAAGAGCAAGAGGAAGGGAGGGGTGAATCAGGAGTGTGAGAGAAGGGTAAGGGGAGGAGAGTGATACCGAGTCACGTCTCAGCAGCCCCAATGGGGACAGTTTGAAGAGAGGAAGTAGAATTATTGCAAAGGGTCCATGAAGTCCCAGGCACAAAGCAAAAGGAAAAGAAGGACATGGGGGCTCTGTGTTAGGAGGAAGGTGGGCAGGTGACTGACGTTGGGTGAGAGATGGGGCGCAGAAAGCTGGAACTTCTGGAGGCCCCAGTCTGGGAGGAGGCACAGGGCACGGGGCATGGTGCCTGACCCCCAGGGCATCTTAAGGAGAAGGGCGAGCCCCTGGCTGCTTTGCTTTCTGGGCCTTCAGATCCAGATTATCACCCAGAGAGGGGCAAGGGGCTTACGAGTGTCCAGGTGCCTTTTACAAGCTTGCTTTGACTGAAAGCATGACTCTCAACACAAAGAAGCCACAGACAGGGAGATAGGCTCGTTGGGCGAAACGACTGCATTGAAAAAAGCCGCATACGTGGCTTCATGGATGGCATCTTCCGGGTACCAGGCAAAGCCAAACGTGTTCTGCCTTCTGCCCTGTTTGCGGGTCTCCACGACCGAGCATCTGAGCTCCCTGGGAGGCGCTGTCCAAACCTCTAAGCCTGCATCTGAGGCCCTCTGGGAGGAGGCATGTGTGTGGCAAACATTCTACTGATCACCCCTACCCTGATGGGCAAGGCCGGGCAGGGTGACTCTCCACCTGCCCTAGCTGCATTTTATCGAGGAGGGGAGGCTCGGAGGGGACAGGTGGGCATCTGAATATGGGTCGGCCTCCGAGGCTCCTGCCCCCAGTTTCTCAGTGGCGGGTGTTCGGCTGGTTCAGAAGGACCCCCTCCCCCCCGCCCAATCACCACCCTGCCCTTGGTCGGTCCCCACTGCAGGTACAGCTTGAGGTCAGAGAGTTTGAATGTCACTGTGGCCAATGTCGCTGAGTGACCTCGGTTGGCTTTTGCCTCCAGACCCAGCCTCTTGCCCAGCGGGGGCGGCGGGGGGGAGCCCAGAAGCTGTAGGCCGCAGGTAAGATGGGGGGAAGGGGGAAGAAGGAAGAAGGGAAGAGAGTGAGAAAGGTTTAATTCAAAGGAGGAGCAAATGGAATTAATGCCATTCATGAAAGATAGAAATAATACTGATAAGGGCACCTGGGTGGCTCAGTGGTTAAATGTCTGCCTTCGGCTCAGGTCATGATCCCGGGTTCCTGGGATCCAGTCCAGCATCAGGCTCCCTGCTCAGCAGGGAGTCTGCTTCTCCCTCTCCCTCGGCCCCTCCCCGCTGCTCGTGCTCTCTCTCTCTCCCTCTGTCTCAAATGAATTAATACAAACTTTATAATAAGAATAGTAGTAATAGCAGGTAGTCTTGATAAGCACTTTTAACTGATTATCTTTTTCTAAAAAAATATTTTATTTATTTATTAGACAGAGAGGTAGAGAGAGCACAGGTAGGCAGAGCAGCAGGCAGAGGGAGAGGGAGAAGCAGGATCCTCGCTGAGCAAGGAGCCCATATGGGGCTCCATCCGAGGACCCTGGGATCATGACCTGAGCTGAAGATAGATGCTTAACCATCGGAGTCACCCAGGTGTCCCTTCACAGATTATCTTAAGGAATTTGGAGGCCGGCACTTTTATGCCTCCATTTTATAGATGGGGGACACTGAGGTTTAAGGAGCTGCCGAGAAGGGCCCGGGATTCTGGCCCCAGTTGGGTGGGTGAGGGAGCACATGAGGGCAGGGACAGGACCTACATGACCTTTCAGGATCTTCTGTCTATGGAACCACTGTGCGATACTGGACTGGGTTGGCCCAGAGCCCTCCAGGCTGCCCAGACAGTAGCACATCCCTGTCCTTCCCCGAGGGATCTGTGGGTCCCGGGGAGGAAGCGTCCCTTCTGACTGGGTGAGCGGGTCGGGCGGGTCTCCTCTCCGAGGTGGGGCTTTCCCTCCAGATGTGAGCTAGAGGCAGCAGGAACAGCAATCACCGGAGCAGGGAACAGGGACTGTGCTCCAACTCCGTGTGCTGTACACAGCCAGGCCCTTGCTACCTTATCTCATCTAATCCGGTAACATCTCCACAAAGTGTGACCAAGTTTTCCATTTTACAGAAAAAAGAGACTAAGGCTCAGAGAGGTCAAATGACAGGCCCAAAGATGTACAGCAAGGATAGCTCTGGGGTCTCCCCCTTCGTTCAGCCTCTGCCTTCCTCCATCCTGAGGTTGGCTATTAGCGCTATTAGCCCACTGTCATGAGCCCTCCCCCACTGGCCTCTGGGGACCCTGCCCCGGGGACCCCTGCTCCAGGCCTGACATAGACGGCAGAGAGAGCAAACCTCTTGGATTATACTCACCTACTACGTCCTCCCCTCACCTGGCCCAATTCAGGTCCGTGTGATTCATGCTGCAACAAGCCACTATGTGTGTTTAATCTGGAGGCTGTGATGACCGCCGCTTTGGCCTGATTTATGAGGCTGTCGTTTTTTTATATGAAAATCACTACCTGAAAATATCCGTCCTCCTAGTATTGACGGAGTTGGACCATTTGCTTGAGAGATGCTGAGAGGAAAAGGGAGTCCCATCTTTTAGCCTCTAGGGCTTATGCAGCAGATTGCTTGGGGAATGACAGGAGATGCACATATGCACGTAGCCACTGGGGCACACATTCACGTTCATACACACATGTTCCAGCAGTAGGCATGCCCACATGCATGCACACGGGAATGCAGAGTCACATACACACGTGGGCTCGCGCTTACGCTCAGCCACGGTGCATGCACACTGGTCACACATGTGTGTAGGTCATGGTCATGCCTACATATTCATGGGCGTGCATGCACATGCATGCACAGGGAGGTCACACTCATGTGGGACCATGCACTTAACTAGGTTTAGTGCCTGTGCACTAAACCTGGACGTGTATACCCAAATACACTGGTATGCTCGTTCATGTGCGTACACACTGCAGGCATGCCCACACACACACTCATGGGTGCTCATGCATATATTTGCACACCTCTCCAATATAAGTACACACTCATACATTTGTACAGTTTCATGTCCCACACTCCGCCCCTGGCCCAGGCCTGCAGGCATGGAGAAGGACTGAATGAGGAGACTCAGGGATCTGTGTTCGAATCCCAGCTCTTTCCCTTCCTAGCTGTGTGGCTTTGGGGAGGTAGATATTTAACTCTCTGGGCCTCGGTTTTTCCATCTGTCCAAATGCGGACATGGAAGCCAGCTCAGAGTGCTGAATAATTAAGGGAGACCATATCCATTAAGAGCTGGCACATAATAAGGCTTAGGGAATGATGACTCTTCCAACCAGTGGCTGGACCCCCATGAGTCATGACTCGGGATAGTATGGTTGCTTCCCAGCTTTGTTGTCCCTTGTCCATGTCCCCTATACACCACACTCCAGCTCTATTGAGCCCGGTAAGACTTTGGAGTCTTTAGGATTTTAACATTTATGTTCCCATTGCTTGGAATGCCTTTCTTTTTTGTCTCTCCAGAAAACTCCTACTCATTCTGCAAAACCCAGCCTAGGAACCATTTCCTCCGGGAAGACCTGCATGAACACATCCCCCTCTATGCACTCTGGAATGCAGCGATTACTTGCATAGTCACATGCTTTAATAAGAGATTTGCACATGAATCCACTCCCAGGATCATGCTCTTTTCCCATCATGGAATAGAGGCCTAATGATTAACAATAAAGGGCCTGCACGGGCTGCTTCCTCCTGGACCCTGTGCTAAACACCACACCCATACCATTGAACTCCTATCCCATTTTACAGATAAGCAAGGCAAGGCACAGAGAGATGAACCGGTGGGCCCAAGAGGTCTGACGAAGAGGAGCTGGGCCTGATACTTGCAAGATTCCAGCATTTGAGTCTTAGCTACCTACCGTGGGTGATAGTTCAGTGATGGACTGGTTGGCTGGCTGAATGAGTGAATGAATGAATGAGGGACAGCCTGAAGGAATGAACAAATGAATCAAGAGGCAAATAGGCCGATACAGAAATCAATGGCTGCTTTATATCCTCATTGTGGGTTGCCCGCCGCAAACCCCTCAATGCTACCAACCCCGCGGCAGATCCTGCAGCCCCCTCCCTGGTCAGGTGGCCCCAGTGGCCCTGGGCAGCTTTGATTTCCTGATGGGCCCCATCTGTCCCCCAGCCTGGGACTCTCATTTTATTTAGATGCCAGGGGACGCTGGGCTATGGCCATCTATGGGACGTGGACACCACAGGACGAGGCACCCACGTGCCCAGCTCTCCTGCGGCTGACAGACAGGAATCCATCCACAGCGAGTAAAGCCCCCCTCACCCATTGCCTGCAGCCTCTTCCCGACCTGCGGCGAGAGGGAAGTAGGTCAGCTGGAGCCTGTCGCCTGAGACGCGGGCCCATAACTCATAAGGGGCAGACGTCAGGGGTGTATTTGGACTACAGAGTCATAAGCGCCAGGATTCGGGTCTGTGAGTGGCGTGCTGATAGATAAATTGGTTGGAATTCAATTGTCTGTGACAGGAGGGCTGATTTCCCCAACTGCTTTCTGCCTGGGACCACGTGGCTCGAGGGAGGGAGGGAGGGTGAGGAGGCCCACAGGAGTCCAGCTTCTGGCCAGCGCCCTGCCACCGTTCCTGGAGGCCAGCGCACGCCTCCCCCTCTGCAGGTGCAGGAGGTGGGAGAGCGGGCGGGCTAGTAGGGTGGCGCCTAGGGACTCTGATTCTTGGCTGCTCGACTGCTGTCTTGCTGTGTGACCTCAGGCAAACCTTCTTCTCTCTGGGCTTCAGGCTCCCCTATTTTAAAATGTAATGGTTCATCATCTCTCCATCCTCCCTCTCTCTCCCTCTGCACTTCCTCCCTCCCTCTCTCCGCCCCCCCTCCCTTCACTCCTTCCTCCCCTGGGTGCTAAGAGGATGTGCAGACTTATAAGGGGTCTAGTCCTCAAGGCAAGGTACTCATTCATACATTCATTCGTTCAACAAATGTTTATTCAGGACCCACTCTGTGCCTGGAGCTGGTAAAGAGCAGGGAGCCGGGAAGACGGGCCCTCATCCTCCTGGAGCTGCTAAGTCAGGGAGAGCCAGGAATCCGGTCATCCCACCAGTACAATCACGAGTACAAATTCGGCTGGAAACGCTATAAAGTAAAAACACAGGAAGAGAGAAGCAGGGGTCCCACCTGGAGAGGGTGCCCAGGGAAGTCTCAGAGAAGGGGAGGTTTAGGTTGAATGCCTGTGGGTGGGTTTGGGAGCGAAGAACATTCTAGGAGGAGAGGGGTCCTGTGCAGAGGCCGGGATTCCAAAGAGGGGGCTGTGGCTGTTCCAGGATTTCCTAGGGGGAGGGAACCTCTTTCTCTGCATCCTCGGTTCGCCCAGCCTGTGGGCGGTGGGCCTGGACCTTGGCCCACCTGAGAAGATTGTACACGTCAGCGCATTGGAAAGATTCATCCATTTTCTTGGGCTCCTTCATTGAGCTGACTCTCCCCCGTCATACCCCAGAAAATGATAAATATCTCAGGAAGCAAAAGAAATCTCACGGGAAGCAAAAGGTAGGCAGGTGTAGGGTCATGTGCAGGTTGGACAAACAGCCTGGAGAAGGCCCCTGGGGACCACCGGGTGGGGGCGAGGAGGCTGGGAGCACGGTCTGCCCGTGGCTGGGTGAGTTGCCCTCCGCGGCCTCAGTGCCTTCATCCACAGATGGGGATCCCTGCTGGCTGGGTGGTCCCTCTCACCTCCCATAATTTTCCAGTGCTGAGCGGGTTGAAAGATTCCCAGCACATCCAATTTCTAGAAGCAGCGAGAGAAGGGCTGTGAGCCCAGCCTCGGTGTCCCACAGGCCCCGGTCTGAACTGCGGCTCTGCCTCTGTCGAGCTGGTTGACCAGGCGACTCCGCCAGCTCTCGTGGACCTCTGAGGCTCTGTTTGCCTCATCCATGAAATGGGCACAGTCTACCAACCACGACGGGTCGCCGTGAGGGTGAAGCCCCAGGACGCAGCATCTGTCCAAGTGTGGTTTGCATTTCACTCGTGGGTGGGACGAGAGGTGATCAAAGTTTCTATTTTTCCCGTTTATGTATTTGTTTTGCTATCTATTGGACACACGGCTAATGTGCACATTCCCACCCGGGGTTTTGTGGACATTATTGCTTCGACTGAGACTCAGGTGGGAAAAAATGAGCCAATTAAAGAAAAAAAAAGACAAATAAATAGTTGGGACAGTCTTTGAAGGGGGCAGAAGTGGGAGAGGTTCTGAGGATGTTTACGGGGCTTACTTAGCAAGGCCTGTAGGATGGGCCACGGCAGCCAGATGATAGTGAGGAGGAGGAGGAAGAAGAGGAGGAAGAAGAGGAGGAAGAAGAGGGGAAGGGGGAGGA